>OZ025297.1:355180749-355585153 GCA_964019185.1 Maratus speculifer
TGTCTGATGGACCCATTCACAGATGCATGTGTTGCGATCGACTTTGGTTTAAAACTTCCATCACCAAAATTCCGCTCAGTAAAATCAAACAGTATATACGAAATTCTTACAGTTTCGTATTTTCGGAAAATGTTTATAATGTTGGATCGTTTTGCAAAACGTGTTATTCTTACATTCGTAAAGGCCAAATTCCACCTTTGTCAGCCAATTACGGATTCAAATATGCACCTCTGCCACCTTGCCTTGCCAATTTAAATAATTTGGAAGAACGTTTGGTGTCTCTTCGAATTCCTTTTATGCAAATTAGAGAATTGGGATCGACTCGGCAATTTGGTTGTAAAGGTTCTATTGTCAATGTGCCAATTGAACTCCACCAAACCGTAACACACCTGCCTAAAAATCCCAACGACTCGCAGACCATTTTCGTAAAGTTGAAAAAACGTTTAACACATAAATCTCATTATCTGTCTCAAAACATTCATCCCAAACGCGTTTTTGAAGCGGCCCAATATCTTTTGAAAACACCGCTCTATCAATCTCAAGGCGTTGAATTGGATTTGAGTTGGCTCAAAAGTTATGAAGAACAAACATTTCCATCGGGTACAAATGCTGAGGTGGATTTGATATCCTCAGATGCCAATGTAGATAATATTCGAAGAATCCAAGAATGTGAAAAAGAAAGTTTAAATTAATATTATTTGAAAAAAAAAAAAAAAAAAAAAATTCATTTTTCGAATGGTTGTTGTAATTTCTTAAATTACAATTTTAATTTTTTTTTTTTTTCTTTTTTACAATATTGGTCAAGTTAAATTTTTATAATAACATGATTGCGTTTCTGCTAGTAAGTTTTAAATGTTTAAGCAATGTTCAAACAATGTTAAAAAAAAAAAAAAAAAAAAATTTTTTTTTTTTTTTTTTTTTTTTTTTTTTTTAACATTGTTGATAGATATTCGAATCTCATGTTCCTTACACACTCATTGCTTATTTTCAGTCCTAATCTAATGAAATCTCGAAAGTACACCTTCTGATTCACCAAAGTTTTTTTTCAAATTGACCGAAAACTTTGAGGTATATCCTCTTTTATGGGGTGTTTTAGGAATCCTCTGTTGTTGAGCAACATGACGCCTATTCCAAAAAGAAGATTGAGTGTGAAGGTGAACGACACGGTGCCTTTTCGTAATTTTTTCAATATTGGTCAAGTTAAATTTTTATAATAACATGATTGCGTTTCTGCTAGTAAGTTTTAAATGTTCAAACAATGTTATTATTATTATTATTATTATTATTATTATTATTATTATTATTATTATTTTTTTTTTTTTTTTTTTTTTTTAAACCATTTGAAAAATGGTTGTTGTTTTCGGGAGGACTGACCCCTGTCCGTGACCACTTTTGAATTTAAATTAAATTCTTTACTTTTAAAAGAATTTTTATTTGATTAGTAAATTAAAATGTTTAAAATCATTGTAATAAAGGAGAAAACTAACATACTGAAAAATGGTTCGACGAAAATTATCAGATGTAGAAAAAGCCGAAGCCAAAGAAAAACGTCGTTTGAAACATCGTCTGAAAATGCAAGAATTGAGGTTATCAAAGGATTATCGAGCCGCTGAAAATCAATTACGTGTTGAAAGACGATCACGAAAAAGGAAGCAATCTGATGTCGAACCGATTAATCGTAAAACACCATGTCTCGAGGGCAACCAAACCACTAGCAATGGCGTTTTACAAGCGGTCGGTTCTAACCAGGGAAATTTGAAAATGAATAATGATTCTAACAAGCCGGAAAATGTTGTAGCTATTACTCTTGATTCTCCACCACCTAGCAAGAAAACTAATAAAAAGCAATCGGCTTGGGAAAAACTGGAAAAAAACTTTTTTGATTCAATGTCTGACGGACCCATTCACAGATGCATGTGTTGCGATCGACTTTGGTTTAAAACTTCCATCACCAAAATTCCGCTCTGTAAAATAAAACAGTATATACCAAATTCTTACAGTTTTGTATTTTCGGAAAATGTTCATAATGTTGGATCGTTTTGCAAAACGTGTTATTCTTACATTCGTAAAGGCCAAATTCCACCTTTGTCAGCCAATTACGGATTCAAATATGCACCTCTGCCACCTTGCCTTGCCAATTTAAATAATTTGGAAGAACGTTTGATGTCTCTTCGAATTCCTTTTATGCAAATTAGAGAATTGGGATCGACTCGGCAATTTGGTTGTAAAGGTTCTATTGTCAATGTGCCAATTGATCTCCACCAAACCGTAACACACCTGCCTAAAAATCCCAACGACTCGCAGACCATTTTCGTAAAGTTGAAAAAACGTTTAACACATAAATCTCATTATCTGTCTCAAAACATTCATCCCAAACGTGTTTTTGAAGCGGCCCAATATCTTTTGAAAACACCGCTCTATCAATCTCAAGGCGTTGAATTGGATTTGAGTTGGCTCAAAAGTTATGAAGAACAAACATTTCCATCGGGTACAAATGCTGAGGTGGATTTGATATCCTCAGATGCCAATGTAGATAATATTCGAAGAATCCAAGAATGTGAAAAAGAAAGTTTAAATTAATAGTATTTGAAAAAAAAAAAAAAAAAAAAAAAAAAAAAAATTCATTTTTCAAATGGTTGTTGTAATTTCTTAAATTACAATTTTAATATTTTTTTTTTTTTTTTTTTCAAATCGGAAGTTTTAATTTCATACCTGTTTAATATTAAAAAATTCAAAGTTATATAATGACGTCATTATTTCTAAAAATAGATATTTACAACTAAAACTCAAATTTCCAAAAAATGTTGTGTGATGATGAATTTTTTTTATGAGATGAATTTTTTGTGAGATGATAATGAAATGATGGTTATGAAATGATGGTTATGAAATCATGATAATGAAATGATGGTTATGGAATCATGATAATGAAATGATGGTAATGAAATGATGGTGAAATGATGATGAAATAATGATTATGAAATTTTTATGTGGAACATGATTTTGGAAATTTGAGTTGGGTTGCCCTCTGTGGCGGGACTTTTAAAAGAAAACCTAACCCGTATTCACGCTAGGTTCGAAGGAAACCACAGAAAACTTCGAACGGTTAGGCCGACGGACCCTCGGGAAAAATGTTACCCCCATGATTCATGTTCGTACAACTTTCTCATTTCGCTCGATCAAAGAAAAAATGTTGCACAACAAAAGAAAAAAAATGTACGCAAAACATTTCGCATCAAAGAAATTGCAACAAAAATCCCCCCCAACGAAAGAAAAAAAATGTACGCAAAACATTTCGCAGGCAACAAAGCGTAGAGCCCCAATCAAAGAAATCGCAACCCAGAAAAAAATGTACGCAAAACAATTTGCTCGCCCCCCCAAACCAAAGAAATCTCAGCGCCCAGAAAAAAATATCGCTCAGAAATCGCAACCCCCGAATCAAAGAAATCGCAACAAAACGCCCGATCAAAGAAAATTATTTCGCAGCGCAAGAATAATATAAACAGAAAAAAAAATTATACCACTTTGCTTTTAAGGAAGCCCCCTGTGAAAAGAACAAACAGAGCCAGCATGTTTTATTATTCAACAAAAAATTTTTTTTTTTTGCTCCGACAAAGTTTCGCTTTTTAAAAGGAATCCTTCATTTTTGTGTAAAGATGTGTGGAAAAAAACAACCCACCGAGGAAGAGCCAGCATTTTTTATTATCCAAAAATTTTTTTTTTCTTGCTCTGCTCCTGCCCGACGGGTTGCAATTGTTTGCGTGCCTGTGAAATAAGATGAGACAAAGACTCCAATAAATGAGACAATTTCTGAAAAAGAAAAATATTTTATTAGTTATTCATACTCACCTAATTTTTCTCTCAACTCCTTCGTTTCCTTTTCCTCCACCTCTCTTTTTTCAACGGTTTTGGGTGACCCGGTGATACTTTTGCTTCATCCGGCGAGTTTCCGATCCGCCCAACGCAGCACTACTCCTGAATGGGGCACCCGCTTTGCGAGTTTACGACCGGTCCATCGCAATTCGACAACTAGACACTTTTTTTTCATTTCAAGCTTTTTTTAGGAGCTTTTGTTTTTAAAAGTAGAATAGTTGCCGAAGGAGCCCGATCTTTACCAAACAGGTGTAGACATCTTTCACTTCCACTCCGAGCCATAATAAACAGAAATAGATTTTTATGCACGGACGACAAAAAAAGTCGACATGGTGAAAAAAATTTTCTCTCTGGATCAGCACGGAGTAAAAAAAAGTGGAAAAGATGCTCGCTCACGAACCAGTTCGAAACTCCAATTTTTTTTAAAACAAAAAAGGGAGTTCGCCCCTTGTCTCCCCACGAGGCCGTCAGTTTTAAACCGAGCTGAAAGTCTCTAACCGCTGGCCTGTCTACGATGCGTACCACGTCAGACCATCGCAGCTGCAACAGGGATCGGAAGGCCCCCAATTCCCATTCCAGAGGCTTTGCGAAACACCCCGCAAGGGGCGTTATTTCGAGGTGCTTCCCTAAACCTTCGCCGAGAGACAAGAGGATCCTTCGGAATTCGTGGCTTGGATTCGGATAACTCCTCGTCCATCAATTTCTCAAAGCCGGGAAGCCCGCTTCCGAAAAAAAAAGAGAAAGTGGAGAAAAAAACAGGTTGGCTTCTTCGATGACCTTCGAGTACAAATTTCTTTTTGTTAAAAACTAGCCTGAAACAAATATTTTGCCTTCCAAGCCCAGGATCGAGGAAGGACTTTTTTTTTTCTCCAACTTCTGGGATTTTTTTTTGTGTCCGTTTTTTTTAAAAAAAAAATAACAATTTGAACGCGCTCTGACAAAACTATCTTCACCACAAACCCAAGATAATGTGGACTTGCCTACACCTCGCAATTGGATTGTGTGTTGTGAAATTTAACAAAAAATTTTTTTTTGAACGCGCTCTATTTAAAAAGAAATTTGAACTCGAAGGGTGCTGAAAAAGAAATTATACTTACCATTATTTTCCCTTGTGCTGAAAAAAAAAAATTTTTACCACCACGGATTCCTTTTAAAGCGAAAATGACAAAAAAACAAACAAATGTTACCGCGGATTCCCCCCCCCCACAAACACAACATGAAAAAAAAACAAACATCAAAAGCAAAGTTTTTCTCCCCCCCCACAAACACAACATGTAAAAATACAAACATTAAAAGCAAAGTTTAACCCCCCTCCCCGGACAATACAAACACAACATGTAAAAAAAAAAACAAACATTAAAAGCAAACATTTAAAAGATGTAAAAAAAAAAATGCAAAAAGGCAGCGAGGAAAAGGGATCGAAGCAACGTTACGTTAACACCGCAAGGTTCCAGTTGCTCCGAACAATAGCGAAG
Source organism: Maratus speculifer (assembly GCA_964019185.1). NCBI lineage: Eukaryota > Metazoa > Arthropoda > Arachnida > Araneae > Salticidae > Maratus > Maratus speculifer. The sequence continues at coordinate 355,186,095 of OZ025297.1, forward strand.
CGATAGAGCGGAAAGCTAAAGTCTTGGTTTCATCCGAAACTTATACTGTCAAATCAAATAAAAAAAAAAAAAAAAAAAAATTTTTTTTTTTTTTTTTTTTTTTCATATATATTTGAATCTCATGTCCCTTAGACACTCTCTGCTTATTTTCAGTCCTAATCGAATGAAATCTCGAAAGTGCATCTTTTGATTCTCCAAACTAAAAAAAACCTTTATTTAGTGAATAAATACTTTTAAAAATCTCCCACTTTAACTTTAGATTAAAAATAATTACAAAAAGACCAAGATAAGTTATGATAAATTATAATAGCTAAAGTGATATGATTTTCCCCAGAGTATTTTTAAAAACATTTTAGCGGCAAATTTCTTCCATAGCATTTGCTATAGATGCTAAGGTACCAACCATTCTAACTGTGGAATGTAATAAGCTCCTCGCCCAATTCGGTTTTGGATTTGATGAGAAAGTTTCAGGAACAACTTTTTTTATACCCTCCCAACCGTCATGATCTTCCACCCATGATAATAAGTTTTCCTGTACCAATCTTGAAAAACATTCATACATTACATCTATAATGCTTTTAGGTAATTTATCTTGGATGCATTTTACAGCCAATTCCCCGACGAAAGCGAAAAATGCAATTATTCGACTCCAAGTAATACCTTCGATAAACAATTCATTAAATACACCTGTTAAAAGACTATTTATATTATCTTCATCAATATTTTTTATTTCACAGCATAGATTTTTTATTTCATTACCATACTTGTCGAGAAATACACTAAGAATTTCGCAAGTTTTTTCAATGAGATTGGTTTCTTTTTCATTCATCGGACTGTCTGCATGAAAATTTTCATAATGATTCAGTAGAAAAGAAAATACATTTTCAAGAAAACAATCTGTTCTTATTATATCTTTTTTGCTATAAATTCTCTTTTCACACTCATCAATTTCCCCACGCAAAAAAACTGCTTTAAGTAGCAAATTGTTAGACATTTTGCGAAGAAAAGATACTTTGTTTCAACAAGCGGAGAATGTAAAAATTACAAGTGAAGCCACAAGCTTTATAATCTTACAACATGAAAAAAAAAAAAAAAAAAAAAAAAAAAAAAAAATTTTTTTTTTTTTTTTTTTTTTTACTACATTCATATATATACGAATCTCATGTTCCTTACACACTCTTTGCTTATTTTCAGTCCTAATCTAATGAAATCTCGAAAGTACACCTTCTGATTCACCAAAGTTTTTTTTTCAAAAATTGACCGAAAACTTTGAGATGTATCTTCTTTTATGGGGTGTTTTAAGAATCCTCTGTTGTTAAGCAACATGACGCCTATTCCAAAAAGAGGATTGAGCGTGAAGGTGAATTACACGGTGCCTTTTTGTGATGCCGCGGGCTACCCATGCCATGGCTTTAAAAAGTCTTTTTGTCATGGCTTTTAAAAAGCCATGGCTTTTAAAAGTGATTGCGTTTCTTCTAGTAAGTTTTAAAGGTTAAAAAAAAAAAAAAAAAAAAAAAAAAAAATTTTTTTTTTTTTTTTTTTTTCATAATAGGATATTACATGTAAGCGCCATACAATTACAGTCAAAGATATAAAAGTTTTTAATTTCAAGGTCATCCCAATGTCATTCATGGGTTCCATTTTCCAGGCTTGAAGTCAAGCGACAAAATTTTATCGTGCCCACATCAATAGTTTTGTTGTGTACAATTCTCAACAAATGTTAAAAAAATCAAGTCGATTGGATCATAAACTATGAGCAAACGTGATTTTTTAATACTACACCATGGGGGGGGCAAACTTTGATTAAACATAGTACTGCGTACAAAATTTGAACCGCTTCGGATAATTAGAGTCAGAGATATAAAAATTTCAAGGTCATCCCATAGGGGTCTATCATCGACATCTATTAGGCACACGAAATTATGTGACAAATTTTTATGGATCGACCAGGGGGTCCCCACTATTGACATTTTTGTTATTAAATTTACAAAATTTTATACGTGTTAAAAAAAAACTGTACGTTTCTGAAACAATTACAAAGTAAAATATTAATAAAACATTATTTTTTATGGATCGACCAGGGGGTCCCCACTATTGACATTTTTGTTATTAAATTTACAAAATTTTATACGTGTTAAAAAAAAACTGTACGTTTCTGAAACAATTACAAAGTAAAATATTAATAAAACATTATTTTTTATGGATCGACCAGGGGGTCCCCACTATTGACATTTTTGTTATTAAATTTACAAAATTTTATACGTGTTAAAAAAAAACTGTACGTTTCTGAAACAATTACAAAGTAAAATATTAATAAAACATTATTTTCAATACAACAGAGTCACATTATTTTTTATTTGTTAAATGAAATAATTAATTAATTGAATTGACTTACCCCAAAAACTTATTGAAACACCATCTGCAGGTTTAGTAGCCACTGGTTTCGGCGCCGAATCCAAACTAATTCGCACAAAATCGGTGGCTGTATTTATATGCTAGGATGACGTCAAATTTCAAATCTAAACTGAAATATTTAACTAAAAGTGAAACATCTAACTTGAACTGAGTTCAAGGTCATCCAACTGCGTAAAAGGAATATTTTTACATCATCGTTTTTTCGCTAAAAATAATTTCCAAACTAAAACTCAACTCAAGGTCATTTAACTGTAACTCTTTTTTTAGAAAAGTTGGTTTTCGTTCAACATGAGCGAGCAGGAAAAGATTTTTTTTTTGTTTTATTCATGCATTGATTCTATTTTTATATAATAATGACACACAATAATGTTACATTTTATAATAAAAATGAGCAACTTGCATTAATTTAATCTAATTTTTTTTGTAGAAACGAGTTTTATCAAAATCATCTTAAGCTAAATTCTGTTCAAAATACCTTTTTTAGCAGCCTTTTTACTTTCTTCTATCTTTACAAGAAGAAAGTATTGGATTCATGAAAATTTTCGACTTCCGGTTTTCGACGGATTTATACGTCTGTCTGTATGTGACAAAAAATTTGTGGGCGCTCTATCTCAAGAACTAATGCTTGAAATTTAATAAAATTTTATATTCAGTTAGACCTTGATATGGATTAGTGCCTATTGGTTTTTGGTGAAAATTGGCCTGCAGGTGGCGCTGTTATACTACGTTTTTCATGATTTTCAAGATTGCTATATCTCAAGAACTAATGCACAGAATTTCACCAAACTTCAGATTCTGTGACCCCTTGATATAAATAGACGCTGATTAAGTTTTGGTGAAAATTGGCCTGCAGGTGGCGCTGCTATACTACGTTTTTCATGATTTTCAAGATTGCTATATCTCAAGAACTAATGCACAGAATTTCACCAAACTTCAGATTCTGCGACCCCTTGATATAAATAGACGCTGATTAAGTTTTGGTGTAAATTGGCCAGCAGGTGGCGCTGCTATGCCACGTTTTTCATGATTGCTATATCTCAAGAACTAATGCACAGAATTTCACCAAACTTCAGATTCTGTGACCCCTTGATATAAATAGACGCTGATTAAGTTTTGGTGTAAATTGGCCAGCAGGTGGCGCTGCTATGCTACATTTTGCACGATTTTTGCGATAGCTATATCTCAAGAACTAATGCAGAGTCTAAATAAGTCGACCCTAGATGCGTTTGAGTGCAAAAAATGAATTTAAAAATGAGTCTGAAAAAACGCAATTTGTTATATTTTCTCAATCTTTCAATCACCATAAAGTCAGAAATTTCTGTTCAAAATACCTTTTTTGGTTGCCTTTTTTAAAATATATTCTGACTTTATTGAAAACTCGACCAATTCGCCATAGTTGCTAAATAAGAGAATTTGTCATTTGGATGCGAGCAAAATTGAATTTAAAAATGAGTCTGAAAATAAGCAGTTTGGATTTGAGTTTTTTTTTTTTCTCCAACTCCTATTTTTTTGTTTAATTTATTTTTGCTAGAAAAATTAGTCCTATGATAAACTTGTTAATATAAAAATTGTAGATATTATTGAGAAGATGTAAAATAAATGTAATTATATTTGATTACTTAAGGGTGTTCTCAACTGATCCGCTCAACAAGCGAAAAACGTTTTGACACATTTTACAAATTCATTTTTCAACAAAAAGTTATAAAATTTTAATGCCTGACTATGAAAGCGATTTCGAATTGAACTTATTTTTCCATTTTATGATAATTAAATTACTTATCGAGTTATAAGCTATTTCGATGACGCAAACACCCGTTTTTCTGCTTTCGTCGGGAAATATGCTCAAAAGTGTCAACTTTGAAGGCTTGTTATGAAAAATCTATTGTGTTTTTTTTTTTTAAAAAAACAAAAGAATGAGTGCAATTAAAGAGTTTCTGAATAACAACACCTGCTATTTTTATGCATTTCCAAACAAAAATAAATTAATGCATGTGTCACAAAGTTACCCTTTTTGATTTTAAGAACACCCTTAAGAATTGAGTAAGTTATGAATTTTTTTTCTTTTTTCTTTTCATCGGTAAAAGTTAATTCTGTCGAAAAAACCTATAAATACAAAAGTTTCAGATAATGTTGAGTACATTTATATAAAAAATTTAGTTGGATTTGATATCTTGAGAATTGACAAAGTTGTGATTTTTTTTTCTCTCCCTGTGTTTTTTTTTCGCCCCCCCCCATTTTTAACTTTACCAAAAATCTGTCATGCAGCTCATTTTTTGAGAAGTAATATAAACTTTAAACTGATTCGATATCTATTTTATTTAAAAAGTTATCGCGTTTTTTTCGGTTTTCACTCCATGAAATGCTTTTCGGGTTACTTTTAAACTTTAATATCTCCCGTTTTAATTGTTCGATGAATATGAAACTTGCTCTGAGGGTTAACCCAAGATATCTAATTATGGGGGGGGGGGGGTCGGGTGAGACAGAAACGATTGCAGCAGATCCATTCGATTAAGACGCGACTCGGAAATTTTCGAAAAAAATAAATGTTAATAAATTTGAAAGTCTTACTTTTTTCAGTGAGACATGTTTCTTTCAACTCTGTATTAATTGAAAATGAATAAGTATAGATATCTGGTGACTTTTGAAAAAAAATAACAAAATATTTTCCGCCTTATGGTGAACTTTCTGTGATAGATATTTTGGAATACATTCATAACTATGTGAGCTGCTAATCTCTTACTTGGGTGGAACCAAATTTATTAAGTTGTGTAAACATTTAAGAAATGGTATTCATATAAAAAGATTTTTCTAATCCTCTTGTGTACACCAGAGGTGCCTATCGAGGATCTTTTTCGCGAAGAAGTGATTTTGAAATCTTGGTCAAATTATTGATTATTAATTTAATGTAAAGACTTTTAGTCTTTTGGGGGGGAAAAAATGAATCGTGAGTGTACTGGGGGAAAAAAGTAGTGTTTTGGCGCTAAAAGATTGCAATTTAAGATTTGAATTTTTTTTTTATTTTGATCGTTAAAAAAAATGTTTCTTTAGAATTTAACAAGTTTTTTTTTTAAAAATTATTCCAATATATCTGATAACACGATTCATTTTTTCATCACTTTATAAACTTTGTTTCTTTTTTTTTAGAAAAAAAAAATAAACCAATATTGGTTTCCTATCTGACGCGAAAAAACGGGCCGAACAGAAACATGTATGGATAAAAGACTATTGTCTTTTACCTTATAAACATGTTTCTGTTCGACCCGTTTTTTCTTTTTTTTTAAATCAACAAGTCTCTTTTTTTTAAAGTTTATCTCGAATCCAATCGGCGAAAACAATACATTCAATTCTCGAACAATGTGGCATTTTATCATTAAGCAGTCTTCTATGAATTCCACAGCCGTTTACCAGGATGTATTTCAGTGGGTGGGATATTGCATCAAATTTTGGGCATCCAAAATCTTCCAAGTTTAGATATGGAATCCCTAGGTCTTGCAGCACGTCCCTTTCAACGTGGCCACCTTTATAGGCTACTATATATTTTTTAACAGTTTTTTGGCACTCATACTCGGCCTTTACAATGGTTTCAAAAAATTCGAAATCAAAAAGATGTCTTTCGTTAGTCAGGGGTTCGAGAGTTAGGCCGTGCAGGTTGTTTGTACAATAGTTGATTGTTTTCCAATCTTTCCAAGTCGCTTGATTAGCCAGGTGGTTCAATCTGAAGGTGTACATGCCGCTATCGCCTTTCGTCAGTGAGGCAAATCCCAGTTCTCGGCAGTAAAATTTTCCCCCGATGCGGAATCCGTCGAAATCAACGACCATGCAAATGTTTGAAAGGCTCATGGTTCAAAGACAAAGTTCTCAGATAGAGAAAATTTCCAACTAGTCGATAAAAAGTGGTAGCAAGGCTTTCTGACAAGAGCAGAATGATGCTTTGGTCACAATGCGATCTCCTTTTTATATAAAAGACTTGTCAAAACAATCGGACTGAAATAGAATTATCAGAAAGGATGTAGCTATTTTATCGCGGTTAACAGGAAGCCACAGTGTAAAAAAAATATTAGAACCAACTCTGAAAGAAACTTTTAGAACATTTTTTATTTTCGGAAGCGGAAAGGAAATGATGCAATTCCTTTTTTTATCTGTTTAAACAGATGCGTATCACGAGAAAATTGTTATATAATTATTTTCTAGAACATTTTATTTTCGGAGGCCATGATATTGAATTCTCGGAAAGGAAATGATGCAATTCCTTTTTTTTTTTATCTGATCACGAGAAAAATAGTTATATAATTATTTTCTAGAACATTCAGTTTATTTTTAGAATTTTTGGAAAATATATTACGGTCATTACAAGTTCCTTGTAAAATCTTTACTTGATATCATCTTTTTTGATACCTCGAATATTTCAATATTTAACAAGTTTTAACTTGCGACAAGTAAATTTTAAAATGCATTAATATTTATAGGAAAAGATTTCCCTTACATTATGGTCACTGTTTTTAAATACATCAATAGCTTTTTACTGAATTTCCCCCCCCTTACATTATAGTCAATGGCGAAAAAACTGTTTTTAAATACAGCTCAAAAGATTTCCCTTACATTATGGTTAGGGGTCTGTTTTTTAAATACAGCTCACAAGCTTTCCCTTACATTATGGTTAATGGGGTCTGTTTTTTAAATACTGCTCAAAAGATTTCTCTTACATTATGATTAAAAAAAGCCCAACAATGATTATGTGTATTTTATGTTTCGAAAAAAATGCAAATTTTGCTTTTTTAAATTTTACAATATTGGATTTAACCCCCCCCCCCCCAAAAAATGGGCAAGTCTTTCTATCATTTTAAATTTTACAATATTGGATTTAACCCCCCCCCTCCCCCCAAAAAAAATGGGCCCCAACAATGACTATGTGTAATTTATTTTTTCGAAAAAAATGCAAGTTTTGCTTTTCAAGTTTTCCAATATTGGATTTATATCTAACCCAAAAAAATGGGCCGAACGAGGCATGTATGGATAAAGACTATAAAAGTCTTTCCATAACACATGCCTCGTTCGACCCATTTTTTTTTTTTTTTTTTTTTTTTTTTTTTAACACAAACTGTATTCATAAACCTCTTCTCCGAAATGTATCAAAACTTTTCTCGGGGGTCCTGACATTCTCAAGTTCTCTAAATTTTCTTCATACAAGTGAACTTCTCGTCGTTTTAATATATATTCATTAGCCAAGTCCTCGTAGAGATCAAAAGTTTTGCGTCTAAAGTCGCTTAGAAATTGACTGAAAGTCTGTGAATTTGAATAATCATCAGCCATTGTTTTAATTCGAATCGCTTTCTTATGTTCCGTCGTGATTCTCATAGGTTCGAGCGGTAGGATCCTGGCCACCTCTGGGTTTTGAAAAGTGTAAACCAAATACTCAGCTGCTCGCCTCTTGCATGCTCTCAAAATTTTCAGAGCCTCTTCAAGTGAAAAAATTCGAATTTTCAGAGATCCACGGGGCAAGTCCATTCTCTTATAAATGATATCTTTTACCCTCAGATGGGCGTGTGCAGATGCATACTGATGTAAATTTTTGTATTCAAATATTCGAGCAATATCTGTTGCCCGGACAAAGGGCAAGCCATCGGATGACAACACTACCAGAATCGGAAAAGAAAGCAGATCGTTGACTAAATAGAAGAACATTTTGACTGGAGATGAGGAACAACAGCAGGAGCTCAAGCAAATGATAGCTTGCTCGGCCAGGCAGACCCGTATTTATACTCGCATTCGACCTCGAAAGATCTTTCTAGAACTTCTTGCTTCACCAGAATTCCGTTAAAATAGGTCGTAGAAAACAAACAAACTAAAATAATCATGTGTCAAGGAAAAACTGGTTACATAAGAGTCTCGACCTGTTTTTGTATTTCTTTGACGTAGATAAATTGACCAGCATCCTGTTTTCCGAGAAGCCGGCCTTGTTTATTTTTAATCCGCCACGTGCAACCCGATTGTTGCGCAAGGTCACGCCTAAATTTCAACACAGGACTTTCTTTTCCAATCCATATAAATACTCCAATGTTGGTAGATATAATTTCTTTTAACCTCCTGACTTCCGCCGGCTCACACACTAAGTGCAGGTTTCACTGCAATATTTAAATTAGTTCACAAATAAAACCCAGTTCTGAAAAAATTAAGTTAGGTTATCAGAGATCCGATACTAATAACGCATCAGGTTGGGGGGGGGGAAAAACATCTTTTTTTTTATATTTTTTAATAAATTACAGAACATTACAATATTACCCTTTGGCTGGGCAGGTTTTTGAAAAAAAAATCAAGTAAAGAAATGAAGTGGAAAGACACATTTTGTGGAATTTGTGCTCTTTTGGAACTTGGGTTCGCTTTGTTCACGTTGTTTTTCGCTTGTACCATTGTGTAAATAAACGCAAACAGTAGAATTTTATATATTTTTTTAACGACGTTAAAAAATTTATTTTATACATGTTCCAATTTTTGCATATTTTTTTCGTTTTGAAAAAAAATCCAGAGGGATTAGAGTGCTCGAAGAATTTTGCAGCCGACTGTACATAACTTTTCATGAACTCAATACATAAAAAATACCATTATTCTCTGCACTAATGACTGCGCGATGAATACTGCGAAAACTACTCCCCAATTAGTTTTAGTGATTAAAACCTTGTTTTATTTCCCTTGTTCTGCACCAAGTGTCATCTTAATAGTAAAAAAACCCTCATTTTTCCAACTTACAACTTTAATTTTACTACAAGTTATAACGTTTATTTCTTTAAAATATACTTAAGATACAATAATATTTAAAACATTTCTTAGTTACAACTAAGTATTTACAACTGAATAAAATACAATTTATGCATAGATTATTTTTAACTGACGTATCTCAATGAAATATACATATATGTTCTTTAGTTTCCTCAATTTTCACCATAATGCACTATAAATTTTTACATATTATTCATCTATATTATTGTCTCTAGGAATCCCTCCCGGATTTTCATCGCACAAGATAAAACATTTCTGCAAACAAAAGACAAAATATGGAATTCTATATCCTAATTTATTATTCTATCACGAGATATTGCATTTCTTTTCGCTGAGAAAATGCGGAAATTCTTTAAATATTTTATTCTTTATGTGTGTAATAAATACTTACTGTCGTAAAGCAGTTGTGGATTTGAGAAATCAGATCTATAATAGTATTGGATGAAAGATTTCTCACTTTTATAATAAAAATTCCCGTTGGGAATATTTTTCATAAGTACTACTCGGAATGAAAAGAAAACAGCTGTTGTGACTTTTTAATCAGGCAGTTGAAACTGTAATATAATATAGTAAGGAAATATAGTTAAGGAAAGTTTGATAAATTTGGTATTTATTAATAATAACCGGTTATTAATAATAATAATAATAAGGCGCTTATGATATATTTGATAAACATTGCTTATTAATATTATTTACCGGTTATTATTAATATTTACCAATGAAGTTTGGCCAGTATGAATAATTGGTTGACGGTTAGAATGATTCCACCACGCTACCAGTTCGTCTGAATTTGTTCATAAGTAGCCTGATATTGGCCCTTGCGTGTGTCTGTTTCCCATTTTTTAACCGACTTCAAGGGGAGGTCATTATTTCGACCTGTATGTATTTCTTGTTCACTCATAACTTCCCTAAATATGAACCGATTCTGATAATTCTTTTTTTGTTTGAAATTATAAGATACCCATGTGGTCCCATTTTAATTTCATTAAAGTTCGATGATTAGAATTTTTTTAATGAAAAAATGTAGATTTCATAAAAAAAATAGTGATTTATCACAAATCATCTTCAATTGTTTAAACCGTCTTCAAATCATAAGCATATTAAAACTATGCATTCATATGAGTTAGCGCCAAGTTGTCGCCAAGCTTGATTCTTTTTTCGAAGTCGGTTAGTATTTTTTATTTTTATTTTTTTAAGCATATTTTATTCCATGTCGCAGCCTACACACATCTTCATATCACCCAGTTTCCAGGAAACGATGACTAATTTTTGTTCCAAGGAAAGCATTTCTTCAAACACCTGTGGATGAAATCAACAGATTAGTATTTTCACAGAAAAGAATGGTATTTTTTCGAAGACAGGGAAAGAGGGCAAAAGGTGGGGAGAGTAAGAGCAGAGTTAAACGTATAAACAAAGTCTTTTTGTTACAAAACAACACCATTTTTTTGCAAATCATTATATTAACCAGAATACAAGAGATAAACCAGATATATAAGCAACCAGTTACTATGTGTATGTTTCGTGTTTGTGATTCGTTGCGTGCGTGAATGCTATTATTAAGTGTGACTAATATTACTCTTCCATTTAGTATCATCTAATATAAACTATAAAAAAAAATGCAGATATTTATAAATACTTGAATGGATTTTTTCATTTTTATCTTTTTTGGTCCCTGGGTTCTCATTTAGGAACCTCTGTTGTTTTCCATATAAAAAATCCAAAATTTTTAATTTTTCGTACTTTGGAATTTAAATTACTTGATGCATAAATAATCAATTTCAGAAATGTTGACTTTCCTGTCATTTACGATGCCATTTTGTTAAGGAAAGGCCCACGAATATGTATTTATAACATTTAGCTTCGGAACTGAAGAGGTTATTTTAGTGTCTAGTCATCTTCTTGTTAATTTTATTATTAAAAATAAAACATTTCTGAAAAAAAAAACATGGAACAGTGTCACGTATATATTACCTGGATGTGACATGTTCCACATACGAATTCACTTTTTATTTGTGAATACCACTGTTTCTGAATAGTAACTTTTACTTTATCTAAACGAAGATACGAAAAACAGAAATTTATGTATAAATATATATATACATTTTTTAAATTTTATAATTGTTTCTGCCCTACTAAAAAAAGATCTGAAGAAAATATTTAAAATAATCTCTAGAAAATCTTTGGGAAAAAAAAACTCTGCTGATAATTTTAAAGATGTCTTTAAAAAATACGGTTTATATTATTAAGGTAAATTTAAGTATGCAAAATTTCTTCAGATTTCTATAGAATATCTGAAAAAGGTGGCAGTTTCTTCAGAAAATTTTACTATTTTGTAACATCCTGTTGCAGATCTGACGCAAAAGTCAATAGTACCTACGCAGAAAATTTTTAAAACACGATTTTGTTTGTTGTTCCAATTCCCTAACACACCAGTTAATACAAATTGTTCTTTGGAATTCTCAACAGACAATGACATTTAGTTAATTTCTCATATCAATGTGTTGTTCATCATTTGAAAAGCTTCAGGTCGACATTGCAAAAAATAACTTAGTAAATTTGTCAGATTAAAGAAGTTGAGGAAGTCCTAAAGTAATTTTTTGAAAATAATTTGTTGTATTTTAAAATTTTGTATTAAATAATGAACAATATTTATGAGAGTATGTCAATTTCTGTTTGTTGTAAATGTGAAAAAAAAAATTACTTTTTAGTCAATAACTATTTTAGTTTTGTGTTCCAAAATTTTTAATTATTTTTTTACATCCTTAAAAGGATGTATAAACACCTGAATCAATATTTTTCAAAACAGAATTGTTGAACCACAAAGGGTTAAGATTATTTTTGGTGGGGTACTCATCTTATCGTAATTTTTTATTGTAGAAAATAAAATATTTCTGCTACTTAACTATTAAGGACTAATATATTTTTTATGTTTATTGCTTCTGACAATCTCGCCAAAGATTGTGACTAGTATTTGTGAAAACCACTAGTTCTGAACATAACATTTATTTTATCTTAATGCAGATAAGAATTAGAAATATTTATGAATATTCGAATATATTTTTCTCCTCTTTATTCTTGCCTCTAGCTATCTTCTCTCGAATTTTATGATAGAAAACAAAACGTCCCTACAAATAAAGATTTCTAGACTAGCGACATATACCGGGTAGACAAAAAGTCAGTAGAAACTTTAGAAAGTCAGAAAAATAACCGCAGGGTTTAGCATCTGTAGCTCGGATTTTTAATAAAGACAGTAATTAAAAATAACTCAAAACCATCCGATAGATGGCACTGGGAACCTTTAACTTCAGTGGAAATGTTCAAATGAGACGTTATAAAAACTTGCGCTGTTAATCCACAGTTAGTTCACAATTGTGAGATCTGTATCTGATGATGGATCGGTTTTTGATTCATGTTTCATGTAAAATAACTTCACTAACAAAGCTTTATCCTTCGCATTCAGCATCCTTCATCAAATGTACGGCTCTCAACTGTGAAATAATTATGTATTAGCTGCGCAAGTTCTTATATCCGTCTCATTTGCATATTTCAAGTCGAACGTTTCCAGAGCTATCTGTTAGATACTTTTTTAGATATTTTTTATTGCTGTCTTAAAAACAAAAAATCCCTTGTCCTACAGATGCAACGCTGCTAACTGTTTTTTATTTCAATTATTTTTACGGATATTTTGAAATTTTTAAGGTTCTACGGACTTTTTGCCCACCCCGGTATAAGCTCATTGGTTGTGATATGTTACAGGGATGAATTCGTGAATAACACATTTCTGAATAGTAACATTTACTTTACGTAACACACATGTCCGTGCATATTTTAATATATATTTTTTCATCTTTAATATTGTCTCTTACCATATTTCTATAAATTGTATGTTACAAAATAAACAAATTCTGCAAATTAACCATTTGGTACCAGCGCCAGATATTTTTTCGTATTTTTTATACGCTGCGCTGAATTGGCTTCTTATTTGTGAATGCCTCAATTTTCGAACAGTAACATTGACTTTATCTAACTGAAGATAAGAAATGCAATGTGTAAAAATAAAACATTTCTATAAATTGACAAAAAATTTAAAGAATCCTATAGTCTAATTTATTATTTTTTCACGAAATACTGCTTCTTTGTTGAAAAGAAAAATGAAGAATTTTTTTAATATCTAATTTCTTGTACGTGTAATAAATGTTTACAGTTGTAAAACTGGGAGAATTCTGGATATCACATCTGTAATAATAAGGTTGGATGAAGATTTCTCTCTCTTATGACAAAAATTTGCCTTGGGAATATTTTTCAAATGTACGGAAGATAAAAGAAAACCACTGTTATGAATTTTTAATTAGACAGAGGAAAGATATATATATATGTATATATATATATATATAGTCTGCGTATCACGATCTTTTATATATGATAAAAATTAAACATTATTACCAAGAAAGTGTAATTTTTGTTTTCTTTACAAAACCAAAAAAAAAAAAAAAAAATATGTGTGAAAAATCATTTGGGACGAGCATCATGAATATATGACATTCAGGGTGAGTTTGATTCTTATTTGTGAGTGTGAAATTTATATTAAAGTAATGGCTTTTTATTCAAATAAACATTTTCCATTGCAATTTTGACTATTATTACAAAATTTATATGACCTAAAACATATGATTGTATGTATATAAATAATATAACAGTTGTGTCATAATGAATATTCAAAATCAAACATATTGTTCCATGTAGGCAGACGATACCGTGCTACCTAAATTAAAATGTCAGTGTTGAGAAACTGAAGAGAAGTGAAGTGTTTTTTCTGTTTTTATTCTAAAGTTGTTTTTGAGATAAATGCAGACGATAATGCAGCAGTGAGCTGCGAGTGAGTGTTATTTCTTTAATAAAGAGTTTTTTAATATAACCAGTGCCTATGAAGAATTGTGTTGTGTGTGCATTTAATAATTAACATGGTCCGTCGAGCCGGAGGGTGAAAATAATTATTTATGAGAGTGAAAAATCATGGAATTTGAACGATGTGCTGATGTGATATTAAGAGTTCTATTATAGATCTGTCAACGTTTAACATGAGAATCTTCGAATAATATCGAGCTCAACAAGTGAAATATTGTGTTGAAGATGATAAATTTAAGAATTATAATGAGTCTTCCTCGGAATTTCGCAGCGATTTGAGTGAGGTAAGAGCAATTTTTTAGTTTATTTTGATTTAATTATGTCTGTTATTGATAATCTAAATAAACACGAGCTTAAGCTTGTAGTTGAGGAATTGGGTTTAACTGCTCCTGAAAGTAGTAAAATTATTGATTTAAGAAATATTATAGAGAATAGTGAATATTACTCAAATGAGCAGTTATTAAAAAGCATCGTTAATTCGGTTGTTGAGTAGTATAAATCACGGACAGAAACTGAGAAAACAAAATTAGAATTAGAAAAAATTAAATTAGCGCAGTTAGAAAAAGAGTTAGAATTAGCAAATATTCGTAAAGAACCGTCCCAAAATTCGGAATTTGAAAAAATTAAACTAGCTCAGTTAGAGAAAGAATTAGAAATAGCCAAATTGCGTAAAGAATCTCGGGAAAATTTGCCGTCCGTAACAGAAAAATCGGAAACGGAAATAGGGAACAATAACTTGGAAAGTTTTATTAAAAGTATTAAAACTTTAACTATTCCTTTACCAACGAGAGCTGAGTCATTTAATCTTTTTTTTCAATCTCTTGAGAAAGCGTTTCGAACTAAAAATGTACCTGAAGAGTTTAAGGCCGAAATTCTGTTAAATATTCTCGGCGAAAAAGCGAGCAATTTAATGATCTATTTATCAGAGGAAGAGTTGATTAGTTATGATAAATTGAAAAATATAGTGTTAAGGGAATTTCAACCTACGGCACAAGAATGTTTAAACAATTTCAAGAGTGCGCAAAAATTACCGTCGGAAAGTTACGTTCAATTTGCAGCTAGGCTGAGTTCAATTTTTCAGTATTACTGTAATTTGCGTGAGGTAAATGATTTTAAATCATTATGCGATCTGATTGTTTCAGATAAAATTTTCAGTTCTTTAGATCGCGAATTAATGAATCATATCGCAATTAAACAATCAGAGTCATATTTTAAACCACAGCAACTAGGAAGAGAATGCGATATTTTTTTGTCGATTAAAAATAAATCTAAAGGTGAATCAAATGTGTATTCGAGAAACACGATAAATGAAAATAAACGTATAGCGACAAATAAATTTCAAAATCGGCCTCAAAAGAGCACTTCAAATATATTTTTTCGGAAACAAAAAATGTAAAATGTGTCTTGTGTAAATCTAATGAGTATCACGGTTTACATTCTTGTCCGCAATTTAAAAAACTGTCCATTAAAGATAGAGTAGAAGTTGTGAAATTAAATAAAGCATGTTTCAAATGTTTAAATTATAACTGTTGCGCACAGAAATGTAAGTCTAAAAATTGTGCTAGATGTAACCTACCGCATTCTGAGCTAATACATTTTTCTAGAGAAGAAAAGGAATTAAATAATAAAAATAAAAATGTTGGTCATGTGTTTCAATCGGCTGCAGGAATAAAAAATTCACAACCCGAGGAAATCCTTTCCTACCCTCCGAGTCAGACTGTCGCCTCTAGTTTTGTGAAAAATAAAACAAAATCCGTTTTATTAAGTACGGCGCGTATCCTCATTAAAGATAAGTTCTCGGAATGGCAGGAAGTTAGATGCTTACTAGATGTCGGTTCACAAGCATGTTTGATTACTTCGCAGTGTGCTAATCGATTGCAGCTTAGAATTAATAAAACGAATACTTTAATTTCATGTTTGGATGACACTTCTATGACAATAAAGGGCTGCGTAAATACAAAAATCGCGAATAGAGATAAAAGTTTTGAAAGAGAATTGACTATGCTAGTAGTAAGGAAAATTACAGATTTAATTCCGCAACAAGTGGTTAACATAAATGTTGAAGTACCAGATTTAACTATTTTAGCAGATTATAGATTTAATTTTCCTGATAAAATTGATATGTTTTTGTTGGCAGAAATATTTTATGAGTTATTAAGACCGGGACAAATATATTCTCAGAGTTCAAATTTACTTTTGCAAAATACCGTATTTGGGTATGTGGCTAGTGGATGCATAGAGCAGGAAAGTGATGTAAAAGTTCATTGTGGGCTGATTCGGGAGGAAGATTTAAACCAAACATTAAAAAAGTTTTGGGAAGTTGAAAACGTCGAAGTAGAGTTATCAAAAAGTAAGGAATTTGAGATATGTGAGCAGCATTTTGCGCGTACGCATTGGAGAAATGAGGAAGGGAGATACGTGGTGAAAATGCCTTTAAAGGAAAATCCTTCGTGTTTAGGCCAATCAAGGGAGCTTGCTCTTAAAAAACTCAAATCGCTGTGGACTCGCTTATCAAAAGATAAGAAATACTTCAAATTGTATAAAGATTTTTTAAATGAATATGAAATGTTGGGGCATATGAAACAGGTTAAAGAAGTGAAAGAACCTGACGTCGTGTATTATGCTCCACATCATGGCATTTTTAGACCAGAAAAGTCCACCACAAAACTGAGAGTTGTATTTAACTGTTCTGCCACAACAACAAATGGCACATCACTTAATTCATTGCAATATAATGGCGGTGTTATTCAGAATGATTTATTCACGATTATGGTTAGTTTTCGAGAGCATACTTATGCACTGACTGCGGATATTCAAATGATGTATCGAATGATCAATATTGATCCTAGTCAGCACGCATTGCAGAGAATTTTGTGGAACGATAATTTCGAAGAAGAGCCTAAAATTTTTGAACTACAGACCGATACATACGGTACGGTTAGTGCGCCTTATTTAGCAATGAAAACTCTCAACCAGCTATCGATTGATGAAGGAGATAATTATCCGATGGCAGCATCGGTTCTTCGAGAAAATATTTACATGGATGATATTTTATGCGGTGCACCTACGCTTGAAGAAGCCAAAGAGTTGCAGCGGCAGCTCATAGCAATTATGCATAAAGCAGGTATGAGACTCCATAAGTGGTGTACAAGTGATAAAAATCTTTCGCTGACATATGAAGAAGGGTACAAATTTGAAAATGAAATTGAAACTAAAACATTAGGGGTTTCGTGGAACCCAAGAGATGATTGTTTCACTTTTCGAGTTAAGGTGGAACTGAACAATTCCTACACAAAGCGAGAAGTATTGTCAACAATCGCGAGACTCTTTGATCCATTGGGACTTCTTGGTCCAGTTATATCTAAAGCCAAAATACTAATGCAAAAATTGTGGAGAATCAATATTGACTGGGATGACGAGCTTCCTGAATCAGAGTTTCATGAGTGGCATCAATTTCTTACGTCATTTAAATGTGTAAATAATATAAAAATTTGTAGGCGTATTATAATTGAAAACCCAGAAATCATAGAAATACACGGGTTTGCTGACGCCTCAGAACGTTGCTATGGGGCAGCAGTTTATTGCAAATCCAGTGATTCCTTAGGAAATGTGATGGTGAATTTAATCGCTAGCAAGTCGCGAGTTACACCGATAAAGAGTCTAACTATTCCAAGATTGGAGTTATGTGCAGCAGTGTTGCTAACCAAACTGGTAAACAGAGTATTATCATCCATGAAAGTAATAGTGACTAATGTTTTTCTTTGGTCAGATTCAATGATTGTGTTAGCATGGATTCAAAAGGAACCTATCGACCTAAAGCAATTTGTTCAAAATCGAGTGGCTAACATACAAGAAAACTCTAGTGCTGAACAGTAGGGTGGGCCGAAAAAAACTTTTTTTCTATTTTCGATTATGGCGGGTGCGGAAAAGTGGCCACTGGTGGCACTCAGTTCATACAAAAAATTTGAGATTTTTTGGACATTTCCTTACCCTGCCGCAAATGGCTTGAAGTTTTGGAAAAATGTTCATTTTTGAACTTTTTTCGAAAAAAATTAAAAAAATTTAAATTAAATTTATTTTGGTTGTATTTACTTGAAAAGGCATATTTAATGTACCAAATGTTTAAATAAGACCTGATCATGCATCATTTAATATCTGTGTGTATTATAACTTAGGCTATTTTTATAGCTTTTTCGCGTATAATAGACAAAAGATGTATTTCTTTGAATCGATCGTTAGTTTCTGTATTATTTATGTCCCTTGGTCTTCTTTATATATTTTCTATGTGTCAAACGTCATATATTTGAGGAAAAGACAGCAGTATACTTAAAAAACAAATCTGGAAGGTGAGAAAGTAGTGAAGCAGGACTCTAAGCGCACGCAATGATTCGTCGTGATACTCAGGGAGTAAAGGACGAAATAGTTGAGAGCCAAAATGCGATAAAGGATTCTTATTATTTATCCTTGCTAAATTATCTGCGACATTTGTTCAGTGTTTACGTGAAACCCTCTTGTGGTGATATACAGTGCTTTTTGGGTCGTTTAATATGCCATTATAGTGTTTTGTGCGTTTTATTACAACGAGCTTAGAAATGGCTAGTATAAAGGGCCATGACAATGCAAAGACACGTCAAAAGTAACTCTTTCGGGGCATCATGCATATTGAAAGAATTGCAATTGCCAACCTATTCTGATAATCATGAGCCACTAATGCTGGTTGTTTCACCATGTAGATGTTTTGACAGCAGAGAATTCGAATCTGATCATCGATAAAACCAAAGTCAGAAGAGAGAAATAGAAACTTGGAAAGAAGATACAGACAGAAGAAGTTATTGAAAGAAGGAAAATTAAAAGCATATTTTTTATGGTAGAAAAGATAAAAGTATATTCAGAAGAAAAAAAGAACAAGCGGCACTGTCAAAGGAAAGTCGAGGAACACATCACTGTGTTGTTTAATCCTGGTTAGGAATACTCAGGTCACTTGATACCTTGTTCCAGTCACGGAAAAGAAATAGCAACATCGTTATACAATCTTCCAAGTCACCACAAGTTAGACTTTTCTGAACTGACGAGGTATCAAGGTAACGGAACGAGGTATCAAGTGACACAAGTATTCCTAACCAGGTTCAAACAACACGGTGATGTGTTCCACCCATTCCTCTCGACGGTGCTGCCTTTATTTTTCTTCCTCTGAATATACTTTTATCCTTTCTACCATCAAAAAATATGCTTTTAATTTTCCTTCTTTCAATAACTTTTTCTGCCTGTATCTTCTTTCCAAGTTTCTAGTTCTCTCTTCTGACTTTGTTTTTATCGATGACGAGATTCGTATCCTCTGCTGTCACAACCTCTACATGGTGAAGCAACCAGTAGTAGTGGCGCATGATTATCAGCATAGGTTAGCAATTGCAATATTTTCAATGTGCATGATGCCCCTAAAGAGTTACTTTTCACGCTATCGCGTGTCTTTGTATTGTCATGGCCCTTTATACTAGCCATTTCTAAGCTCGTTGTAATAAAACGCACAAAACACTATAATGGCACATTAAACGACCCAAAAAGCACTGCATATCAATACAAAAGGATTTCACGTTAATACTGAACAAATGTCGCAGGTAACTGAGTAAGGATAAATAATAAGAATCCTTTATCGAATTTTAGCTCTCAACTATTTTGTCTTTCACTCCCTGAGTATCACGACGAATCATTGCGCGCGCTTAGAGTCCTGCTTCACCACTTTCTCACCTTCCAGATTTGTTTTTGATGTATACTGCTGTCTTTTCCCCAAATATATGACGTTTGACACAAAGAAAATATATAAAGAAGACCAAGGGATATAAATAATACAGAAACTAACGATCGATTCAAACAAATACAACTTTTGCCTATTATACGCGAAAAAGCTATAAAAATAGCCTCAGTTATAATACACATAGATATTAAATGATGCATGATCAGGTCTTATTTAAACATTTGGTACATTAAATATGCCTTTTCAAGTAAATACAACCAAAATAAATTTAATTTAAATTTTTTTTAATTTTTTCGAAAAAAGTTCAAAAATGAACATTTTTCCAAAACTTCAAGTCGTTTGCGGCAGGGTAAGGAAATTTCCAAAAAATCTCAAATTTTTTGTATGAAATGAGTGCTACCAGTTGCCACTTTTCCGCACCCGCCATAATCGAAAATCGAAAAAAAGTTTTTTTCGGCCCACCCTACTGAACAGTGGCATCATATTTGCTCAGAAGAAAATCCTGCTGACAAACTTTCCAGAGGTATGGATCCTGACAAACTTGCAAACTGTGAATTGTGGTGGAAGGGACCTTCATTTCTTCAAAACAGTGATTATCCTCAACGTACAATAACCATGCCAGAAACAAATGATGAGTTCAATAAAGAGCTCAAATTTAATGTTAAATCCTCGAATGAATTTAATGTTATAAGTTTTAATATCACCGAGAATTGTTTTGTATATAACTTGATTAATCTTAGTAATAATTATTTAACGATTGTGCGTATTCTTAGTTATATTTTCAGATTTGTGATGAATACAAGAAACCCTCTTTATAAGTGTAATGGACCCTTGAGTACGTCAGAACTGGAATTGGCAGAGAAATATTTAATTAAATTAGTGCAAAATGAAGCCTTCAGTACCGACATACATAGTCTTCAGACTAAAGGATCGGTAAGTCAGAGTAGCAAGTTAAAAGGCCTCAACCCTTACTTAGATGAATTTGGAATTTTAAGGGTTGGTGGCAGGTTAAATAATAGTAATTTAAATTTTTCAAAAAAGCACCCAGCTATTTTACCAAAGAGTAATAAATTTACTGTAATTGTTATAAATTATTATCATAAGAAATATTTGCATGTTGGTGCGTCAACTTTACTATCCTTAGTAAGAAATAAATTTTGGCCAATAAATGGTCGTGCAATGTGTCGAAAGGTGGTTCATCAGTGCATTCCATGTTTTAGAGCTAAACCAGTTATTGCAAATCAATTGATGGGCGACTTGCCCAGGGATAGAGTCCAATTAGACTATTGCTTTAATATTTCGGGTGTTGATCTGTGTGGGCCATTTATGATCAAAATTGGTTATGCACGTAGAACCATCTTACAAAAAATTTATGTCTGTATTTTTGTTTGTTTTGTATTTAAGGCTATACACATAGAAATTGTTTCAGATTTAACTTCCGAATCATTTATTGCGGCACTGAAAAGATTCATAGCACGCAGAGGTAAATGTGCCAAATTGTATTCTGATAATGCAAAAAATTTTATTGGGGCAGATAAAACACTTAGGGTCTTTTATGAATTAGTAAGAAAACCTGATGAGAAATTAGCAGCATATTTGTCTAGTGAAGGCATTGAGTGGAAATTTATTCCCCCCAGATCACCCAATTTCGGGGGTCTTTGGGAGGCCGCAATAAAATCCTTTAAATTTCATTTTAAGAGAATTGTGGGAGGTGCTAATCTCACTTATGAGGAATTTCTTACAGTAGTGATACAAATAGAGGGAATATTAAATTAGAGGCCTTTGAGTCCGTTATCAGATGACGCAGATGATTTTGGAGTCCTAACTCCAGCTCATTTTCTTATAAACAGACCATTAAATGTCATTATTGAGCCTGATTTAACCAATATAAAAGAAAATCGCCTCAAAAAATGGCAAAGAATAACTAAAATTGTACAACTTTTTTGGCGCAAATGGCACCATAATTATTTAAGTGAATTACAACAGAGGGGTAAGTGGAGATTTGAAAAGGATAATGTAAAAATAGGAGATCTAGTGTTGTTAGTAGAGGAAAATATATCCAGCAATAAGTGGCCTTTAGGCAGAATTATTGAAGTATATTATGGTAATGATAAGAAAATTCGCGTAGTTCAGGTAAAAACTCAGAATGGAATTTTTAAAAAGATCGATTAGTAAAATATGTATTTTACCTATGCCTGAAACCCATAGTACTTAAAAAAAGTATATATATATATATGTGTGTGTGAGAGTTATATTGTTTTTTCTTTCAATATTATATTTAAGTAACATATATAGTGAACTTTTGTATTTATTTGTGTAATTAGTGTACTTAGTAAAAAAAGAGTTATTATTGAATGTGAGACATGTCAATGGGGGCCGGTATGCTCCATGTAGGCAGACGATACCGTGCTACCTAAATTAAAATGTCAGTGTTGAGAAACTGAAGAGAAGTGAAGTGTTTTTTCTGTTTTTATTCTAAAGTTGTTTTTGAGATAAATGCAGACGATAATGCAGCAGTGAGCTGCGAGTGAGTGTTATTTCTTTAATAAAGAGTTTTTTAATATAACCAGTGCCTATGAAGAATTGTGTTGTGTGTGCATTTAATAATTAACACATATTAAACCCCCCCTACATAAATATCCCCCGCCGGGTGAGTTTTACACACTTAAGTCACAAATGTAATTGCCAAATAAATTCTACGAGCATTAATTTCGAAAATTTATAAGAGTCAATTGATATTTGTATATAATCACAGTACGTATTTCTTATTTTATTTTTTACTATAGCTGATAAATAAAAATACTCATTAGTTTGATAGCTAAAATTTTAATAAGAATATCCAAAATTTTCATTTATGAAAACACTTTCATTAATGTTAAAATATATTTGTAATTTTTTTTTTTTTTTTTTTTTTTTTTTTTTTTTTTTGAAAAAAGACACAAATTTCTAAATATAATCTTAAATGAAAAAGATGTTATTTTAATGATTCAACAGCTTTTTTGATAATTTTGATAATTTTTTAAGGTAAATTCTTTGTAAAAATGAATATTTTTAAAAAGAAAACAATTCAACATATAATATAGGTGATTTATGTATATATAAACAAATCAGTTAAAATTTTTGCAGGTAATATGTGTATGTGTGTGTGAGATGAAGATTGCATAATTTTTTCTATTTTTTATAGTATTTAAAATTTTACTTTTATAACTGTATGTAACACAGTACTTTGAGTATAATTGACTTTGTATCTTGAATCTTAAAAATAAAAAATGAAAAATTGAGTCTGAACTCTGAAAATAAAAAGTGTGGAGTTTGCAAGTTTACCAACTATAATTATTCCACCTGACTGGTCTAAAATCTATCATTAATTAATTATTTCTTTTTCTTTATCTTAATTTTTAATTGTATGTATTGAATAATATCTAAATAAGGGGAAAATATAAAATTAAGAAGCAAGGAAGAATATAGAAAATAAAACAGCAAATTTTATGTGTATATTTAGAGGAGAGTGGGGAAAAATGGGACACTTTTTACAAAAATAATAAAATCAACTTTATTTGTCACAAATACAAAAAATTTGATTTATAGAATACAAAATGAAACACTTTCTAATGTCCTTGAACAATATAGAAACATAATTTGAAGAATCAATTTTATAATTAAAGAAATTGTAAATTTCAAAATGTGTCCCTTACTTCCCCATTAACAGAGAAGTAATATTTGTACTACGACGGTTGATGAGGACTATCAAAAGTGCTGAATTTTAGATCCGTAGCTGCTATAATAACATAGTTTTAAAGGGAAAAGTAAACTTCTAAAAATTATTTATAGGGAGTTTTTAAGAGGAGGAGGTGAGAGTGATATTCTGATTTGGAGCTTATGAGGCTACACGTGTGATAGTGGATGAGATGTGGGTACATCACTATGATCCCGAGTCCAAACAACAGTACTTTTATCTCATCCACTGTCACAAATCTAGTCCCATAAGCTAAAAATCAGGCTTTCAATTACACCCCACCCCCATTTTATTCCTCCATACCAAACTATATGAATATTGCAGCTACGGTTCTGAAACTAAGCATAAAATAAACTAAGACATTGACTTCGCATTATACATCAACCCATTGCAGTACAGATATTCTATATACACTAGACACAATAGTTATTGAACCTCCATTGAATATGAGTATTTTACATATTACGCAAAGAACTGTGTGGATTACAATAACACAATAATGTGTGTTTTTTGCATAATACACATTTATACATGTAATCACAGAAGATTACACAGATAATCGAGTAAGAATATTTCACAGATATATGTGTATTCTTGTGCAATTTACACATTAATCTGGGTATTTCATGAGTGATCATTATAACTTTTACACACTTAGTGTTATCTTCAAATTACACACTGAAATGTGTATTTTGAAATTTACACATTATTCGTGTATTTTGGCAATTTACACACAAATTTACGCATATAAACAAATCGTTTTTGTATCATCGATTTACACATTTTTTTGTGTAAATTTACACTTTTATTTTTTAGAGTGTGAAGCACGAGATAAAAGTCTAAAACTCTGGCCTCTGATAGTATTTTATGATAGCATTATATGCATGAAAACTAAAGATGGTGATTCGACTGTAAGATAAGATATGGTGAAGAGAAGATATCAGCAAATACTATCACGAGTATCTTAGGATTAATTATATTTATTTCTTTTACAATATTTGCACACATAATTTGGTTTATTGAAAGCAGTGTAATAATAAATGCTCAATTTACTAACAGATTATATAGTTTCATCAGAGATGAGTTCAACCAGGTGTAGTTAGTAATTTCAAGGATGATCTTTCTCAAAATTTCATTTGAAGGCACCCAAGTCTTGTGATCTCATGATAACTTGAAATGACGTTTTTTGGCTCTGCTGTATCCTAGAAATGAATTTTTAACACTTAAGGGTCCTAACGGCGTTTTTATTTTACTCAAGATTGAAGTCAAAGGTTGATTTTATACAAAACTGATATTAATGTTATTTTTACAATGCATAACATAAATAAATATGTAAGGTAATCATAAAAAATCCCAATACAAATAGTTTTCATAGGTATTATTTTATGATTTATTAAATATAAGGGAAAAAATAGGCCGTACACTTAAAGGATTAAATCACTCTGTTCAAAGCGTATTTCATTAATAATTCCAAGATACCACTTCTTATTATATGTACAGGGGAGAGTATCATTTATCTGCAGTATAAAATTTGAATGGAATAGTTATCTTTATTTGCTGAAAATTACCTGACGCTGATGCGTGATAACTTCGTATAAATATTTCATTTATTCGAACCTATTTATTTTAGGAATAAATAAGAGTGATTAATAAGGAGAATTGAAATTGTGGATTTTAAACCCCCAGGATGTAACGTGTTATGACATGTTTCATTATGTCTTAAATGTTAACATTTGTAAAATATTAATGCACTTACAACACAATTCTTCCATAGGCACTGGTTATATTAAAAAAACACTTTATTCAAAGAATAACACTCGCTCGCAGCTCACTGCTGCATTATCGTCTGCATTTATCTCAAAAACAACTTTAGAATAAAAACAGAAAAAACATTTCACTTCTCTTCAGTTTCTCAACACTGACATTTTAATTTAGGTAGCACGGTATCGTCTGCCTACATGGAACATACCGGCCCCCATTGACATGTTTCACATTCAATAATAACTCTTTTTTTACTAAGTACACTAATTACACAAATAAATACAAAAGTTCACTATATGTGTTACTTAAATATAAAATTGAAAGAAAAAAAACAATATAACTCTCACACACACATATATATATATACACTTTTTTTTTTTTTTTAAGTACTATGGGTTTCAGGCATAGGTAAAATACATATTTTACTAATCGATCTTTTAAAAATTCCATTCTGAGTTTTTACCTGAACTACGCGAATTTTCTTATCATTACCATAATATACTTCAATAATTCTGCCTAAAGGCCACTTATTGCTGGATATATTTTCCTCTACTAACAACACTAGATCTCCTATTTTTACATTATCCTTTTCAAATCTCCACTTACCCCTCTGTTGTAATTCACTTAAATAATTATGGTGCCATTTGCGCCAAAAAAGTTGTACAATTTTAGTTATTCTTTGCCATTTTTTGAGGCGATTTTCTTTTATATTGGTTAAATCAGGCTCAATAATGACATTTAATGGTCTGTTTATAAGAAAATGAGCTGGAGTTAGGACTCCAAAATCATCTGCGTCATCTGATAACGGACTCAAAGGCCTCTAATTTAATATTCCCTCTATTTGTATCACTACTGTAAGAAATTCCTCATAAGTGAGATTAGCACCTCCCACAATTCTCTTAAAATGAAATTTAAAGGATTTTATTGCGGCCTCCCAAAGACCCCCGAAATTGGGTGATCTGGGGGGAATAAATTTCCACTCAATGCCTTCACTAGACAAATATGCTGCTAATTTCTCATCAGGTTTTCTTACTAATTCATAAAAGACCCTAAGTGTTTTATCTGCCCCAATAAAATTTTTTGCATTATCAGAATACAATTTGGCACATTTACCTCTGCGTGCTATGAATCTTTTCAGTGCCGCAATAAATGATTCGGAAGTTAAATCTGAAACAATTTCTATGTGTATAGCCTTAAATACAAAACAAACAAAAATACAGACATAAATTTTTTGTAAGATGGTCCTACGTGCATAACCAATTTTGATCATAAATGGCCCACACAGATCAACACCCGAAATATTAAAGCAATAGTCTAATTGGACTCTATCCCTGGGCAAATCGCCCATCAATTGATTTGCAATAACTGGTTTAGCTTTAAAACATGGAATGCACTGATGAACCACCTTTCGACACATTGCACGACCATTTATTGGCCAAAATTTATTTCTTACTAAGGATAGTAAAGTTGACGCACCAACATGCAAATATTTCTTATGATAATAATTTATAACAATTACAGTAAATTTATTACTCTTTGGTAAAATAGCTGGGTGCTTTTTTGAAAAATTTAAATTACTATTATTTAACCTGCCACCAACCCTTAAAATTCCAAATTCATCTAAGTAAGGGTTGAGGCCTTTTAACTTGCTACTCTGACTTACCGATCCTTTAGTCTGAAGACTAGGTATGTCGGTACTGAAGGCTTCATTTTGCACTAATTTAATTAAATATTTCTCTGCTAATTCCAGTTCTGACGTACTCAAGGGTCCATTACACTTATAAAGAGGGTTTCTTGTATTCATCACAAATCTGAAAATATAACTAAGAATACGCACAATCGTTAAATAATTATTACTAAGATTAATCAAGTTATATACAAAACAATTCTCGGTGATATTAAAACTTATAACATTAAATTCATTCGAGGATTTAACATTAAATTTGAGCTCTTTATTAAACTCATCATTTGTTTCTGGCATGGTTATTGTACGTTGAGGATAATCACTGTTTTGAAGAAATGAAGGTCCCTTCCACCATAATTCACAGTTTGCAAGTTTGTCAGGATCCATACCTCTGGAAAGTTTGTCAGCAAGATTTTCTTCTGAGCAAATATGATGCCACTGTTCAGCACTAGAGTTTTCTTGTATGTTAGCCACTCGATTTTGAACAAATTGCTTTAGGTCGATAGGTTCCTTTTGAATCCATGCTAACACAATCATTGAATCTGACCAAAGAAAAACATTAGTCACTATTACTTTCATGGATGATAATACTCTGTTTACCAGTTTGGTTAGCAACACTGCTGCACATAACTCCAATCTTGGAATAGTTAGACTCTTTATCGGTGTAACTCGCGACTTGCTAGCGATTAAATTCACCATCACATTTCCTAAGGAATCACTGGGTTTGCAATAAACTGCTGCCCCATAGCAACGTTCTGAGGCGTCAGCAAACCCGTGTATTTCTATGATTTCTGGG
This sequence comes from Maratus speculifer, assembly GCA_964019185.1. NCBI lineage: Eukaryota > Metazoa > Arthropoda > Arachnida > Araneae > Salticidae > Maratus > Maratus speculifer. The sequence goes on from OZ025297.1 coordinate 355,213,918, forward strand.
TTTTCAATTATAATACGCCTACAAATTTTTATACTATTTACACATTTAAATGACGTAAGAAATTGATGCCACTCATGAAACTCTGATTCAGGAAGCTCGTCATCCCAGTCAATATTGATTCTCCACAATTTTTGCATTAGTATTTTGGCTTTAGATATAACTGGACCAAGAAGTCCCAATGGATCAAAGAGTCTCGCGATTGTTGACAATACTTCTCGCTTTGTGTAGGAATTGTTCAGTTCCACCTTAACTCGAAAAGTGAAACAATCATCTCTTGGGTTCCACGAAACCCCTAATGTTTTAGTTTCAATTTCATTTTCAAATTTGTACCCTTCTTCATATGTCAGCGAAAGATTTTTATCACTTGTACACCACTTATGGAGTCTCATACCTGCTTTATGCATAATTGCTATGAGCTGCCGCTGCAACTCTTTGGCTTCTTCAAGCGTAGGTGCACCGCATAAAATATCATCCATGTAAATATTTTCTCGAAGAACCGATGCTGCCATCGGATAATTATCTCCTTCATCAATCGATAGCTGGTTGAGAGTTTTCATTGCTAAATAAGGCGCACTAACCGTACCGTATGTAACGGTCTGTAGTTCAAAAATTTTAGGCTCTTCTTCGAAATTATCGTTCCACAAAATTCTCTGCAATGCGTGCTGACTAGGATCAATATTGATCATTCGATACATCATTTGAATATCCGCAGTCAGTGCATAAATATGCTCTCGAAAACTAACCATAATTGTGAATAAATCATTCTGAATAACACCGCCATTATATTGCAATGAATTAAGTGATGTGCCATTTGTTGTTGTGGCAGAACAGTTAAATACAACTCTCAGTTTTGTGGTGGACTTTTCTGGTCTAAAAATGCCATGATGTGGAGCATAATACACGACGTCAGGTTCTTTCACTTCTTTAACCTGTTTCATATGCCCCAACATTTCATATTCATTTAAAAAATCTTTATACAATTTGAAGTATTTCTTATCTTTTGATAAGCGAGTCCACAGCGATTTGAGTTTTTTAAGAGCAAGCTCCCTTGATTGGCCTAAACACGAAGGATTTTCCTTTAAAGGCATTTTCACCACGTATCTCCCTTCCTCATTTCTCCAATGCGTACGCGCAAAATGCTGCTCACATATCTCAAATTCCTTACTTTTTGATAACTCTACTTCGACGCTTTCAACTTCCCAAAACTTTTTTAATGTTTGGTTTAAATCTTCCTCCCGAATCAGCCCACAATGAACTTTTACATCACTTTCCTGCTCTATGCATCCACTAGCCACATACCCAAATACGGTATTTTGCAAAAGTAAATTTGAACTCTGAGAATATATTTGTCCCGATCTTAATAACTCATAAAATATTTCTGCACCCAACAACATATCAATTTTATCAGGGAAATTAAATCTATAATCTGCTAATATAGTTAATTCTGGTACTTCAACATTTATGTTAACCACTTGTTGCGGAATTAAATCTGTAATTTTCCTTACTACTAGCATAGTCAATTCTCTTTCAAAACTTTTATCTCTATTCGCGATTTTTGTATTTACGCAGCCTTTTATTGTCATAGAAGTGTCATCCAAACATGAAATTAAAGTATTCGTTTTATTAATTCTAAGCTGCAATCGATTAGCACACTGCGAAGTAATCAAACATGCTTGTGAACCGACATCTAGTAAGCATCTAACTTCCTGCCATTCCGAGAACTTATCTTTAATGAGGATACGCGCCGTACTTAATAAAACGGATTTTGTTTTATTTTTCACAAAACTAGAGGCGACAGTCTGACTCGGAGGGTAGGAAAGGATTTCCTCGGGTTGTGAATTTTTTATTCCTGCAGCCGATTGAAACACATGACCAACATTTTTATTTTTATTATTTAATTCCTTTTCTTCTCTAGAAAAATGTATTAGCTCAGAATGCGGTAGGTGACATCTAGCACAATTTTTAGACTTACATTTCTGTACGCAGCAATTATAATTTAAACATTTGAAACATGCTTTATTTAATTTCACAACTTCTACTCTATCTTTAATGGACAGTTTTTTGAATTGCGGACAAGAATGTAAACCGTGATACTCATTAGATTTACACAAGACACATTTTACATTTTTTGTTTCCGAAAAAAATATATTTGAAGTGCTCTTTTGAGGCCGATTTTGAAATTTATTTGTCGCTATACGTTTATTTTCATTTATCGTGTTTCTCGAATACACATTTGATTCACCTTTAGATTTATTTTTAATCGACAAAAAAATATCGCATTCTCTTCCTAGTTGCTGTGGTTTAAAATATGACTCTGATTGTTTAATTGCGATATGATTCATTAATTCGCGATCTAAAGAACTGAAAATTTTATCTGAAACAATCAGATCGCATAATGATTTAAAATCATTTACCTCACGCAAATTACAGTAATACTGAAAAATTGAACTCAGCCTAGCTGCAAATTGAACGTAACTTTCCGACGGTAATTTTTGCGCACTCTTGAAATTGTTTAAACATTCTTGTGCCGTAGGTTGAAATTCCCTTAACACTATATTTTTCAATTTATCATAACTAATCAACTCTTCCTCTGATAAATAGATCATTAAATTGCTCGCTTTTTCGCCGAGAATATTTAACAGAATTTCGGCCTTAAACTCTTCAGGTACATTTTTAGTTCGAAACGCTTTCTCAAGAGATTGAAAAAAAAGATTAAATGACTCAGCTCTCGTTGGTAAAGGAATAGTTAAAGTTTTAATACTTTTAATAAAACTTTCCAAGTTATTGTTCCCTATTTCCGTTTCCGATTTTTCTGTTACGGACGGCAAATTTTCCCGAGATTCTTTACGCAATTTGGCTATTTCTAATTCTTTCTCTAACTGAGCTAGTTTAATTTTTTCAAATTCCGAATTTTGGGATGGTTCTTTACGAATATTTGCTAATTCTAACTCTTTTTCTAACTGCGCTAATTTAATTTTTTCTAATTCTAATTTTGTTTTCTCAGTTTCTGTTCGTGATTTATACTCCTCAACAACCGAATTAACGATGCTTTTTAATAACTGCTCATTTGAGTAATATTCACTATTCTCTATAATATTTCTTAAATCAATAATTTTACTACTTTCAAGAGCAGTTAAACCCAATTCCTCAACTACAAGCTTAAGCTCGTGTTTATTTAGATTATCAATAACAGACATAATTAAATCAAAATAAACTAAAAAATTGCTCTTACCTCACTCAAATCGCTGCGAAATTCCGAGGAAGACTCATTATAATTCTTAAATTTATCATCTTCAACACAATATTTCACTTGTTGAGCTCGATATTATTCGAAGATTCTCATGTTAAACGTTGACAGATCTATAATAGAACTCTTAATATCACATCAGCACATCGTTCAAATTCCATGATTTTTCACTCTCATAAATAATTATTTTCACCTTACGGCTCGGCGGTCCATGTTGATTATTAAATGCACACACAATTCTTCCATAGGCACTGGTTATATTAAAAAAACACTTTATTCAAAGAATAACACTCGCTCGCAGCTCACTGCTGCATTATCGTCTGCATTTATCTCAAAAACAACTTTAGAATAAAAACAGAAAAAACATTTCACTTCTCTTCAGTTTCTCAACACTGACATTTTAATTTAGGTAGCACGGTATCGTCTGCCTACATGGAACAACATTAACAGTTTTTCTCTTTCCCTAATCTTTTTTCATTTTTGTCCCATGCTCAGCATAAAAATACTCATTTCTTATAAAAAAAAAAAAAAATATATATATATATATATATATATATATATATATATATATATATATATTGTGGTTTTTTTTTAGTTACAAAAACTTCTTAAAGCAAAAATTACTGTATCCATACGAAGTTTTAATTGTGCTTAAATATATATTCTTTTAAAATTAACTGCTAATTATTTTTGTGACAGTCGACGATAAATAATTACGTGTAACTACAATAAAATAATAGTTTGGCAGTATTTTGACACATTCTCCTTACCATATCTGAACTTGCACTCAATTCTCTATCTTGTAGTTTTTTGTGCGTGATATTGCCTATCAGAAACCATAACTTCAGATTTTTAACTTTTGCCCCATCAGAAATGTAAAAACCTTAAAAATATATTTTTTGAACTTTTTAAAAAGTGTGGAAATTATTTTAAAGAAGAGAAATTATGTCCCATGTCTGGAACATGTTGTATGACTAAAAGTACATTTGGCCTAATTTTAAAAAGAAAATGCAATTTGGCAGTTTGATTTGTTAGAAAAATTTCCTCTTGTAAACGGACAGATTTTGGAAAAAATATTAAACTTTATGCCAAAATTAGCTCATTAAAGGTTTATTTCAAGAAAAACTCTATTACCAAACTTTTAGCCCATTTTATTCAAAACAAATTGCTGTAAACTACACTTGAATAGGAAAAAGAAAATGTGAGATATTTCCAATGCCGCAAACTCTTCAATGAGGAAAAATTTCTGCACATTGTGAAACAAAGATAGACACCATGTACAAACAAAAAACAATGAAGTTAAAATAATAGTTATTTACAATTTTTATCATGTTAAGTTAGAAAAATATTCATATTTTTAAAAAATTGTGAAGCAATAATTGCTTGACCATATGAAATGGAAATCATACCATTTGTTACCAAATAGATTGATCTGAACATTTTAAGCCATACCAGTGGCCCAGGAGTTCTACTTTCGAAACTAGTAGACCGCAGGTGCTGGGTTCGAACAAAATTGCGGCTGTCAGACTTATAGTTCGAAGTTTTTTTGTGGTTTTCTACGAACTTTGAATACCTTGCAAAATTATGGAATTTTTCCCTTAGAAAGACCCCAACGGAGGCTATTTCCCCCCTCTAAAGAGCTTATCTCATGTGTTAATAATTGGCTGTGATAAACACAGCCATCACCGGACATTTTAATTTAAAATTCATACCAGAAATTTGAAACAGCACTGTTTCGTGTATTTTACAACAGATATTTCGTCGTTAAATAAAGTAAAATTTACAATTAAAAATGCAGAAGAAATTGTATTTTTAATTGTAATTTCTTTGAAAGCTGCGTTTAATTATTAAAATGTTTTTGTAGTTTTTAATCTTTTTTTGTCATTGGGGCAACAGATGGTCTTGTTTAAGACGGCAGACTATCAACACAAGTAATATAGGCCCAAAGAGTTGATGCCCACCATATGAGATCTTTCTAATTCAACCAAATCGTATTTACGCAAAAAAATCCAAGGTTCAAAGAAAATCACGCAAAACTCCGAATGATTAGGCCGATGGGCGCAATTCAGATCAAACCCAACACTTCTTGTCTTTGAGAGCATAACCACTCGTCCGCTGCTGGGGCCATGGCAACAGAAGTATTTTATCTATGTTGAAAGTAAAGGGAAAATAAAAGATTACTATATATTTTTGTTGACAAGAAAAAAAATATATATAGATAAAATAAAATAAAATAAATAAAATTCGGACATCACTAGACCCTTTCCCGACAAAAACAAGAACTATTTTTCAAATGGTTAAAAAAAATCATCCGAAAAAAAGCAATTTACATTAGTTTTGACAAATCTCAGAGAATAAACTGAAAGTAAAACTCAATATTTTTGACAGATTTATTTCTACATTTTCTATCTTATTAAACATACACATTAGTCATTATACATAGGTCGAAATATATTGATACATAGGTACACACAACTGAACGCCATGCCCGATTTCCTCGACACAACTATACTTTGCTGTAGGTCTAGACATGTTCAAGTCCTATGTTATATCATATTATAAAAGATTGTATTTATGCAGCTGTAGTTTGCATATTATCAATTTTTATATTGTTTCATCATAGAATTTCATATAATTAAAGTGCATTACAACCACTTCCAAATTATTTTTTTCAATGCAATATATTCAGATTATATCTTTTTAAAATTATTTAATTTTTCTTTTAGATTTATTTTTTTTTTCTAAGTAATCACTTTTGAATACATTATAAAATGTCTCGATAATGGAGAATTTTATGTAGCTGTTTTGTCTTAGGTATCGCGCCTTACCTAACAATTTCAGGCGTCTATACTTTTTTATATATAACTGACTAACATAATAAAAGAATTTTTTTAAGTCATTCTAGAGCTTCGCTAAGCTATTTCTACATTAAAGTAAATTTCACTAACTTTGGCAGATTTTTCTTTGGAAAAATGCATTTCCCTTACAGTTTGACAAACTTTAGTTCGTTCCCTTAAGTAAATACTTAATTCTTTTTAAAGTATTGATAGTAGTCTCTAATTCGTCACTTTCCAAATCAAGAATATTCGTTGAAAAAAATCATCGGTGAAAGTATTGACTAAGCAAGTTTTCTTCCGTTAGTTTGGTACGTGAAGAGAAAATACAGTTGCTTAAACTAAGAACGCATTTCGAATAGGGGCGCTTTCTTTTTTCACTTTTATGTGATTTAATCTAGTTTTCACGAAAGAAATTTTGTTCCTACAGCGTTATAAAGTACTTATGTATACTTCTGAACTAAACAGAGAGCTACTATTTCAAAAATATATAAAAGTATTTCTACGTTTAGAAATATTTTCTCTCTACACCCACGAAAACAAAATGCATTATTTTTAATCCTTTATGGTACTTTAAAATACAGTTAAAATAACTTGTTATGAAATTCATTTAATGCATCGATTAGTTTTAATACATTTTAGAATGAGTTATATATACTGTACTTTATCTTGTTTTAAAAACATTATTTGTTAAACAAAACAATCATATTTTTTAAAGGACGATTTCTTTTTCATTTGCATTCGCTCCAACTTTCTTGAAATTGAAGATTATAAATAAATATAAAAATATATGACAGAATGAAATTTTCACCTTACTTTTAACACAAGAATATAATATGAACTTTATAATGTTCAGTTTCACTCAAAAGGCGATTAAAATAATCAAATAGAGATGTTAATTTTATTTAAAATTTCTTAGTAATCAAGCTCTTCCTCAGATTATATATATATATATATATATATATAAATATTTTATAAAATATTTTCTAAAAATTTCTTTATCTGAAATTTAACGATTAAACTTATTTCGTGTACTGTTCAATTCATATTTATATGATAATATGCTAAAGAAGAGTTTTCGAAGACATTTGGACGTATTAGAACAGGATTTGAGGAGGCATTACAAGTTTTATGTGTTTTTTGCACATTATTACATTTTATTGGTTCAGAAAAGTGATTTATATTTTTTAATTTAAAGCGTGAAACATAAGTATAAAATAACGGAATCGCAAAAAGTACAAAGAGAATTAAGTAAACTTTTCTTCTTATTGTTATTACTAAATGTGCAACAAATAAATGAAGGCATAATAAGAAAGGTATAGCCACATATTATTGTTTCTATATGTTAAAAATAAATAAGTAATTGTTATGACAAAATAATACTCGATGAAAAGACATGTATTATTAATAGTACACCAGATAGGAAAGGTTTAAAGTAAGATTTATTTGTACTTTTTTAAGTACTTAAACATATTAATTACAAAAAAATCAGCAGATAAAATTAATTATTTTAAGCTCATTTATTTGCAAAATGTAGTTATAAAATAGTTTGAAAGCTTAATTATATGCATTTGAGATACACCAGAAAATATTAAATTTTAGCTGAAAATTTCATTTTCTACACTATTTTCCCCATTTTTTGACCGATATATAGATTTTAAAAAGGCTTTTTTTTAAATAAAAATAGAAAAAAATATACGGTAAAGCTTTAAAATAAATCAGAAATAAACATTATGAGACACTATGGGAAATTTAAGTATTAGAGTATATTTTTAATGTATTACACGAATCCTTTTAATCTTTCAAAAGTAATACTATTAAAAGTTGTACCATGGATATGTAATATTTAATCTAATTAAATTAAAAACCATATATACATTTTAAAGATAATGCAAATTTTTTATGCATGTGTGTGTGGATGGGGAGTTTCTTCAGTGAAAACTAGATTAAATCACATACAAGTGAAAGGAGGAAGTGCTCCTATTCGAAATGCGTTCTTAGTTTAAGCAACTGTATTTTCTCTTCACGTACTAAAGTAACGGAAAAAAAAACTTAGTCAATTACTTTCACCGAGGATTTTTTATAAAGAACATTCTTAATTTGGGAGTTCACAAGTTATAAACTACTATCAATACTTAAAGAAGAATTAAGCATTTACTTAAGAAAAGGAATAAAAGTTTGTCAAACTGTAAGGGAAATGGTTTTATCCGAAGAAAACTTTTAAAGCAACCGGAATTTTTTTTAATGCGTAAATCGCTTACATAATCTATATATTTAATGAAGAAAAATATTTTATTTTGGACGTTTTTATTATTTTTTTTTAATTTCCTTCTATTCTTTAACACCAGGCAAATACCTAATACATACCTAATACATGCTTAAAACCATTATAATTTTCATTATGTGCAATGAATTTGGCCAATATAATCTTTGTCCCTGACCACGATCAAGAACGAGCGAAAAAATGGAATAAAAATTATTTTGTTCATGTTAGATGGCTGCAAATTAGAATTTGTTCTTCAAGAACAAAAGAGCTATTAAGGTAAGGTTTTGATCAAGCTATTAAGGTAAGGTTTTGATCAAGCTATTAAGGTAAGGTTTTGATCAAGCTATTAAGGTAAGGTTTATTTATATTGTTTTTTTTTTTCAGAATATTTAAAAGTATTAAACAAAAAAAAATCAGCCTGTTACACAAATAAAGTTTTATATTTTAACCAATTGAAGACGGAATTATTTTTTTCATTTTAAAATATAAATGTTGTTTTTCGTACCACTTTAATGAAAAACATTATGTATCTTATTTTATAGCAGAGTGTCTGTCAGTATAGAAGGTGAAAATGTTTGTTCTAAAATATTGATATTCAAACAGCAAAACGGTTACCAGCTACGCTGTGACTGTATGATAAGACTAGTACTTAATGGGTTAAGGTCATTTAATTGCAAAATATTGTAATAAAATAGTTTTAAAGCCTAATTGTGTATGTATGGTACACAGGATGAAAAATCAAATTTTAGCTAAAAATGTTACTTTATTATTATTATTATACCGATGTATAGATTTCAAATAGATTTTTTTATAAAAATTGAAAATGTCTTCTAGTAAAGAAACTGAATAAACTAAAGCTAAACATCAAAAGACACTTTGTGAAATGTAAGTATTAATTAATATTTTTAATGTATTACACGAAATCTTTTCAATATTTGAAAAGCAATAACATAATAAATAGTTCCATGGCTATGTAATCTTTAATTTAATCAAATTAAAAACCATATGTGTTTTAACGATAATGCATTTTTTTATGCGTGAGGGGAAAAATTCTTAATGTAAAAGTTCTGTCACACATTTTGAAATGGTAGTTCTTTAAACAGAGCAAAAAATTGCATATGTACATTGGTATAGATGTAGGGCAAAAGTTTCGTCAGTGAAAACTAGATTAAATCACATATAAGTGAAAAGAAGTAAGCGTTCATATTTGAAATGCGTTCTTACTTCAAGAAACTGTATTTTCTCTTCAATTACTAACAAATAAAAAAAAAAAAGTCAATTACTTTCACAGAGGATTTTTTTTAAGAACATTCTTAATTTTTAAATTGACGAGTTAGAAAATACTACCAATACTTAAAAAAGAACTAAGTATTTACTCAAGGAAACTAAAAAGTTTGTCAAATGGACAAAAAAATACTTTTCTCAAAAAAAAAAAAAAAAAAAAAAAAAAAAAAAAAAGCTTTTAAAGCAGTTGATTTTTTTTTTTTTTTTTTTTTTTTTTTTTTTTTTTAAATAAATGTGTAAATTGTTTGTATACCTAACGAAGAAATGCTTCGTATTTTGGTAGTTAGTTATCTATTAAACAGTATAACATTTAAAAGGAAAATGCGTAAAGTTGAAACTGCTGGGAAAAGCTGGACACCTAAGACAAAAAGGTTACATATAATTTTTAAAATAAATTAACTAAAAATAAATATCATGGGGCAGTATGCGAAATTAAAATATTAGATTTTATATTAAAATATTATACGTAACCTTTTGGTAGGCCAAGAGTTCACTATAATAAATAGTCTCAAGGCAATTTAATCTTCAAATTGAAGAGCTATATGTATTTTTACACTTTATGTCGATATTATATATATATATATATATATATAATACAAGGTAGAACCCGTCGAATTTCGACGAAAGAAAATGTTTAAAAAGAAACCGTTTTATTGATTTATAATAAACCTACAAAATTAGTTATGGTAAAAAATGCATTTTATATTGGTAAGTTTAATGCTTAAACAAACGATATATATCGTCAAATTAACAAAATACTATTTCTTTAAAACTCAGTTGTAGAAATTGTTAAAATTAAACTTTGATCGTACATGTAAGCAGTAAAAAATAATAAAGATCTGTTATGATAAAGTTATCAATTTAGATTCTTATGCTAGTATTCAAAAAAAAGTAAGAAAAATCATGCATTAAGCATAGATTATGAAGCACTTTCCAACACTTCGTGAAATCTTTAACAAAACTTCGTTAATTAGGGAAATAAGGGTATATAGACAAATATGTATTCGAATACTTTTGAACAGCCCTGTATTTGATCTGTCAGCTGATGTACATATTATAAAATGGGAAAATTTATTTTAGCAAGAAAAAAGCTTAAGATTTATTTTTGAGCAATTTGTACTAAAAAATGGGAAACATACTTGAAAACTTTTGTTCAGCCCTGTAGTTTACCTTGTACCTTTATTACACGTCAGTAAGAAGCTAAAATTCCTTTTAAACAAAAACACTCTTAAAACAACTGAAATCACATTGTTATAAATTATCATTCATAGGTGTCCATGTGCACAATTCTTTGCGTGGCCCTGTATATCACTTTATCTCTATTCTGCAAAAATCTCTTTGTAAATTGAATGCATTTAAGCGTAAAAAATGTATACTTTATTTAAGAACCACGTTTAAGTAATTTACGCTCATACTTGGTAACGTTGGAGAGCTCTTTTGGATAGCCCTGTATATCAACAATAACATTTATACACATCCTTATAATGTACAAAGATTTAGTGAAACTTAAATGCGTATATCATAATTAAAATTTATTACATCCATCCATCAGCCACCATCGGAAACATATACAGTCCGTCGTTAGGAATATACTATTTGAAATCTTTTGTATGCCCCTGTAAATGCAATGTACTTCCTATTATGCAAGACAGTATTGTAAAATTTACATTAAGCCTCAGTGACATATCGATTTTGTTACACATGAAACAGTATAATATATTTTTTAAATGTCGCACACTATTCCCCCCCCTTTACCATTATCCAATGGAATTCTTTTGTGTGGCCCTGTAAAGGAATAATAGCTATATTTTATAGAATGCATATTTTAGTGCACCTCTTAAATACATGTAAATTTTAATACATTTGACAGACTAACATTTTTAAAACGCCTTTGAAATTATTTTTCCCCAAAGGCCATACTGAAATGGAAAATTTTTGACTCTCTCTGTAAATAAACTAATCATGGTAGGAACTTCATTATCAATAGGGTTCGTGATAGGGTAAACGTCAATAACATACAAAAATTTCAGGGCGATTCGAGTATATTTACATGTGTTAGAGCGCGGACAGACGGATAGACTGACAGACGAACTGACGGACGGACAAACCGAATGCATAAGCACTTTTCAAACAATGCATAAGCCTTGTCAAACTTTTGGAAAGTGTTATAAAAGTTAAAATTCATTCGAAACGCTTTTTCCATAGGCCGTAATGTAATGGAAAACTTTTGACTGTCCCTGTAAATAAATTAATCATGGTAGAAACTTCATTTTCAATAGGGTTTGTGCTAGGGTAAACCTAAATAATGTCCATAAATTTCATGGCAATCCAAGTATATTTACGACAGTTAGAGCGTGGACAGACGGCCAGACAAACCGAATGCATAAGCACTTTTAAACTTTGTTGAAAAGTGCTAAAAAAGGTCAATTTTGGCTCAATTATAGAATTCTTTTCCCCGTGAAATCTAAACCCGTCATCATTTTCATCATATCAAAATTTACAAATGCACATTTCGTATATGTATTCACCTTTGCAAAACAAATTGGCATTTAAATTTGATCCTTTTGATTCAAAACTTGAAGCCTCAATGCTATAACTTGAAACAAATATTAAGCTGTTGATATTATTTTTTGTGTAATCAAATTTGGTAAATGAAATCAAAATTCACCGGGTTTTATAACAGAAGGTATTTCATTTTCGAATTTCCCCCTTTACTGAGAAAATGGCAACATAAGGATACAGATCAATTTCTGCCCCTTTTTTTTTCTTTCTTTTAATAGAAATGGAGTTCTCCTGTTGCCACAAATAGAAAAGCGGTATTAAAAACTACAAAAAAATTAATATTTCAAAAACAAATTAAGATGCAGCTTTCAAAAAATTTTTATTTAAAAGTACATTTTTTTCCCTACATGATGGTGTAAGAATTGAAAATGTGCGACATTTATAAGTTTAAAAATTTGTAGTCGCAAAAATTGCATTACCGAAATTTCATTTAACATTTGAAAGCGTTGTCATTCGTAAAATGACGTATGCGTTACGCACAGATACATTTGGCTTTTATAATCTAACGAAGTGGAACCCGCCGAAATTTGACGAAAGAAAATCTTTAAGGAAGAACTGTTTCATTGATTTATAATAAATCTACGAAATTAGTTGCTGTAAAAACTGCATCTTATATTGGTCAGTCTAACTCTCAAACAAATATTTTTTTATGCTAAAATTAACAAAATATTATAAAACTCAATCATCCAAATTATTAAACAAAATAAAACCAAAATTCACCGTATTTTATAATAGACGATATTTTTGAAATAATATACGGATTTAATTTCTTTTTCTTTTTTTCTTTTTTTTCAATTTTAAGAGAAAATGGAGTAATTCTGTTACCACAATTACAAAATTGGTACTGAAAACTATAAAAAGATTAATATCTCAAAAACAATTGAAATACAGCTTTCAAACAAATTGTATTTAAAAGTACATTTTTTTCTCTATACGACGGTGTAAAAATGTAAAATGTAGGACATTTAGAAGAGTAAAATTTGAAGTAGTGAAAATTGCAAAACCAAAATTGCAGGGGAAAGTGTTGCCATTTGCAAAATGACGTATGCGTTACGCACAGATACGTTTAGCCTTTATAATATAATATAATATAGATATATAAAATTCTTGTGTCACAGTGTTTGTTGCCAAACTCCTCCGAAACGGCTTAACTTATTTTGATGAAATTTTGTATGTATAATCAGTAGGTATGAGAATAGATTGTTATCTATTTTTTATACCCCTAATTGATAAGGGTGGCCCTCCCCCAAAAAAATTCTCCGAAACCACTTAACCGATAGTGCCTCCAATTTACATGCAATGATGTCATAAGAATTATTGTCCATGTCCATTCATTGTTGGACTGCTTTGCTAATTATTATCTTCGTGGTTTAATATTTTTTACCGTTCATGCGAAGGAATCTCTTGCATTTTGTTTCTTTATGAAGTAGGATAGTAAGTTTTTAACTTAATTTCGATTGAAGTCATAAAAGAATATATGTTTATTAGAATTTAAATTAGAAACAACACTGTTTGATGTTTAAATAAAATATTTGGCACAGGATTCATATACGCACTGTGTTTGGCGCGATGTTTTTCATAACAATTTGGCGATAACTTAATTTTTGAATATCAGTTACACACACATTTTAAAATTATTTTCTATTAAAAGTCTATAGAACTAGACTATTATTCTATTAAAAGAGGAAATAATAAATAAACGATATTTTATACAACAATTACGTAGAACAAAATAATTTATGTCATTATCTATACCTATATTATAGAGAGGTAAAGTTTGTTTATTTGTTTGTAGGGGCTAATCTCCGGACCTACCGAACCGATTTCAAAAGTAATGGTACCAAAATAATGGTGATCGCCCGGAATCAAATATAGGCTATATCTTATGTTTATGCCACAACTTCGGAACTACTGGACGGATTTCAAAAGTAACGGTACCAAAATCATGGTGTTACCTGGAATCAAGCATAGGCTATATCTTATTTCGCCTATATTTATACCTTTATTATAAAGAGGAAAATTTTGTTTGTTTGTAGGGACTATTCTCCGGAACTACCGAGCCGATTTCAAAACTAATGGTACCAAAATGATAATGTTCACCCGGAATCCAACATAGGCTATTTCTTATGTTGCCTATACATATGTTATAAAAAGAAAATGTTTGTTTGTAGCGGCTAATTTCCGGAACTACTGAACCGATTTTAAAAGTAGTGGTACTAAAATGCTGGCGTTCACCCGGAATCAAACATAGGTCATATCTTATGTCGTCTATACCTATAATATAAAGAGGAAAAGTTTGTTTGTTTGTAGGGGCTAATCTCCAGAGCTATTGAATCGATTTCAAAAGTAATTTTACAAATAGATGATGTTTGCCAGGAATCAAACATAGGCTTTATCTTATATTGTCTGTACCTATTATAAAGAGGAAAAGTTTGTTTGTTTTTAGTGGCTAATTTCCGGAACTAATGAACCGATTTCAAAAGTAATGGTACCAAAATGATAATGTTCGCCTGGAATCAAATATATGATATATCTTATGTCTTCTATACATATATTATAAAGAGGAAAAGTTTCTTTGTAGGGGCTAACCTCCGGAACTACCGAACCGATTTCAAAAGTAATTTGAATCAAGCACAGCCTATTTCTTATGTGGTCTATACCTATATTATAAAGAGGAAAAGTTTGTTTGTTTCTAAGGGCTAATCTCAGGAACTACCGACACCGAGCCGATTTCAAAAGTAATATTACCAAAATGATGGTGTTCATCCAGAATCCAACATAGACTCTATCTTATGTCGTCTATACCTATATTAAAATGAAGAAAAGTTTGTTTGTTTGTAGGGGCTAATCTCCGTAATTACCGAACAGATTTCAAAAGTAATGATACCAAAATGATTGGGTTCACCCGGAATGAAGCATAGGCTATATCTTATGTCGATGCCACAAATCAAAATAGGTGCAGGAACAAAAACCTTCCTAAAAATGCGTTTTTGTATTACTGAAGGGACTACAAGCATGAAATTTAGCATGGTAATTACTTATAAGATAAAAATTATCTCTAGCATTTCTTTAAAATTTCCAATTTTTAAAGGGGGAGGGGATAGTTGGAAAAGCGTCCTACACTGATAAATATCTGCAGAATTTGCTTCATCATCATTCCACCGCTTTGACAAAAATCTGTTTCTTGACTAAATAGTAAGCCATTCTCATTGGTCAGAATAAAGATAGTCTGTAAAAGAGGTAGAGTTTCGAAGCAGCAAATGCTGCACACTTTTAATAAAGTTAAAACTTTCTGTATGGCAATCTGTAAGCAATCTGAGCAAGTATCAAACAGATTTCAAAAGTAAACTAGTAATGATAGAAGCTTTAAAACATAACAAACTTAAGCTACATTTTATGTCGGTGACACTATCAACAGAGGGTGCAGGATCCAAAAGTATTCAAAATGAAGATTTTTATTGTAATGAGGAATTTAAAAAGTTTAAATTCGGCATAGTAGTTACTTACAAAATATAAATGTCGTCTAAGAACTGTCGGGGGGCAAATGTAAAATTAAAAGTTGTGAAGCGAAGGAGCGGTGCGAAAAGTGTTCTGAAAATTTTGTAAATTATGATATCTGTGCAAGCTCAGGAATTAATAAACCGATTATAAAAGTGATGGTTTTGTATCAACGGTGAGACTCTCTTGTAATACATAAATCATTATCATAATCCTACACTGTAATGATCCTCTATGTTCTATGTAAGTACAGCTACCACATGGGGTAAACAGAAGCAATAAATATTTTATAAAAGCCTTTAAAACTTTCTAAAATACGTTTCTTTGGTATATTAGAAAAAAATCAAACTAATTTCAAAGTTAAAATTTGTAAATTAATGACCGTCCCTTTTCTAACATAGGCATTTTGTGTTAATACCACTACCCCTCGAGAGATGGTAGACCTTTAGAAAACAAGCTTGGATTCTGACATGATGATTAATAAAAAAATGTAAATGCATACGAAAATTGTTTCTAAAAAAGAATAAATACTTCAGATGAATACTGAATGAAATGTATGAATTGAGCACAAATGTTTCAATATATTTTCTAAATTAACGTTTATTTAGAAGTATCTTTAGTTCTTCGTATTATTTTTTGTCTTAATTTCGGAATAATTCATGTAATAATGAAATTCAGCCAAACTGTGGCTTAAATGGAAGTTTTTGAATTATTCCTTAATACACAACTACTTCTAATGAAAATCAGAGGTATAGTATCACTTAGCATGTTTCAACTATTATGCGAGCAAAGCCGCGGGTTTTGCTACTACAGATATAAAATTCTCGTGTCACAGTGTTAGTTGCCATACTTCTCTGAAACGGCTTAATCAATTTTGATGAAATTTTATATGTATACCCAGTAGGTCTGAGAATAGGTTGTTATCTATTTTTTATATTACTAAGTGATAACGATGGCCCATCAAGAAAAATTTCTCCGAAACAACTTAACCGATAGCGCTTCCAATTTACATACTATGACGTCATAAGAAATATTGTCCATGTCCATTCATTGTTGGAATGCTTTGCGAATTATTATCTTCGTGGCTTAATATCTTTTACCGTTCATGCGCTTGCATTTGTTTTCTTAATGAAATCGGATAGTAAGTTGTCAACTTAATTTCAATTGAAGTTATCGTAGAATACATGTTTATTAGAATGTAAATTAGAAACAACAATGTTTGATGTTTAAATAAAATATTTGGCACAGATCTCATATACGCTCTGGGTTTGGTGCGATGTTTTTTATGACGATTTGGCGATAGCTTAGCTTTTGAATATCAGTTACACACATATTTTTAAATTATTTTCTATTATTTAAAAGAGGAAATAATAAATAATCGATATTTCATACAACAACTATATCGAACAAAATAACTTATGTCATTACAAAAACTAAAATGAAAAAAATACCTAATAAATAAACAGAAATAGCCTAAATAAATGAAATATTTGGCACAGATGTCGTATATTCACCAGTTTTGGCGCTATGATTTTTATAACAATTTTAAAGTTGTCAACTTAATTTCAATTGAAGTTATCGTAGAATATATGTTTATTAGAATGTAAATTAGAAACAACGTTTCATGTGTAAAAATAATATTTGGCACAGATGTCTTATAAGCATTGTTTTTGGCGCGATATTTTCAAAAACAATTTGGCGATAACTTCATTTTTGAATACCAGTTGCACACATATGTTTAAATTATTTTCTATTATTTAAAAAAGAAATAACAATAAATGTGCGATATTTAATACAAAGATTATATAGAACAAAACCATTTATGTCATTTTAAAAAAGGAAATAGAAAACTTCTCGGTAAATAAACAACAATAGCCAGCTCAACATGTCAGGCAAAATAATGGCAATAAGGTATCTCAGTGCAAAAGTTCTGTATCCTGTTCAGTTGGCACGACTGGCGAAAAAATGGAAACTGGCAATTGGCAAATGGAAAAGCCATTTAAGCAATTTACCATATTTCCCAAGATGGTGGGTAAAAACATGATTTTTAAATGGTTTACAAAGATGTATTTATTTAATAAACGTTAGTATGTCACATATTAAAAAATATACGATGTTATACATTTTAGACATATTTGTATGTATTTGTAATTATATATAGCAAAATACATATACAAATAAATAATATATATACCTATAAATAAATACACCTATACACTTATAATATGCACTTACTTCCGAAAAAAATATGATAAATGAAAAAAAGGGGGCTTAAGTCTATTTCAGTAGTGAAAAAGCAATCCCAGAGGAAACCTCATCCATTCATTAAATGTCCCTCCCCCCCCCCCAAAAAAAAGGATATGGAACGTTTCCCGATATTTCTGACAAATATTTTATTTTTTGTTATTATTATTACGATTAATTACTTATTTAGGTTTTATTCCGCTGCAGGGGCCTTGGCATTTTTTTAAAGCTTTGTGCATTTAGCGCTTTAAAAAGTAAAATATGCCAAAATATGTAAATAGCTCTGAAAACAAACCTGGTGAAGTTTTTTTTTTTTTTTTTTGCCTATATGTATTTGTATGCATATAAACATATACAACATATATCTATTTAAAATTTTGATATATTATAAATAATATTTATCTTAGGACTCCGTAAAAAAAAATCCAATTTCAAATAATAAAAACGCTACTATTCCAAAAAAGTTAAAAAATTGCGGGAAATTTCACACAAAAATAATTTGTATATATAAACAAATATTCTATATACAACATATAGAATATTTGTTTATACGCAAATAACTTTTGTTTCTACATAAAAATAGATTAATGGTCTCTATAAATTAAATAAATTTTATACATATGAAAAAAAATGCTTATGTAATCTATACTTATATAAAATCCTGACTGATAATGTCCTGACTGACTGATAATCAACGCACAGCCCATACTACTGAACCTAGAAACATGAAAATTGGGGGAAATATACTTCTTATGATGTAAGCATGCACTAAGACGAGATTTTTGAAAATTTCCTTCTAAAAGGGTAAAATAGGGGGTCGAAACTTAGAGAACATCTTGCTATATCTCAGCCGCCTTTATAGGTAAAAGCGTAAAATTCCAGAATATAAATCTACTAAAAAAATAATTAGACACAAATTGCAGCAATTTTACAATTGCTAAGAGGAGAGGAGTAAAAGAAGGGTCAAAATAATTATAATTATAAATTGGAAAATTGCACGATATTTAGGGTCGAAATTTTTAGAGCATTTGGCAAATCTCAGCAGCCGTTTTAGTTTGGAGCGTAAAATGACAGAAAATAAATGTACTTAGAAAAATAATTAAACACGTGTTTCAGCGACCTTAAAGTTTCTACCCCTGAGAGGGTCAAAAGTGGGGGTCGAAATTTCCAAACTTTTTTTAGACCCGACATGTGATATCATGTTAAAGCCCTCGGACCACTCTTTCAGATCTTTCACTTGTAGATATTTCTTCCTCTCCAATTTACCGTCCCCCCCCCCCCACACACACACGGTGTTCGTGCAATTTTTGAACATTTTTGGAATCTTAGTGTTTTTATCATTTGAAATTGGACTTTTTTAAGGAGTCCTAAGATAAATATTATTTATAATATATCAAAATTTTAAACAGAGTGAGGGGGATGCCTGCCGGGGGGCACGATAGCTAAAACCCTGGGGTGCACTTTTTCAACTTCTGGCAACATGCCTCATGTGATATATCATTGGAAAGTTCTGTTACTATTATTTCATATTATACACCTCCCGAGTCCCTCCCTTCACTTTGACCACATGGGGAGGACATTTTTCTAAATTTAACCGACACCCTTAATGTGATACATTGTTGGTAAGCGTTGTGACAACTTATTCATTTATGCATTTCCCTTGCCACTTCCCCCTTATTTTGTCCCACCTGGAGGGTATGTTTTACGTTTTATAATAATGAGAAAATTGCAGAAATGATCTTAAATGACAAAGGAAAAATCAATAAAAATATTGATTTTATTCACCATCTTTTTAGTTCCTGTTTTTGTAACAAGGGGTGCTTTTAATTTTTATTTCTTTAGCATTTTTGCTCTTAATAAACAAAAAATGCTAATTTTTGATACATAAATTTCTTTATTATTTTATACTTTCTTGCGCCTTATCTAATTTTTGTAACCAGGAGATGCCATCACATGACTTTTTCACTATCGTGTCTTCCCTTATTGTTTCCCTTTGGTTTGTTGTTTTTTAATTGTCTCTGTTTTTAATTTTCATGTATTTACTAAAATTTACTTCATAAGTACGTAAAAACAATGATTTTTATAAATGATTGTAGAACATTTCGATTGTAGATTCCTGGAAGTAATCGATGACTGTATCGACAGTGTTTTTTTACAATGATGTTTTTTTTTCCATTCTTAAAATTTTGAGAATCGTTCATCATTAGTCATATCCGTGTAGCAACATTTTGTATAAGCATGAAATTCACGATAACAAACCTTAAACAAAAAATATTATAAATATTTTTCTTCGATTTTAGAAATTCCCTTCTCCCTTTCAAAAGGATTAACGGAAGGTACCAAACTTTTCGGCTATTCCATTATACCTCAGCTGGGCAGTTTTAGATAGAGGAATGAATTTCCGATAATTAATCTTTTAAAACAAATTTAAACATGCATTTTATCTATTTTAGAAATTCCTACCTAAGGTGGTTTAATGAGGTAGTCGTATTTTTAGGAATTTTCGCCATATCTCACCAGCAGTTTTAGGGAAAAATGAGGAATTTAAGATTGCAAATCTATTAAAAACATAGTTAAAAATACTGATTTTAGAGCTAATTTGTCTACTACGTCGTTAACATCGATTTTGAAACGGACAATGTAAGATTATACCAATACGATAACACTTATGACTGTTTGATTAGATATTAGTATTATTTTTATTTTATATTTACTAGATGCATTTCGTTTTATTCAAGATTCTTTTAAAGAATCCGACCAGCGTAGCGGGCGAAGGCTGCAGGTATATATATATATATATATATATATATATATATATATATATATATATATATATATACATAATATTCCAGACAGCCATTCTTCTCTAAAATGATAACGTTATATATTCGCTATCCTTTACAACTTTTAATGATACAAGGGGCTCTGCCTCCTACGAGTTATGCTCATTAACTCCTGTCCTACTTCTAAAAATCAGTTAATATAATCGACTTTAAAAAAATTGCAGAAGATTGTATTAAAATTTAAAAAAAAAAAAAAAAAAAAAAAAAAAAAAAACAGTGGCGATTACTTTATAAACGGGTATTTCATTCTTTTCCGTTTTACAGTGGGATGTTATAGCCGAATGAGCTGCTGTTATGGTTATTTTTCCATTTTAATAACGATAAAATATTTTTAATGTTAGAAAAGAAATATTATTTCCAAAAACTTATTCTTTTAAATTTGTCAGTCTCATTCTTAATAAAAATGCTAAAAAAATTGAAGAAGATTGCAGAAATAATGGAAACCTTCACCGAAAACGGAAAAGAAAATCCACTGATGATCTCGACAATGCTGTGTTGGAAAGGTTTCATTGAAAAAAAAAAACCAAAGGAGCTTCAATAAAAGAGTCAGTGATCATACAGAAAGCCGAAGAATTTGCGAAAGATTCTATTCATGAATTTTTTCCGGCATTTAAAGGATGGTTATACAGATTCAGCAAAGGCACAATTTAACATTTAACCTTTTCGGGTCTGGTGAACTATTAATACTACGTGTCTTTTAAGGGAGTATTATTCTGTTTTAAGAAATACTTTTGCAACAATTTACATGTAGTAATGTTAGTCTATGCCTATGCATTTACTATGTGACATCATTTATGCTTAGGCATTTAGTAATAATAATAATTATTATTATTTGCTTCATTCTCTTTCCGTCTTCTGCGATTTTTTTTATTTTAATTTATATTTCACGCTTTAAATTTAAAATAAAATTAACTTTCCTGAAAGAATCATATGTAATAAAGCGCAAAAAATATTAAAAATTTATAATATAAGTTTAATCTTATTGTAATGCAATATTTTCTAAACATCTTCAAAAACTCTTCCTTAGCCTGTTGTCATATGAATACTAATTGACACAAAACAACTACGTTCTATATCTTTCAGGCACTGAAATATCCGTCAAAGTCTAATTAATCTATTTGGATAGCTAGTGTTAATGTTATTAATGTAATTGTAATTTTTACTGAAAATTGAAAAAAAATCAGACCCCGAAAGGGTTAAGTAACTACAGAAATGAGTTCTTACAGAATTGATTCTGTTAACGATGCAGTTTGTGATGAATGGATTGAAAAAACTTTACATCATTCTTGTTGACTACAAACCCTGCGATATTTTTAATAGTCACGAAACGATTCTATTGCATAGAGAGAGCTATGCCAAAAGAAACAATCGAAAAAAAAAAAAAAAATACAGGGATTTAAAATAAGTAAAGATCGCGTAACTGTACTAATCTGTGTAAATCAAATTAAAAATGTTACATTTCTAAGAATAAAAATTTAATCATTTTTTTTTTTTTTTTTTTTTTTTTTTTTTTTTTTTTTTTTTTTTTTTAGAAAATTAGATATTTATATGTGTATTTAATTCTGTATTTTTCAAAATCATTTTTAATTTTTCAAAATTAGAAGATAAAGGTCGATTAAGTTTCTTAGATTAAAAACATAATTGTATAAAATAAAATAATCCAGTTTAATTCAGACAGAAATAAATTAGCCTGTTTGTAAAGATGGAGATTTTTTTGCAACAAAAAATAAAGACATTTTGTTCTGGATTTTTAGCAAAACAAAGTACAATTTTTGAAATTAGAGATAAAGAGTGATTAAGTTTGTAATATTACAATTTAAATTTTTTCAAACAAGTTTCAGTTTAAATTTATACAAAAAAGTTTACTTACATCGCAAAATTTTTAATTAAAAAAATATTGCATTCGGAAATGTTTCTAAAATGCTTATACATTTTTTATACAAAATTTATCTCAGTAAATTTATCAAATGAAAAAGAAAATATGAATTTACTCTATATATTAAGCACAAAATATTGAACAAAAAATGTAGAAACTAATAGTTTAATTCGCGAAAGTTTTGGATTTATTTTATCAGAATTAGAAATTATAATAGAGTAACACTTTTTTAATATATTTTTTAATAACGCGTTTTACATTATTTTAAAATGTACATAATTTAAATGAGTTTTTAAACAGAATTATTAAATTTCGCTAAAAAAAAGTTGAATTTGTGTGATTTGTTTAATGTCAGAAATTAAAAATGTTACGAATGCATTATAATATTTTTAATACATTTATTTAGGGAATATATGGAAAACAAAAATATAAAAGAATGATACATTGTGACACTTTTATGTAAAATTTTTGTAAATTTAAAAAGTAATTGAATAAGAAAACTTCCATGTAATTTGTTTAATGTAGGAAATCATAAAGCGTTTCAATTTTAACACAATGTTTTTTTTATTACAATTAACTAATGAATTGTGGAAAACAAAAATGTTACAGAATAGCGCCTTGTAAAATTTTTATGTACTTTTTTTAGAAATCTTTTCAGCATATTAATTTCTAAGAAGAGAGTCGTTTAAATCTATATAAAATTAGAAAAATATCTTACTCTGCATTTTTCCGGAACTGTAGAAAAATAGCATTATTTCTATAACAAGTAAGAAAAATCATGCGTCAAGCATAGATTATGAAGCACTTTCCAACACTTCATGAAATCGTTAACAAATCTTCGTTATTTTGGGAAATAAGGGTATATATACAGCCAAACATACCGAAATATGTATTACAGTAGTTTTGAACAGCCCTGTATTTCATCTGTCAGTTCAAGGAAAATTTAGTTTAGCAAGAAAATGCCTAGTAGCTTGAAATTTCTTTTTCAGCAGTTTATACTAATAGATGGAAACATACTTGAATAGTTTTGTTCAGCCCTGTAGTTTACCTTGTACCTTTATTACACGTCAGCATTAAGCAAGAATTTATTGTAAACTAAAATATTTTAAAACAACTGAAATCACATTCTCATAAATTATCATTCATAGGCGTCCATGTACCCAATTCTTTGCGTGGCCCTGTATGTAATTTTATATATATATTGCAAAAATTTACCAGTACAAATAATGCAGTTCAGCGTAAAAATGCACAACTTATTTAAGAACCCAGTTTAAGTAATTTACGCTCATATTGAGTAACGTTGTCGAGCTCTTTTAAGTAGCCCTGTATACCAACTATAACATTTATACACACCATATAATTTGCATACATTTATTGAAACGTGCATATCATAACTAAAATGCAATTCATCCATCCATCAGCCATCATCGGATACATATACACTTCGTAAAGAATACGCAATTTGAAATATTTTGTGTGGCCGTTAATGCTATGTACTTCATGTTATGCAAGACAGTATCGTTTAATTTGTATTAAGCTTCAGTGACATATATCACTTTTATTATACGTGAAACAGTTTAATATAGTTAAAATATGTCTCACAGAATCCCCCCTTTTACCATTATGTAATGGAATTCTTTTGCACGGCCCTGTAAATGAATAATAGCTATATTTTCACTGCATATATTACAGATAGGATATTTTAGTGCACTTTGCAAATTTGAGTATGTTTGACAGGGTGTAACACCTTTAAAATTCATTCGAGCGATTTTTTCCATAGGCCGTAATGTATCGAAAAACTTTTGACTATCCCTGTAAATAAACTAATCATGGTAGAAACTTCATTTTCAATATGTTTCGTGCTAGGGTAAACATCAATAACGTATAAAAATTTCATAACAATCCCAGTATATTTACGGAAGTTAGAGCGCGGACAGACGGCCATCCGGCCAGACGGACATATAAACTGAATGCATAAGCACTTTTCAACTTTGTTGGAAAGGGCTAAAAATGAGTTCTAGCACATACATCTTTAGTGGAAATTTTATATTTAATTTAAAAATATTTAAATGGGAGGGAAAATTTTTAAATGATATTTTCATCAAGATGTATTTTTATCTAGAAACGAATTAAGTGAGTACGCAAATTAGAAGATTTTCAGTTTTCTTACATTTTTTTCTGAAGTGTCGTTTTTATGATGAGTTTTCCAGAAGTAATTAGATTAGATATTTAAAACCCAGAATATATATTATTTATGAAGATGAATACTTGATTAAAATTATTTTGTTTAATTCTATGCTTATTAAATGTTAAAATAAGGGCAAACATAGTATTTCTTCACTTGATTCTACAATTACCGGATTACTATACAATTTTTATAAATACATGTGCGAAAAGAGAACGATTAGCAAAGAAAATTAAAATCTGTGTAAAATAACATTTCTTTCCGATTTTTTTTTCACTAGAGATAAAATGTAATTATTTGCATAGAAAAATTCTTTTGTACTACACATATTTTTTAGAAGAAATGTTTTGTTAGTTAAATATTTAAAATACTTTTACGAGTATTACCTGTCTTTAAAAACAATAAATCGATTGAAAAACTGTTTGAATCAACGTTTTTCTCAAACATTTTTCTATAAAACTATCCTTTCGTTTTCTTTATGCAGTAGTTTTCTTAATATTAACGTATGAAAGACCACTGGTCCCGAAAAATTCCTTTACAGGAGCGATGACAGTGTTAGACACATTTTTTTACAATAAAGCAATAACAGAATATAAAGTATGAAAGATTTTTAGATAATACAGTGAAGCTTCCAAATAAGGGAAACTCCGAATAAGGGACACCTCTATTTAATAGTCAAAAATGCCGGTCCCAGTCACTTGGTATAGGAAGTGTAATGTATTTACCTCTGAATAAGTGACACTCGATTTAAGGGACAATTGAAAATGATATTGACCCTTTCGACTCGGACGTTTCTTTTACAAATTTTATTTCATTAATACTACCTAAAGAAAAAAAAATATTTCAAGTACATAATCTCAAAAAAGCTCTAATTAAAAAAAGCAAATTTTATTTTCCTTCGTTACTGGTGCCAAAAGCAAATTTTGCAAAAAGAAAAAAAAAAAAAAAGATATTGTTTAGTTACATAGGATATACGAGTGCAAAAGATTAAAGAGGTTGTTTTATGCATTTTAGATAATAAAGTAGTCTGCAGTGAAAATGAAAATACAGAATTTTTTGAACTTATCTGAAAGGCGATCATGTTGATTCAGAGGTATACAAATAACGCACCAATCACAACACAATTAATGAGCATTTATTTACCCACAATTCAAGTGAAGACATCGAAGTGCATTTATTCCTATTGAAAATAATGTTGAAAATTGTGAGGGTGACTCTGGAAGTGAAGCAGAAAGGAAAATTGTAAAATAAAGAGCTTCACAGATGCTTTGAAATACGCAAAGCGATTGAATACTTTCTTCGCAAATACTGCACAATGAAGGACTAAAACTTCTAAGTATAATAGACGAATATCTGAACGGTTTTGTATTAGAAAAATTGGAATCTGCAAAAGAATATTTTATTTCTTTTAAATGTTTATATACTTTTTGCATATACACAAATATTTATGCAAAAAATACAAATCAACAATTCTTCAAATCATTTATTGATTTAGTAATTGATTGAAAATTTGAATTAATTAATTCTTTATGCTTTTTGCGCTTAATTAATATAATTTATAACCTGAGCATACATTTAAACTTGAACTTTAATATTTTGCTATTTTTTATGCCATTCTTAACGATTAATTAAAAAAAATTCAAGAACTCCGAATAAGGGAAACCTCTATTAAAAGAACAAAAGTTCCGGTCCCATGGGTATTTGGAAGTTTCACTGTATTTACTTCTAGATTTTTATTTATCTTAACCCTTTAATGCAACCACAAGCCCATCTGAACCCCTTAATTCACTCTTTAACTTATAAATTTAGTGTACAGCAATTTATTAGGTTCGTTAACAAAAAGTATATTCCGAGATTCTCTCAGAAGCAGATACGGTGATTTAGGGTTTCCTTACTTTTGAATACTGCTATTTCTGAAGAATAATCTTTGTCTTATGTAATAGCAGTATTCTGTGAAGTTAAGATTGCTATTCGGAAATATTAATGTTTAAATAATATTTCCGAGCCAAATAATATTACTAGCATCGAGTAAGCTATAGTGAAATCTTTGCATATATGTGCAAGTTTTATCTGAATATCAACTGTCTGTTTGCTTTTTCATATCTATTTTTCTAGTCGTATTCGTACACAATCATTCTTGTACATACAGTTCACGCATAGATGATTTTTTTTAATTATATTGTGTTCCTATTTGCATAGGAAAATAAGTAATGTTTTGATCGTAGAAGGTTCTTTATAAATGCATGTTAATTATTTTGGTGCAAGGAGATAACTGCATATTTAACTTCATTCAAACTGTCCGCGAACAATCATTATATATTTGAAACCAATTTTAATGTCGATGAATTTGATATAATAGTAGATTAGATTGCAGAAATAACTAAACGGTCAGTCAGCAGGCATACCGGAAGTGTGAGAGAGTCACTGCAACAAGGTCAATCCCATTTCAATGTATGTTAACCCATTATCTACCGACATTACTTATAAGTACCATTAAAATAACTTATTATAAAATTCTTTTAATACTTCAATTATTTTAATACTGTTTAGAATGAGTTAAAGATGCATTACTTTATTTTGTTCCAAAAGCATTATTGGTTACACAAAACAAAAATATTTTTTAAAGCATGATTTCTTTTGCCTTTGCACCTTTTTAGCTTTCTTGGCGAAAGGGTGGGGGGTGGGGAATTTCAATTTGAAATATTTCTATATTTATATTGTAATATCATCATATTTGTACATTTTATTAATTCTACAAAATCCTAAGAAAATAATTAAAAATAAAAGATTTGAGTGGGGTTATAAATATTGCACAAAATCCCTGTAAATTCAAATTTAATTAATCCCTATAAAATCCTTCAAAAATTTATTAAATGAATAATTTAATAAAACACTTTAGCATGTAAAGTTTCCATGAATTCATAATTCTGTAGATAAAGGGTTAAAGGAAAAAGAAAGAGAGAAATGTAGACATTATTTAGATATTAATAATGATATTATTAAACCGGGGGAGGAGGGAGTTTAAAAAAATGATAACATTTGGCATCGTGTAAAGAGGACCCAAAAAGGTTCCAAGAGGGGGGTTTTTTAAGTACATTTTTTGCAATTATTTTAAAAGTTGTATCTTAATTTGTTTTTGAGTTATTACTTCACATCTCAGAATGACTCGAAAGTTAGCTCTGGAAAACCAATTGATACGTGATATGACTGCCAATTTCGGTATTTATACAACTTTTAGTTTATCATATATAACAAAATCATTTACGTTAAATCTGTTACTGGATATGATGCTACTTCCCTGACTAGAACTTTTGAAAAATTATCTTTTTGAAAACAAATTTCAAGCTAAAACTTTTGAAAACAAATTTCAACCTATAAAAATGATTATTGATTATTATCATTATCTGTGAATACACGAAAACTATTCTAAAGGAATTATAAGTATTTGTTAAAATGACGAATAACAACGTATCCTCATACAAGTGGTACTACATTTTGTATCATATATGTACAAGGTTTAAACATAATCCCACTAAAACTACTTGTTCAAATTAAATCCATCTGACACTAGGAAAGTCTTTTCTTTTCAATTAATAATTCTGTAATAAATTTAGTTACGACGAAAAATATACCAGAGACTGACATCTGTTACAATACTGACTTATTACATTGATTAGACATATTACATTGCACACTATTTAAAAAACAACAAGAAAATGTATTTTTTTTTTTTACAAAAAAGTATTTATATAAAAATTAGTGTATATCTAATCGATCATTAGGTTGTAGAAATCCAATAAATATTTTAAAACAATGGTACAATGAAATTTTATCTTCCGATATTGTAAAAAAAATTATAAGAGATTAAACATATATAATATGTCTAAAAATTAAAAAATATATTATATGCTATTATTGTTATTATTATGCTTGAAATTTAAGTTCTGTAAATTGCAGTGAATTAAATGAAAGCAAAGCTATTTTATATTAACATGCTTAAGTACCCCACTTTACTTTTTGTGTTTGTGACACATGTACTGAAAATAGCATGTACTTTTTTTTTTATCCAAGAGGGCTGCAAAGTGTTGTACAGCAGATATTTTTAGATACATTTTTTCCACAATTATTTCCTAAGTCCCTTTTTTAAAACTATAAGTGTCATTTTCCCTTATGATATGATTTACGTTACCGTTACTATTAGAGATTTCTGAATTAAAATTAAGCCATCTAAAGATCCAAACTAAACGTAAAATATTTATTCAATAGGTTTTACTTCTGTTTTTGCAATTTGTAAATATTGTGTTACCGGTTAAAAAGAGCAGGTGGGATCGGGAGAGTGGGGCTCTCTAAACAGAAACTTTGCCTCGGGTGCAGTTTTCTCTTTCCATGGCCTTATTGGTTTTAATTATAATTTCTATACTGCTTAAATTGCGATTGTGCGTAATATACATTCGTAAGAAATGTCAGAGCTTTAGAGAGCGAACGGTTACTCACCAACGTTTGGACAGATTTATTGGCTTTACAAGTGATGTGCCCAGGCAAGATTCAAATCGGAGAACCCACGATCAGAACAAAGAAAATAAAGCGTGAGGAAGGGTAGCTTCCATAGATGTAACGTAAATCACCGACTGTCAGTGAAACAATGCAAACAGCTAAGCAGTAGAAGTGGCATACAGGAACGGAAAATGAAACCGGTTTCACTTGGCGCGCTTAAGTGTGGTCGACAACAGCGATAATTATCAAAATAAGAAGTAATGCTGTGATCACCCTATCCCCGAAAGTTGGGTCAAAGATTATACAATAGGTTAGAGATACAAGATTAGATAAATCTGTTTGTTGTTATGTTAGTTTTCGACAGAAAGTGCAAATTTCGATACTTAAAATTTATTATTTTACCGCGTCCTGCATGAGTGAAGATTTTCTATTGAGCATTTTAATCGGCTTTCTACTTGCAATATAGAAAATATATCATGACAACAAATCATTCTTATTAAAAAAATTTTCACAATCTTTAAGTCTCGAAACGCAGATCATTCATATTAAAAAATCTTTCACAATCTTTAAGTCTCGAAACGAACTGTCAAAATAAATTCTCGCGGAGGAAGTTGGAGCAAGAAGGTTTGCTACAAAAATACTTGGCGTATCGGTGAATGCAACAAAGAAACCTACGATTGGATCTCCCCTTTCAGTGTCTTTCCTAGCAGAACTCTTTGCACTGTTTCAGTTAGTCACGGTTTCCAAAGCCTTCCTTTCTTTTTCTCTAAAAGTTCTTTGGTCAGAAATCGAGATCTTAAGTGCCGAGTAAAAGGCTAGCTCAATCGCTTCCTGCGAGAAACTCATCTTATTGACCGTGCAAGATGGTACCACCAAAGTACTCCACCCCAGTGAGAAGAAAGTCACATTGAAGAGCGATGTGCACTCGAGCGTGTTTGACTGGCGGTGTCCAGAGTGTTGTTGTCGTTATCGTGCTGCTGAGCGCATGTATAGCCCCTGTATTATGCGCGGCGCGATAGGCTTTGTGCTATGAGAGTTGTCATAGACTTTGCGTGCTTTAGCGTTTCGGAGGCTTTGGTCGTGAGTCGTGTGCTGTGAGTATAGACTTTGCTTGTTAGGGATGTTTTCAATGTCACCATCTGTTAATCTAGAGTGAAGATGATGAAATGCCTGCTCGATTGTCCAAGGTCTGCAATACAGATAAAATGCCCAGGCAAGGTTCGAACAGGAGAATCCACGGTCAGAAAGCGAAATCTTAATTGCCGAGCAAAAGGCCAGCTCAATCGCTTCCTTCGAGAAACTCATCTTACTGACCGTGCAAGATGGCGCCACCACAGATGGATTCCGGATTCTTCTATGGATTCCGTTCGCAATTAAAAATAATCGTATATGCAGCAGATTATAGAAGAAGGTAGATTGGAACCAATCCAAAGAGAACCTCCGATATTTCATGTCATAATATGCATGATGAAAGCATGAATTCTAAAAGCATTTTAAGAAAACCCAAACAGCGATTATAGCCGTAAAAAATAATTTATTAAAATAGAAACTCGCTGTTTTAATTTAATCGTGCTAGAAAAAATTTTCCTTTAAATGGTTAAATTTAAAAAAATATGTTTTATTCTACAAAAAATTAAAAAAAGAAACAAATGTTTGTTATTGCAGACCAGTAGATCTTTTTAGTTAAAAACTCAAATGATATTTTACATTCTTATTGTTAATATATGTTTGACGGATTATAAACAAACACTTCACAAAATTGTTAAATACTAAATAACAAAAAATTCTACCATTCTATTCAGCAAGATATTTGAGAATAATATAGATTTTTGAGACATTATTTTTATAAATGTTTTATAAATAAAATTACTTTGGTTTAAAAATTATAATAAATATACTTTCGTTTAGTTTATTTTTAAAAACTTTGTAATAAACTAATCATTTTATGTCGGAAAATAATTAAGATTATAATTAACAATTTTTTTACATAGAAATTTAATAAACATATCTGCGTTAAAATGTTTTTCCTTAAGGATATAGTCATTTAGCAACCGAATTCCCCTTGGTAATGTTAAGTCAAAGGCATTTGATGCATTTTTATATTCAAATTATCTCTTCAAGAAATTAATATTTTCAACTCCCGTTTTTTTTCTTAAAAGATATCTTTTTTTTTTCTTAGTTTTCAAAACACCTCTAAAACCTGAGCATTATTTTATATGAAGTATTATTTTTTTTTAAGTTCGTTAGTTTTTTAAACATAAAATATTAAACTGAGAATACATTTTAGAAATATTTTGACAACTAAGAAAAAAAGTGACAACCTTTAGGAAGGGAATAATAATAAAAAGGAATTAAAAAGATTAATTCCCAGAGGAGATATTTTGAATGCATCAAACAGCCATAGACTTTTACCGAGAGGAATTCGGATACTACGTCACTAGCACACTTAAGTGTAAATAAGTTTCAGTAATTGTTTATGGTAAAAAAATTATTTAGCATGATGTTTTTAAAATGCAATATTCATTTTTGTAACATATCATTTAACTTTCGAATGAACAGTATTTTCCCCATTGTTAATTACTGATAAGTAAGAAAATTATAGAATTTCTATACGCTGTTTGTCATTTTTATACGCTGTTTACAGAATATCTTTCTAAAAGTTGTTTAATTCAAGGAATTAAAAGATTATTAGTAAAACCATTTTACACTTTGGAAATAAATATAAAACAAATTAGAAGAGATTTTATTTATATATGCAGGTTAAGCCCGGAAATGTTTATTTCCGAACAAATATACATAATTTCGATTTTAATTTTGATTTTCGATGTTTACTGTTACACGAATAGTAATTTACTTACATTTTGTCTCTTCTTTTTTTCGATATTTCATTTCAGTTGGACTTTGTAGTCATTTGACTCCAGTCCGAACTTTACAATGCTTTGGTGAAAAACATTCTTTTTTTCACTCATCAAATAATGGTTGTATAAAAATCTTCATATTTCAAAAATATTTTTACGGACAAAATTATATGAATTAATGGTAAAAAAGATCACACGATTTTCCGTTAAGGGAAAACAAGACTATGTTCAATCTTATGGAATACAGAGAATCAGATTTGAGACACGTTTCCTCAGAAACTACACGATTTTGGGGAAATTGGAAATCCAGATTCACTGGATAATGTTCAGGATTTTTGGCAAAAACATTTTTCTGTTAACCGAACCTTTTTATTTTTATTAGAATTTCAGAACTTTTCTACTTTTAAGAAAGTTTTTTTTTTTTTTTTTAAACTAATAAATGTCTTTTAATAGTGTCTTCTATATATGATCTCATATTTATGCCTAAAATGAGGTAATATTAAACCTTTACCGGTTCTATGTGCACTGTTAAAAATCTTGTCCTAGTTTGAACCAAATTTTGGTGCTCAATAGCTGCCACTATAAGATGGTGGAATCTTGTATCAACATTTGGAGCTTCCTATTTTAATCTTGTTCCAACTATTGGAACTGTGCTTCAATATGAACTACAAATTTTGGTTGAAGGTTTCATCATCTTATAGTGGCAGCTATTGAGCACCAAAATTTGGTTCAAACTAGGACAAAATTTTTAACACTGTGGGTTGTTAAACAATTACAATCCCAAGGGTATATAAAATACTTGTATCGCGATGTTTGATGTGAATTACCAAAGCCTAATATCTCAGATGCATATATGCTCAATTTCAGAAACATAGCTACAATTTTTGGAGGCTGCGAGGAAGTTTTAAAGATGAACTTTTTGACATATTTTTTAAAGAAGTTGAGGGTTTTGAAGGTAAATAAAAAATAGTTTGGAGCTTATAGGACCAGATTTACTACAATGGAGGGGAAACGGCTACACCATTATGAGTTCAAAGACAGTAACCACGTCACACCCACTGTCACAAATCTTGTCCGATAAGCACCAAAACAGTCTTTCACCCCCCCCCCCCGTTTTTTTTTATTTCTCTCTATAAAAATATGTGAATGTTGTAACATCGGTTCTGAAATTAATTATACAGGTATGTAAAACATTAAGTTTCGATATTCCACATTAGAAATAGCAGTACAAATATTTTGTATATACTAGGGACAACAATTATTTGAACCACCCATGTATCTCACTTCCCAGGTAACCTCCGGACGAGCACCTCTTACACAAATTTTATCCGCTTAGTAAGATTTTTTTTTTTTATAAGTGAGACTTTTATTTGCTCTTTGACATTGGATACTGCAATTTTTTTTTAATTGAGTGTTGCGAGTAAAGTTTAAAAATATAAATATGTATAAAATGTTGGCATATAATTAATGTGAATGGGTGTAAAGTCCGAGTTGGTATACTCCCTTGAATTTTTAAAATCATTTCTGATGATCAGAAAAAAAGGGCATACACTGTAAAAAGAAAAATATATATAATCCTACAGGTGTAAATTTTCCGAAATCTGTAGGTTTACTAACATTTTACCTGTGCATGTTACAAGAAAATATGTATATCTTCAAAACTTATTTTTGTAAAGCTACAGAAATCTGTAACTTTACAAAAGAATCTATTAAAATTACAGATTATCTTACAAATGTTTTATCTGTAACCTGGGTTGCCGTTATATAAAAAATTCTAGGAATCTCAGTTTCCTAAAAAATTTTTAGTCACCTTAAGTATTTTTTCATTTTCAGTGCAAATCTGTATCTGTATAGAAAGTTCTAGGAATCCCAGTTTCG
The DNA here is from genome assembly GCA_964019185.1 of Maratus speculifer. NCBI lineage: Eukaryota > Metazoa > Arthropoda > Arachnida > Araneae > Salticidae > Maratus > Maratus speculifer. The sequence goes on from OZ025297.1 coordinate 355,247,987, forward strand.
CAGAAAACTTTTAGTAAATTTACAGATTTTTTTACAGTGTACGAATGGATTCAGGAAGGTTCAAAGAAGTCTTTTAAGGCGGTAAAACAAAAAATATTTTTTTTTTCAAAGAAATTCTCTCATGTTTTCCTTTAGATATACACTTTTGTAATTCACAGAACGTTCAGATTTTTCAACGCAATATTTAGTTTTACTCAACTTCCTCTTTTTAACTCTGTAATTCCCAGGGTAGCATACACCCAACAACAAGGTTCTTCGAATTTAGTCGGGGTTTTTTTTATTATTATTCACATATTTAAAATTCCTACTGGAAATTTAAAATACCAGCATTTACTTTATTTAATAAAATATTTTCTTCTTTTTAATCATTTATGCACCAGCAGTACTTTAAAATGTTATTAAAATAATTTGTTATAAAATTCATATAATACTGTTTAGAATGAGTTATACACACATTATTTAATCTTGTGCGAAAAGCATTATTTGTTGCACATAAAAGAAATATTTTCATAGTCGTGATTTTTTTTCTATTTCTTTTTGCATCTTTTCAGCTTTGATGACGTTGAAAGAAACGGAGGGCAAAAGTTTCACTTTGGAAATATTTCTATATTTCTATTGTAAGAACATCATATTTGCACATTTCCTTACTCTAGAAAATATAAAAAATGCATTTTAAATAAAAGATTTGAGTGACGTTATGAATACTGTAAAAATTCTTATAAATTCACTTTGTATTCATTAATTATATTTGGCGAAATCCTTCTCAGATTTATTATATATGCGTTTATTATATATATATATATATTATATTTGCGTAAATCTTCTAACATAGTTTCAAAAAATCGTGATAAAGGCGTTATAAGATGAAATTTTTGTGAATTCATGACTTAGCAAATAAAGGATTAAAAAAGCCAAAAAATATTTTTTAAATTTTCTGGTATGAATTCAGATTTCACATTTACGTAATTTCTAGAACAAGTTAATCTGCAGATCAGGAGCCTCAACGTCAGCTTTGCACATCATTTTTTTAAAAACACACTTTGGGTAATATTCAACTGCCTGAAAACTGTAATTTAAAATTTTCAAATTACGTAATTGTTTATAAGAATAAAATAAGAATAAGAAGTTTTCAGATATCAAAAGCGTTAAATTAAAGATTAGTTATCAACATAACTAATGTTAATTCTAATTCTGGATATTCTGAAATGTTCATGATCTATTATTTTTGTTTTTTTATTATGACACAGTAGATTTCTTCAGGGGGGTGGAGCCCCCCTGAACCCCCCGTAGTCTCATTAAATTTAAATTTGTAACTTTCTATCAATGTGCGAATGGTTATCGTTTATCTTGTTATTTCTTTATACATTTTGATTTATAAGGATAAGTAACAATTTTAATAAGCATTTTTCGTTATCCTTATACTTCTACATACCTGCCACCACAAACACCTACATCTGATGTATCAGGAACTTTTGAAAGTGTAAACTCAGTAATCTAGGTTTTTATAATTTTGTTTCCGAAAAAAAAGAAGTTTTGATTGCATTTTGTGGCAGTTATCGCGGACAGACAGGCAGACAGAAGAACAGACTGGCAGACGGAAAACAATAAATTTTGTGTTGCCAAAATAAGCCTTCACTGAAATTTCGGCAATGATGTCATTATTCATGATTTATTTCTATCCATGTTTCTTGTATTTTTAACGACAACTATAAAATATATGTTTTATTTCAATTATGACTTCATATTTTACCAAGTGAAATATTTGTTAAAAATATAATTATTTTTTTTCTTTTACTTCTAATTATGTCCCATTTTTGTCAGAAAAATTCTTAATAACGAAACAAATATCCGTGATTAATATTTAACAAAAAGTACTATATCTATTTTTATTTTTATTCTGATATCATATTTAAATAATTTTTTCTCAGTTTAATTTTTCGAATGGAAATTGCTCAATTGAAACTTATTGCCGTTGAAATATTATTATTCCAGATTTGGATTTTTTTGGCAACGATAAAGGAAATTGGTTAAATTTTAACTAAAAAATCGCTATTGATGCTGTATGAAAAAGAAGGAAATTTTGAATTATTAAGGAAAATATTTGAATAAATTTAATAAAACATAGCCTATGTTCTTTTCTGGGCTATGTTATATTTATACGCAACGATACAAAGGCATTAATTAATTCACCAGTTTTGACGTTGACTTCATTTAAATTTTCATACACGCATTCAAATTTATAACATTATAAAAATAAGGATTAGGATGAATGGTTGCTTAGAAACCATTAAGAGAAAATAAAGAAAACGAAATAAATACATTTGAAATAAGTAAATCTCTAAAACAAATTAGTTTATATTATTGAAACACATATATAAAAAATCTCCAAAATTTACAGTAATAATTTTAAAAATCTGACAAATGCGTAGACAAAATTTCAAAACAATACGAATAATTTAACTGGTAAATTTCAGCATCCATTTATGATTGAATTCCATTAATAAAATGTGTCATTTTCTCTCAAGAAAAAAAAAATTGAAAATCATTGGATTTGCCATAGAAAAGCATTATTGCGCAAAATAAAATACTCTATATTTTCCGAACGAATGAATCAAATCTAACAAAAAACTATACAGCTTAATCAAAGTGCCTCACTAACATACCCACTTAATTTCAAGCCAAATGCTTTTTGCGTCAGTTATCGCGGAACAGACAGACAGACAGAAACCAAAAAATTTCGTGTCTCCAAAGTAAACCTTCACTGACGTTTCAGCAATAAATACCACCATAGGAATTAAGAATTACAGTAATTTACACTGGGACAAATTAACGATACTTCCATTGAACCAGCTCATGCGTGTGTGTTTATAACTACATATATTATGATCTATATAAAATTTTAATTGTTACAATCTTCCATTATTACACTCAATTCAAACTTACAATTCATGTCATCTATAGGTAGCTACTATAACAACATATTATAGCTACGTATATTATATATATATATATATATTTTAATTGTTGCAATCGTCCATTATTACACTCAGTTCAAACTTACAATTCATGTCATCTATAGGTAGCTACTATTATACACTTTTACAAAAGAAATTAAAAGTTAAGTGAAAATGTCATTGAATAAAGTAGAATAAATTTAACTTATTGTGGCTCTAGTTACACACTCTTCATAGTTGAATACGATAAAACCAATTGCTTTATTAAAAGATAGTTTCCTTTCTTCTGTAACAGCAAATATCCTTTGTTCAGGAAAGGACTAAATGGAAACTGTCAATAGCACAAAAAGTGATTTAAGTAATGGCTTAAAGATATAAAGTAACTGAAGTTTAGAAAAGTTTGTTTGTCAAGTCGTGAGGTGAATTGTTCTGATCAATCAACTAAGTGTTTAAATTAGAAACACAGACAAGAAGCTGTTATTGACCTTTTGTGGAAAGAAGGAAAAGAAGTAAATATTTAGTCTAAGCAATAACGTTAAAATAAAAAAAAGGTCGAAAATAGCACGTCAAGCATAGCAAATGAGGTGAGTTTGCAATATAACGACGCTTTTTAAATATTCTTGAAGAAATAAAATATTCTCTTCTACTCTTAAAAGATCTTGGTATAATAGTATAGAGAACTCCGCATACAGTATGTAGCCGAAATATTTTGTGTGTGCCTGTAAACACTATCTGCTGTCTATTATACAGTAAGTAACTTGTAGTAAACCTAAGCAACGTATAAAAATTTCATAAAATGTAAAATAGCTTAATACAATTAAAACGCGCCCCAAACAATGTTTTCCCCCATACTATTATGTAATGGAATACTTTTGTGTGGCTCTGTAAATTAATAAAAAATGTTCTTTGCACCACAGGATGTACAGAATGTATAACATTGCATATACTTCATTTTTCGAAAATGCGTAACATAATTAAAATTCATTTTAAACTATTTTTTTTCCATATTCTTTAATGTAACGGAATACTTTGTACCTGTAACAATCACTTAAACAATCCATCCGATTTTCATAAAACTTAAAATGATTCGAAAAAATTATACAATAATTATACATTTTAAATTTCAAGCGATTCAGTTGGGTAGTTTTTTGTCTGTTATATGCGGACGGACAGACAGACGACCAGACGGACGAACGGACGGACTGAACGACGACTATAGGTGCTTCGCATTTACATAATTACAAACGCACCTAATAAGTGCAAAGTACAGTAAAATTCGGCGTATAACGCTTACCGATGTACAAGCTCACGAAAATTTGAGATTTATTTTTCAATTTTTAGGTGTATTTGCCTTATAATGCGCACCCTTCTTTTTTTCTAGCAAACCTGAAATGCACATTCACATGTGATTATCTTACCTTTTGAAGTAATTTTTTATTTGTGACACCTGTTTTAAGTACTTAAATATGAAATGTTTTTATACGTAAATGAAAAAAGGTGATGTGATTTTGTTTTAGTTTCAGTTTTTTGAAAAAACGAAGGCTAACACAGTTTTAACTTTTGAAGTAAATTATCTTTAATTTCAATGATTTTCATAGGCTCTGAAACATTGATATGTTTAAGTGAGAAGCAGTGTCTAGATATTAGAAGATGACAAAAAAAAATTACAAAAAGAGACCAATTGCATCATGCGAGTCAAGAAATAGACAGAGCACGATTAAGATTGTATAGAGCCCAAGGCCCAGTACTTGTTCAGGGCCCCTTCATGCCAAAATACTAGCTTGTTTCCCCCCTTGAGGGTTTATCATTAGACAACCAAACAATTGCCAAGTTAAAAAATTAAGCGCCACGTCAGTCACAGATGCTCGACACCGAACTTTCAGTTTAGATCACGTCATTCAGCGATGAAACTGACAATCTAAAATATGATATAAAACTAAAACTATATATATTGTTTTTAGTAATTAAATCATTTGTGGTGTGACGTACTTCTTGTGACAATACAGCATTCTGTAAAACCAATATTTTTGCCTCCATATCCCCTCAGGGGCAAACACTTCAGTCAAATAACGGCACGCTTATATCATTATATATTTCATCACGAAAATATTATTGATTACTTCAGCAATAAGCTGGTGGTCTTCCATTGAACCGTGGCATGATTAACAATTGCTTTGTCTTTCAGTTTCAGGTATGATGTGAATTGATATTGGTTTGATCCCCAGAATTTTATCTTTTTTAGGTTTGTTCGTAATTATGTGAATACGTATCCCCTGTAGTCAGTCCATCTGCCTCATATAAAAATCAAAAAACTACCCAACCGAATCTTTTGAAATTTAAAATACATAATTATTAGATAATTTTGTCGACTCATTTGAAATTTTATGAAAATCGGATGAATAGTTCAATTACAGGCGCAAACAAAAATATTCTGTTAAATTACGGTCAATGGGGAAAGAAGTTTCATGTTTTTTTAATCGAGTCTTTCGAACTCTTTCGAATGTAATATAATTGATGTGGATCTATGAAGTATACATTACAACATACGTTCTGTACAGTTTGTGGTGCAATGAATATTTGTTATTGATTTAGATTCAGAAAAGTATCCCATTACATAATGGCATAGGGAGAACATTATTTAGTGCGCATTTTAATTGTATTAAACTACTTAATATTTTATGCTGATATACGTTGCTAAGGATTACAATAAGTTATTTCTTGTATAATAAAAAGCGCAGTATTTACAGGGACACACAAAGGATTTCGCCTATTATGCTGTATCCAAAATACTGTATACTATTACACCAAAATCTGAATATTTTTAGGTGCATTTGTAATATATAAATACCTAGCACCTATAGTCGTCGTTTAGTCTATCCGTCCGTCTGTCTGTCAGCATATAACTGAGCAAAAACTACCCTACCAAATCGACAATCAAAAATATTCCATTACTACGGTCAATAGGAAAAAATAGTTTCATGTACATTTTAAGTATGTTACATTCTTTCTAATATAATAAAATTGACATGAATTTATGAAGTATATGCTAAAATATACAGGAAGATCTGAATATTTTTTAAACTTCATGATAGTACGAACGCACCTCGTTTGCTACGTGCATGCGCAATTTCCACCTTGTTGTTCTTGCATGACGACATATTTAAAATTGCATATTAATTCATTTATATTTTATTTAATTATTTTTTAACAAACTGATAAAAAAAAGCTCTCGCAATTTGATTTCTTTAATTTAAAAAAGATATTTATATCAATTAATCGTTCTTTAACATTTTTTTCTTATAAGAACATTTCTTAAACGCATGCATTTATTATTATTTTTTAATTTATCATTCGTATCAAAATATTTTAAGCAAATATTTTTGCATTTAAATAAACTGTAAGACTCACAGATGGCTATGTAGTCTTCTGGTTTAATAACGAGAGTTAAAAGATTTCAATTTTGTCATTAACCCTTAATGACGGTACCTCTAACCCCATCAACACGGGAGCATTTTACGAAACTTTGAATATATTGTCACCGGTTTACAAAACCAGAAATTTGTCTTTTTAAATCGAGTAAATGCCCCGATTAACTAACCTAAATTTAATAATATAATTTTACTGGTGGCGATAAACATAGATTGAATAAAAATTCTTAAGCAAGTGCACGTGTTTCTTTTCCCCAATTGGTTAAATACATCATTCTATTTTTATATTCAAATTGCCAACTGAAATTTGAACCGTTGATTTTTCAAAAATATTTTTTTTAGCATATTTATTTTTCTCTTGTTCTCAAACAATTTCTTAAGCTTTTAAACTTCTTTATTTTAAATATTTAATTTAATTTATTATAATTATTTCTTTTTTCTAAACTTGTGATTTTAATTACGCTCTAATATCACTATTATACCACCTCTTTCGTAAAGTGATTTTTAATATTTTACTTTTATTTCAGTTTTAAAAAATTCTATACAGTTTACATAATAAATCTACGATTTGAACTTCTAATGGCTCATTTCTAATCAGACAAACATTTACAGACTAGACATAAAGTTGACAATATCATGGGAATCCCCCAAACTATCTACAAAATTAAGTAAAGGTATACACTGTTAAAAATTTTGCTCTACTTTGAACCAAATTTTGTGCTCTGTAGCTGCCACCATAAGATGGTGAAATCTCTTACCAACATTTGGAGTTTTCTATTTCAACATCGTCCCAAATATTGGAACTATACTTCAACAGGAGCTCCAGATATTGGTTCAAGATTTCACCATCTTACAGAGGCAACTATTGAGCATCAAAATTTGGTTCAAACTAGAGCAAGATTTTGAACTGTATAAGTATTTCTTAAAAAAAAGTGGTGCAAGCAAATAATTTTGGATAATTATTATCCCACTGAAATCTTGGGAGCCGTGCGTGGAGCGTAAAAGTTAACATTTATTGAAAGTTATCTTTTGCAAAAAATATTATTATCTTTAAATATCATATTAAAAAAATATTTTGATTTCATAAATAAAATTTTAATTTATAGCTATTCTAAAAAATAAAGAAATAACGAAAACTAATGAGGAATACATTATACAAAGAGTAATACCAGTATAACAATCCATGCATAGAGAGTATATACCATATATATATATATATATATATATATATATATATATATATATATATATACCACACTGAGAAAAAAATACAGTTCTGGAATCTAGAATCTAAATTGTGGCTCTAAAAAAATAGTTCCATATGTCATCCTTATAAATTCTAGTTGCCATTATATGAGAGTTCTAGAATCTACTACAGGAATTCAAGAGAGCTTTCCTTTATTCTCGTTGTAACACTTATTTAAAAATCTCAGTAAATAGATGCGAACACAAGAGGTTTGATTTAGTAACTATAATTCTAGTTTTTGAAACTATTTCCGAAATCAAGCTATAATTTCTCGTTACTGAGACGAGTCAATATCGTTTCGTCACCTTGAAAACAAGAGACTAGAAATGTTAGAACATTTCGGCTATTCAGCTTTGTAGTTCAACGTATTCGCATATTTCGGTCGTCTATAATTCTAGTTTAGGCAGAGTTGCCAACCTCCGGCTTTTATTAATTCAGGAAAATGGACTTCGAACCAGAAAATGTATTTAATTAAAATTGTCTAGTTTTAACTCAGAAGGTCGTTTGAAATTTACTTAATTTCGTTGACTCAATAAATTTCTGGTTAGAAGTAGAATTGTTTGATTTTTAAAAAGCCGGAGGTTGGCATGTCTGAGTTTAGGTATTCAGAAAGTGACTAACTATTCATTCTAGGTGAAGGCGGTATATTTTTTTTTCTCAGTGCAGTTTTCAAAAACATATGCCAAAATAAATTTTATTCTGATAATTCGGATGCAAAAGATAAAAAAATATTCTTTTTCTTTACTCAACATATCTCAAACTAAAGGAAAACATTCAGATATAACACTATTCTTTATATCAAAAAAATTTCTTCACGGATTTGTTATAGATTTTATGCAGAGAAGTGTAAAAGACTTATTGCACTTTCACGGTGTCTACAACAATACCTTTTCGAAAAACGAAATATTTATAGCTCTTGTTTCTAGTATTCAAAGAATCCATGGGGAAAAGACAATGTGTCTCATATTGGATTCGTCGCAAAACATTCATTTATTTTATGTTTTATGTTTACATATGTCAAATATTTCCAAAAATAAAAAATGTTCTAATTTATATTAAAATTCAGGACTACTGACTACATTTCAGATAATTTATGACAATTTTCGTTGAGTATTAAAACAATGTACTATATATTTGTGATTTGTTTGTATAATACTAGAAATTAAAGTCGGAACAAGTTTTAGATGTAGTATAAATAATGCCTATCATTGAAAAACTGCTGCAGTAAATATAATAATTACCAAACAAGATGAGAAATACTTTTCGAATAACATAATATGCAGGTTTATATAAGTTAATGATCGGGTTACCTTTAACTCTCTTTACTCAATTAAAGTTTAAGGAGAATTTTCCGGCATCCTGATTGGTTAGTTTCTCGATCGTCTTTTTTGATTTTTAGGTCTATGGAAATTAGAATATTCTCATGGCGTTAGTACTAACATACCATTATATCATTATTATTTTTATGTTTTTTACATGAGTGAATCAGCACTGAGCATTCAACATTTTAATCTGACTTAATTCTTATCAAATGACTTACTAATTCAGATTTCCGCAAAATGCTATTACATTAGAAAACCCAGATCAAATGGAAAACATTAAAAAAATATATGTAATGGTTCCATCTGCCTTTCTTCAGCTTGTTTTTTTTTATATTTGTCTTTTGTGATCTTTTTTTTTTTTTTTTTTTTTAGGGATTAAATCTAATTTTAGTTATTATTGATGCGAACTATGATAATTTTTTTAGGAATTGATTCGATTTCATTAAAATATCAAATAGGAAGCTTCACTTCCGAAAAAGCATATATTTCAGAAAAAGGACAAAAAAATGCTTGTCAATGTTTGTTCTTTAACAGCAAATGTTTTAGTTTTCATAATGGAGCTGATCACGTTAAAGAAACCAACCAATCAGAAGCCCGGAAACTATTAGGTCGTCCCTAATCGAGTAAACAGAGTTTAAATATGACCGGTATAGAAAAATTCTTGTAAAATTATTACACATGTCATAATAAGAGGTAGATAAAAATAAAGAAAACATTTCAGGATTTTTTTTAAATTACGAATCCTCGATTTTTGAACAATTCGCGACACTGCAAACATCTAATCTCTAATGAAGTATATTTTTCAAATATCGCAGTTTTAAACTGAAATGTTCTTGATATAGCACTGATGCGTACTTTAAGTTAAGTGCTTCTGGCAATAGTTTATCACAAACAAAATCTTTGAAGTAATCTTTTAAAAATGACATGGCATATGGCATAAGATTCAAAGATCTTGGTGACCATGTGATTAAAGGTAAATAATTATTATTCGCACGGCCAATCCTCAGTTGAGTGACAGCAAAAGAAATTTTCTTAGTTTATTTATTAACTAGCTGACCCGCCCGGCGTTGCCCGGGTCCGTTATAATAATGTTAAACGAACTTGAAATTTTTATGATTTTATCTTTAACTCGAAATATGTGTAAATACACTGTTAAAAATTTGACCCTTTTGCTGCATCGTCACTCCACCGCTTTTATAGAAAATGATTACTTCAGCCTATTTTGGAGCATTCTCATAGGTCAAAAGAGATATATTCTATAAAAGCGGGGGAGTGATGATACAGCAAAACGGTCAAATTTTTTACAGTGTACATTATATTAAATACATGCCTCCTGACTGTGTCAAAAATTGGTTTTAAAAGAAACTAATATTTAGCTGCAAAAATACCCAAAATGACTGGAATGGGAAACGCAGGAGGGAATATGTGTCCAACGATTTCGTGTTGATATTTATCCTTAAAATTACTGCTAAGTGACTTAACTAAATACTTTTTTCACATAGATATCCCAAGTGAAATATTTTGAATTTCAAACTAATTATATATCACTCTTAAATCCGACTATACCGTGAATGAAATCGATTCTCGATGATTAGCTAAAAGGTTAGTATATAATATTATAATTTCAGAGCCATTTTACAAAAATAGGTATATATTTTTTATCAAACATGCGTAATGTTCATTCTATGAATAAAATCCTAACCGTAACCTAATTGTATTGGAATCATAACTTGTCTGTAACCTAGCTGTATCTTAACAGTAACCTAACTGTAACTTAAATATACCATAAATGCAACTTGGCCGTCACCTAATCATAACCTACCCATAATCTAACCACAACCTAACCGCAACTTAACCTTAATCTAACTGTAACTTAACCATGACCTAACTGTAACCTAACCGGAAAATAAATATAACAAAAGGGTCACCGGAACGTAATTGCAACCTAACTGTTACCTAACCGTAACCAAGTTCTAATTTAACACTAACTATAAACGAAATATTTTAACCATCTCGCGCTAAGTACTTAGTTTCACTTTCCACCGCTAGCGCATTATGTTTTGTAGAACATCCGAATTTTAGGTTCGGATTGGATTCATGTTCATGGAAATTATTTTGTGTTCTTCGGATACGGTTATGGTTGTTTGGAATATTTTTGTTCAGTTTAGATTCGGTTCAATTCAGATTTCGTGGGGTTTTTTTTTCCTTCAAATGGGATTTTTAAGTTCGGGTCGGGTTGTACTTATATGGAAATTATTTTACCTAGTTCCAATGAGGTTATACTTCACTGAAATATTTTCGTTAGGTTCAGATTAAGTTTGGTTCAAATTTCGGGATTTTTTTTTTTTTACAAATTTTTTGGTTTGGAATGGGGATTATATCCATGGAAATTATATAGTCTTGTTCGTATCTGGTTATAGTTATTTGGACTATTTTCGTCGGATTAAGATTTGGTTCGATTCAGATTTCAGGTATTTTTTAAAATTGATTTTTAAGTTTCTGGTTGGATTCATGTCCAGGGAAATTATTTTGTCTTGCTCGGATCCGGTTTTGGGTCTTTGGAATATTTTTTTCGGGTTCAGATGTCGTTCAATTCAGATTTCGGCTTTTTTAATGGAATTTTTAGGTTCAGGTTGGGTTGCGCATCAACGGAAATTATTCTGCATTGTTTGAATAAGGATGTGCTTCTCTGGAATATTTTTGTCAGATTCAGATTTAGTTAATTTTTTTAGGTTCAGATTGGGTTCATGTTCATAGAAATTTTTTTGTCTTGTTCAGATCCGGGTATGGTTCTGTGGAATATTTTTGTCAGGTTCATATTTAGGTCGATTCAAATTTCAGGTATTTTTTTCAAATGGAATTTTAGGTTCGGATCGGTTTCATGTCCACGGAAATTATTTTCTCTTAATCGAATCCGGTTATGGTTCTTTCGAATATTTTGATCGGATTCAGATGTAGTTTGCTTAAAACTTCAGGCTTTTTTTCAAATGGAATTTTTTAGGTCCGAGTCAGGTTTATGTTCACGGAAGTTTTTTTTCTTGCTCTTATCGGGTTATAGTTCTTTGGAATATTTTTATCGATTTCAGGTTTCGTTCTGGTCATTTTTGGGGTTTTTTTTCAAAGAAAAATTTTAGGTTCGGGTCGGGTTGCATATACACGAACATTATTTTTCCTTGATCGGATTGGGGTATGCTTCATTTGAATATTTTTGTGGGATTCGGATTTGATTCGGGTCAAATATCAAATCCATAGTTTTTTTTCAAATGGAATTTTTAGTTTCGGGTCGGGTTTATGCTCATGAAATTTTTGTCTTGCTTGGATCGGAGTATGGTCTGTTTTTTTCTGGTTGGGATCGAATTATGTGTTAATACGCCTAAACATTATGTTTTGCTACTATTCTTTTAGTGACTATTTTTATAAATAATTTATTTTGCTATTTGATAATTTATTACTGTGTATGAATCGTCTGCCTATTCGAACAATTGTACGTCAAAGAGCCATTTCATTTTTGTTTTAAAAACAAATTAAAGTCTTAATAAAATTTAAACTTAAATAAATGCATTCAAATTTAATCAATGATTTTAAAAAACTGCTAAAAAAGCCTCATATATACATATACATATATTAACTGCAACATAGCCAACCACAAATACATTCTAATGTACGAAGTACCAACGATCTGACGTAACAGCTATGTTCAAAAATCCTAAGTTAAACTGACATTTTGCCAGTCTATGAATTTTAAGGGTCTTTGGGAAAAAAAAAACAGTCACTTTTGAAATGTCAAAATCTCAAATTGGTTTCTTTTATAGAGTAAAAAGAAATTAATAGAGTGGAGGTATTATCTCTGGAGATGATGCTTAAGATATAATCCTACATTAAGTCCAATTAAGTATTAACAAAAGCACGTGCTTTGACACGCCTATCAATTGAAACAGGTTTAAACCCGTATTTTTTTTCTCTCGTTTTTAAAAAAAGAACTAATTTATCGCTTCACCGGTAAAAATTTATTAATTATTTTATCATATGTGTTTTAAATATCAATATAGAAAATTATTTTAACGTTTTGCTTGAAAATATAACATTATTTTGTTAGTACATTAAAATCGTCTGCAATCAGAAATTTATATTTTAGATTAATATTTATTACTTAAGTTTTATACATGATTTTAAAAGAATGTTTTCATCATTATATTTTAAATATTTATTTACATGCAATTATTAAGTCATAAACATTTTTCATCTACGTTATAAAGTGTTTAAAATTACATTAATGAAGGAAACTTTTAGTTATACAATTTTTAGTTCGTATCAAATGTTTTCAATATCGTATTTAATTTTAATTTGATATTTAATTATTGCTAATTTTCCAATTTCCTTCATTTTAAAAGCGAATATTTATTCTAATAAATAATAATAGAACAAAGACCATTTTAAAAATTTGCCATTTCTTCTTGAAATATGCTTCAACTCTAATTCATTTCTTTCAATTCGTCTTATAATACAAAATCTCTTCCACGTCCTTTTGTTTGCCACATTAAATTTGAGCGATAAATGGTTTCATATCGCAAACCTTTTTTGAGGCTTCCTTCACCTACACTTATCTTATTACTCCATGGGTTTCTTTAATTCTATCTCATCTTTCTTATGACTTCTGCGAAAATTTTTACACAACCAACCAACCGTAAACAAATGAAAGAGAAAAAAATTGAGAAAAAGATGATTTTTTATGAGAGTGACCTCTTGATTTTAATTAATTACTCAATTAATAATTGGAATTTTGAAATTCTGAAGCTCAGGTGCATCAGGAGAGATATTGGGCTACTCTCAAAAAAATTTTGAGCTTTGTACGTGCTGTAGAGTTTGCTAGCCATCGCAGACACACAGACACACACACACACAGACAGACAGAGCGTTTTGTTCTTTTATTAGTATAGATAGTATACCACTTATTAATACTACGTATATCATTTATTAAAATTATATCATGTACCTTTTACAATAGCCTTGAAAATTTAAATGTTTTAAATTCTATAATTCATTTATGCTAATTCTGTATTATATTGCAGTGTTTATAGAGATAATTTTACGTAGAAAATATAAAGTATTTCCAGTATGCGTTTTTTTTTTTTTTTTTTGCTCATTATAGTTGATATGCGAACATTGCGTCACACGACCCCTTATTAGGCGATATTATACTAAAAAGTAACTGCAGAAGATTTGCAAATTTTTCTTCTATTAAAAAAAGTTTTTGTTCTATTTCAAAAAGGATAACAGTTATATATTTAAAATATCATACAATTATTAAAATATTATACAATTTTCTAAAACTATAAATGAATGACCAATAAAAATATCCTGGGAGCCACATACATTGTAAAACAATCTGTAAAGTTATAAAAAGTTTTCTAGGAAACTGGGATTCCAAGAGTTTTTTATGTAACGGCAAGCACACGATTTTTTCAGGAAAGTAACTAAAGAGTAAAATTCAAGTTTAAAATAAAAGAATTACAAAGTACGCAAAGAAGAATAAAGCAAATAATGATAATTATTATCATTACTAAATGCCTAAACTTAAATGAAGTCATACAGTAAATCAATAGACATATACTAACGTTACTACATGTAAATAGTAGCAAAAGTACTTCTTAAAATAAAATAATACTTCATTAAAAGACATGTACTATTAATAGTACACCAGATCCGGAAGGGTTAATCGCAAATACATGGTAAATACAGGGTGTTAACATTTATTGAAGGCTGTTTGACGGTAATAATTTTGAGAAAATTGAAAATATTTTGATAAAGATGTAAAGGTATGCACATTGTTTTGCGCAAAATGTTATAACAACAAGTTCTAGGAAAATAGGGTGCTTAAGCTATCAATAACACCGTGTGAACTGGTCTTTGTAGTGTAAAATATGAAGCGTAAAGTTCTTACAGCTGCACGTAGAAATGGAATTTTTACCAAGTATTTTTATTCTTTATTTTGGTGATATCATATTTACAACAGAGATCAAGTCTGTGGATCAAAAGTTTCATTTCATTTTAATATACTTCCTTTTTTTGAAAGTTAACTGGTCCTTTATTCTTTCTTTATTAATATTTTTAAAGTAAAATAAATAAATAAACTTGAACTGTGAAGAATTTTTTATTATGTTGTATAATCTTTGCGTACGAAATGTAAAGTATACATATTATAAGAAAATCCATTTTAGTAAGTACAATAAACAACAAAATCAAACGAGAAAAATTCTTAGGGTAACATTATCTATACTAATATTATAAAGAGGAAAGATTTGATTGTTTGTTTGTTTGAATTGAATAGGCTCCGAAACTACTTGACGGATTTGAAAAATTCTTTCACCGTTGGAGAGCTACACTATTTCCGGTGAACATAGGCTAATTTTTAATTGATTTAATAAAATATTTTTCTTAATAATTCAAAATTTCATTATTTTTCACACAGAATCAATTAAAATTTTTCCGATAAAAAATAACCATTTTTCTTTCCCGTTGCCAAGAAAATGTAATCTGGTATAATATTAATAATAAATTAATTAATTCAATTAGTAATTATGGAACAAAACAATTTGTATGATTTTAAAATAGAAAAGAAAAATAATGAAATAGTTTACTGATAAATAAACGACTATTACTGGATTACCACGTGAGGCATAAAATCGCAATTTTGTTGTAATCGTGCCAACGTGATCCGTAGATGATATCTGCATCTAAATATTATTGGCAATATTATTGTTTATATAATTTGTTTACATTTTTTGGCAATATTACATTATTTGGCAATACTTGATCTCCCATCGACCAAAAAACTGTCGCCAAAGTATAAGGTTAAATATCAATAATGGATGATCGTAAATGTCACATTCTTTTGACATCAAATATGTTTTGCAAATTGTTACGTCGTCAACTAATTTTAATTCGATATTTTATCTCTTTTTCTATTAATATTTTAGTAATTTATTAATTCTTTGGTTATTTAAAATAAAAATTATATCCATTTGTATAATTTGGCGAAATTGATCGACGGAATAATCAAATGGTACCAGTTGTTTGTTTACACTCTATATGGATATTTAGGTTGATAGAATTAGCGTACTTATCGAGTCTCCGCCAAGTCATATGCCAAGCAGTCATTAAATCGTGTTTTAGACTTACTATTATATCTTTTTCATCTGCAATTATTTTACCATCACTAAAAAGGGGTACTTCTAGGTTATCCCGTCGACCAATTTCGCCAAATTATACAAATCGCCAAACTAAAAGCCAAATTATACATGTTGACATAATTTTTATTTTAAATAACGAAAAAACAAATAATTAGTAGAATATTAATAAAAATATTAAAAAAAGTCGAAATAAAAATCCCTTAATGACATTTTAAACACGTGAATCGCATTTAATGTCATTGAATGTGACATTCACGATCATCCATTATTGGCATTTAATCTTATAGTTTGGCGATAATTTCTGGTCGACGGGATAACCTAGAAGTACCTAAAAAAGAAATATTTTGAATGTGAAAGAAAAATCATTATCATGAAAAAATATTTGCAATTAATTTATCATTCATTCTAATAAAAAAACGGTACTACTAGGTTATCCCGTCGACCAAAAAATTATCGCCAAACTATCAGATTAGATGCTAATAATGGATGATCGTGAATGTCGCATTCAATGACATTAAGTACGATTCACATGTTTAAAATGTCGTTAAACGATTTTTATTTCGACTTTTTATTAATATTTTACTAATTATTATTATTATTATTATTATTATTATTTTGTGCATATTTTAGTGCATTTTTTCATGCTTAATTGAATGGTACTAAGCAAATTCTTTTAAATCCAGTACTTGGTGAGATACTTCACATTTTCCTAATTTGGCGATGTCTTCGGCGCAAAAACCTGAAATTTTGAATCCTTATCTATCTATCTATATATATAAATCTTTCCTTTAGGAAGTTCATCGGATGGTCTAAAATAATAACATGTTTCACCATACCTCAGAAGCAAATTCAGGTAGAAGCAATTCAAGTGGAATTCAAGATAAAAAAAAAAACCTACTAAAAATATCTGAATTACTTTAGTACTTTTGTAATTTGTCAGTTATTTAGTCATTTTAGAGATATTTTGTCGTCAAAATGAACTTTGAATTGACCAATGTAAGATTACATAAATCAGACAAAAATTGTGGGTATTTGATTCGATATTAAGATTGTTTATTTAAATATGTTTCGTTTGATTCAAGATTATTTTAGAGATACTGACCAGCGTAGCGGGCGGAGGCTGCTAGTATCTAATATTTTTATCAAAATATGTTTAACAATAAATAGAAAAAAATTCTAAAACACGAGTTTTTTTAAAGAAAGTCATATGATGTCATAAATTTTACATTGAGAATCATGATGTACGAGATAAGAATGAAATATTTAGATTCCTTTCTTAAAATATTTTGTATCAAAATGAATATTCATAATTAAAAATGTTCTTTAAGTTGGGAACTTTTTTTTCAGATTTCATTCAGATTGTATATAAGAAATGCAAATAGACATACAGATTTCATGACATGTGCTATAAAACCTGCTCGTAAAATAAAATATTTATTTGCAATAGTCTTCCAAGTAAGTAAAAAAATTGTGGGAAAAATGTATACTGAACATTTTATGCAGAATACATCAAACAACAATATTGTTCTTTGTTTCTATGCTATACTTTGATACACAGCTATGATTTGAAATTAAAAAAAAAAATCATTACGATTTTAATAACTACTTCTGAAATACACTTTGTACTTTTATGTGTAAAAAACTGCTGCACTAAATATCAACAGTTGTACAAAATTATTTTGATAAAAACTTGATGTCTCATATATTTATCGAAAAAAATGTAAATAGGATTTCTTAGAATATTATGTAGAAAATATAAAACTTTCCAGTAATTAATTTTTAATATTTTAATTCCATTGATACCTATAAAATATGCATAAACTAGGAATATATTTAATGTATACGCGTTTTATGTTACATATTGGATATATATTGTTTCCATGATGCCCTATAAAGCAACATATTAGTAATATGAGGCATTGCGTGCTTTGTATACAAAGTGGGTAGTTCAACAATTACTATCCCTAGTGTACATAAAATATTTGTACTGCGATGAGTTGATTTGGAATATCAAAGACTATTAATGTCTTAGACGCCTATATGTTTAATTCCAAAACCATAGTTACAATATTAACATATTTTTGAAGGGAGAGGCGAAGTTTTAAAGATCTAATTCTGCGAGATTTTTAAGGGGACAAGGAAACTTTAAAATCATATTTTTATATATTTTTAAAATTGCTTTTTAAATATTTTATTTGTACATTATGTGCATTATAGCATATATTTATCACAAAAAAAAAAAAAAAAAAAAAAAAAAAAAAAAAAAAAAAAGGAAATTTTTGTAATATTTTAGATTTAACGAAAACTTTTCAAAATGCTCCATGAATTAAAAACGAGAGTCCTCCCGGTGAGCGGACCAATGGAACGAACTGTCGAATGATGCTAGTATATTTAAAATACTCATTTGGTCGCTGGTTCAATTATTACTACTAATCTTACATAAAAATTCTTTATATACAGATTAATTACACATTATTTACATTTTAATTAAAGAAAAAAGATCCAGCGAACACACGATAGGTTCACTATGATCGCCGATCAAACCAAAATAATAACAGACGATATTCCAATGTTGCCAAAACGGCAAACCTAAAGTACAGTAGAATGCGCCAAGGAGACACGCGACATCCAAGGTTATGGGGAAGCTGTAACATACCGGCCCCCGTTGATATGTGCCAACATTCAACAATAATACTAAATGTAACAATAAACAATTGCAAATAATAGAAATCACAATTCTACAACAAATAATACACTTTTTTCGATTCATTACAATTATAATTCTTTCAACATTATTATTTAAATTATTACTTAATATAAGTTTACCGAAATGCGAAATAGATAATACAAACAATAATTACACTTGAATATTATGCAAGATAATTATCAAATTAACACTCAATATATGTAACAATCTAATAAATTTAACAAGTTAATAATAGTTAATCAAGAATATATAGAGATGAAATGTAAGTTATACTTTATGTTATGAAGCTAAGCTACACAAATTATCAAGCTAAGAAATAAAAAAATTTTAAACCCAAAATGAAATTGCTATACATAATAAACAGTTCAAATACAAATGTACAATAATGGTAACTATAATATAATGATTTAAATCTTTCAAAATAACAGAATTCATCAATTCTATAAACGATGTGGGCAAACTTTAGAGACACACCTCGTAACTATATCTGTTGCTGTTTTAATTTCTAAAACTGTAACTTTTTATCAGATCTATATATTACTTTAATGACACGACCTAATGCCCATTTGCCAGGAGGTAAATTGTCCTCCTTTAGGATAATAATACACCCTTCCTTTAGGTTGTCCTCCTCAATATACCACCTATTCCGTTGCTGTAAATTAACTAAATATTCAGTGTTCCATTTTTCCAAGACATTTGGGTCATTTTTGTTAATTTTTGCCAATGTGATAGTTTATTATCATTAATTTTGGTCAAATTGGGTTCAGGAATTGAAGTTATGGGTCGACCTACCAAAAAATGGGCAGGGGTCAAGACTTCAATTTCATTTGGATCTGATGACAAAGGTAAAAAGGGACGAGAATTTAGAACCTCTTCGATTTCGATAATTTATGTCCAAAATTCTTCGGGCGTGACTCGAGAATTGCTCAAAGTTCTTTTGAAATTATGTTTAAAGGATTACACACCAGCCTTCCATAATCCACCAAAATTGGGTGCACGAGGAGGGATGAATTTCCAGTCAACAGTCTCGGAAGCCAAAAAATTTGACAAAGCATCATCGGGTTTGCATACAAGGGCATTTAATTTCTTCAACTCTTTATTTGTACCTACAAAAGTAGTCCCATTATCCGACATTATGATTGAGCTTTTACCTCTTCTAGCGAAAAATCGTTTCAATGTGGCAATAAATGATTCAGATTTTAAATATGTCACTATATCTAAATGGATTGCCTTTGTGGCGAGACAAACAAAAATTGCAACGTAAATTTTATTATATATTCCCTTTCTCTGATTTTTGTAAAGGGTCCACAAAAGTCAATTGAACATTTTTGAAATGGTGGGCTAGGATTTACTCGTTCGGCTGGCAAATTTCCCGTAATTTAATTTGCCCCTATTGGTTTGTTTCTAAAACACGTTACACATTTGTGAACTATTTTACGAGCCAAAGATCGCCCATTTATTACCCAATATTTTTGCCGGCCATGATGTAACAATGATTGTAGCCCTAAAACGAAAAAATTGGAATGAAAATATTCAAAAATCATTTCGCTTAATTTATGATCATGTGGTAACACTACAGGGTGTTTCCTCTCATAGGTCAGACTAGAGTTCTCTAAACGACATCCAACTTTAATTAAATTCTCTGAATCTATGTAAGGATTTAGAAATTTTAATTTAATATTACCTGGAATGCTCCTCTGGTTTCTCAAATGCTTTAGCTCTTCAGAGAATGCTGAATACTGTACCTATTTAATCAGGAAATCTTCTCCAACTCTTAATTCAGTAGTAGATAAAGCACAACATTTTTTTTCCTTACCCCTTTGACAATTATTTATAAATCTAAAAATATAACTAGTAATAAGAATTAATTTAAAAAAATGATTAGTTAAAGCAAAAAAAGAATTATAAAAATAATTTTCAGTTTTGATCGATAGAATAATGTTCTTATCAGTTTTAAATTCTGAGTTATAGTCAGTGTTGCTTTCCAGGTTCACTGGATAACTTTCTGCATATTGAATTCTGTCCCGAAGAAAATTTGGTCCACTAAACCAAAAATTGCAGTTGGTCTGTTTTTTAGCATTTAGACTTCGAGATAGGACGTCAGCAGGATTATTTTTCAATGATACATCTTGCCAATGATAAGAGTCCGTGAGGTCTTGTATAGCAGCCACTCTATTACTCACAAATGTTTTCGATTGATGGGGAGATTTTCTAATCGAAGCAAGTGATATTGCGGAGTCGCTCCAGAGAAGAACAGTTTCTATTGGAATGTCAAGTGACGGTATATCCTTATGTATTAACTTTGCTAAGAGGAGACAAGAGCATAATTCAAGACGAGAGATTGTCACTGTTTTTATGGGGGATACTATAGACTTGCTACAGAGTAATTGTGCATCAGGAGAACCTTTAGCTGGTATTATTCGTAACAATATTATTAAACTCTATTTTGAACATATTCCATTCTTCATATTTTCCACTAAATAGCGGAAGAGGTATATCAGGAAGTTTTATTTTACAGTTATTTAATTCTGAATTTTTAGTTTCTTTTTTATTAGAATATGATAATTGATTGAAACTTACCTCTAGCTGTTCTACTCTCTCTTCTATTTCGACCAATGAAGCATCTATTTAACTAACATCATGATCCTCAGGTACTGTTGTATAATAATCTCGGCGTAGAACATCGATGTTTGTAGACAGTTTTTCTAAAGTCTTGATTTTAGTTTCAGTTTGAATTCTGGACAATTCTTCGGTTTTTTCATTTACAGAAATTTCTAACCTCGTTATCTGGGCTTTTAATGAGCCTCTAGTCGTATTCAAACTAATTAATGAAGCTATTTCAATCCAAAAAGAACAAGCAAGCGTCGAATTAAAAATGAAAGCCCTCCGGTGAACGGACCAATAGAACGAACCGTCGAATGATGCGAGTATATTTAAAGTACTCATTTGGTCGCTGGTTCAATTATTACTACTAATATTACTTAAAAATTCTTTATATACAAATTAATTACACATTATTTAAATTTTAATTAAAGAAAAAGGATCCAGCGAACACACGATAGGTCCGCTATGATCGCCGATCAAACCAAAACAATAACAGACGATATTCCAATGTTGCCAAAACGGTAAACCTAAAGTACAGTAGAATGCACCAAGCAGACACGAGACATCCAAGGTTATGGGGAAGCCGTAACACCACTACTGGACGCGCGCTTTGGCTGTTGTCTGGGCCTTAGAAAATTTTCGAGGCCAAGAAGTGATTGTAGCAACTGATCATAAACTTTTAAAACATCTGAGTCTTAAGTCGCCATCGGAAAGATTAGCACGTTAAGCAATGAAATTGCAGTCGTTTTTATTGAAAATAGAATATAAACCTGGAAAATGTAATGCTGTCCCAGGTCGAAATTCATGCTGGAATTTGTTTGCTACACTGATAAAAATTTCACCGCTAGATTACGGGAAAAGATTGGCAGCACAGATTCCAGCATCTTCCTGTAAGATTACAGTATGTACCGTTTTCTATTTACACCGCATATGACCGTAAACCACTGTTACTTTCCAGAATGTATCTGACCATAAGTCGCCGTAATTTTCCAGAATGTATCTGACTGTAAATCACCGTAATTTTCCAGAATGTATCTGACCGTAAATCACCGTAATTTTTAATAATGTATCTGACCGTGAATCACCGTAATTTTTAATAACGTATCTGACTGTGAATCACCGTAAATCACTCTAATTTTTAATAATGCATCTGATCGTAAATTACTAATTTTTAATCAATACAAAACCCCTTATGGACTAAAAGTTTTGACGCAGCTGTTTATTTTATGGCTCTAAGAATTTTGAATATGAATTTTAAAAATAATGATATCAAATTTTGAGTGACGCCATGCTATTAATTGAAAAATGCATTTTTTGTACTATTTCATTAATCATTTTATTTTTTTCTATTTATAACAGCATGTGCAAAAGTTATTTTCAACATGAAAAGATATATACAACTTTATTCACCTATGCTTTTCCACACACAACTCCCATAAATTCAAAATATGTGTTTTAAAAGATATGATATAAAATTTAAGTGACGCCTTTATGTGCCTTTAAAAAGTTTGTTTTAAAATTCAGTTTTTTTTTTCATTTTGATTTGGTAAAATATATTTACAAATCTAAAAAACTGTTTTAAATTTACATTTCGTTGTTAAATATGTAATTTTCATTGAATCTATACTACGCATCGGAATGCATTTATCTCTATAAACGGATTATCATTTGTGTCACGTTATTAAAAATTGTAAGCAATATTTATGTAAATGATTTCTTTGTGCTAAATTATCCAAACTAAGTGAAGCGCATGTAAATGGATAATCTGACGCAAAGAAACCATTTACATAAATATTGCTTACAATTTTGATTAACATGACACAAAGGATAAATCAGTCCAATACTCCAAGCGTTTGAGTAGGCAAAATGTCCAATTATTAAATATTTGCCCCCGCCCTAATTATCCTTCCAAAATTTTCTTTGCATTTCTGCACCAAACCAGAGAATGACCAAAATTGCTTTGAAAAAGGTGGAATTCTTTTTTTAGTAGGAATTACAAGTAATAAAATTTTCCATTAAGGGTGTATTTGAAAAAACGCTTTTCCACCTTCAACAGCTTGAAATTTTCCGATACAATTTCAGGCACATTTTTAAAAGTAGAACCATAAAACTTGCTGAGGGGATTCTTGAAGGGATGTATGAGGTGCCGTGTGATGTCTTTTTACGCTCCATTCATTAGAATTTGAATTATAAACAATTACCTTATCAGTAGAACCCTTTTTTTCGTTACCAAATCTCCGGCTTGGTAAAAATGTGTTCGAAATGCCGTTTTTGATTGCTTCTTTTTGCAATATTTTCTGCCTTTATCAAAGAATCGACAATCACGGCACCTTGTGTACTTTCCAAATAAGAGATTTTGAAAGTTTGGTGTATTTGAGAGCAAAAATGAATTCAAAAATAAATTTAACTTTTTCAAAAAAATGTATAACCGACTCCAAAGAAAAGCGCTAAAAAGAATTAAATAATTCTATAAAATTCTCTAATGACAAATCGTTATCCAATAACCACACATTGACTATCATGTACCGGTATAAAACGGTTAAATTTAATATATAGAATTTAATATCCACCAAACATAGATTTTCCATAGAATATTTTTTACAAGAGATTAATTTACATATTTTTGATTTAATTTTTGAATATATACATATAAAAAGTAATGAATTACTTTTTGAAGTTGGTGCCAAACAATCATAATCGATAATGATTCCCCCATTTTTTATGGTACTAGACATAATATATCCACAATTCTTATTATACTTAAGATAGTTTGGCACCAACTTCAAAAAGTAATTCATTACTTTTTATATGTATATATTCAAAAATTAAATCAAAAATATGTAAATTAATCTCTTGTAAAAAATATTCTCTGGAAAATCTATGTTTGGTGGATATTAAATTCTATATATTAAATTTAACCGTTTTATACCGGTACATGATAGTCAATGTGTGGTTATTGGATAACGATTTGTCATTAGAGAATTTTATAGAATTATTTAATTCTTTTTAGCGCTTTTCTTTGGAGTCGGTTATACATTTTTTTGAAAAAGTTAAATTTATTTCCTACTTTTTAGTTATTTATGCCGTAATACATAATTATGTGTACTAACATATGATGACTCTTTGCAACGCATTACTAATGAACGCACTTTGCTGAGTTCTGATGAGTTCGCTTTACTTGTCACTGTTTGATTGTCAACTTTTCAAAAGACACTTACAATATCGGTTAGTATCGTTGTGAATCTTTAGGTTTTCTGGATGTGGTAACTTCTTCAGATCTGGCACGACGAAAAGCTACCGCATTCATGAAATCTTAAAGTTAACATCTAATCGTACGGACATCGGAAGTGGTTATCGAAAGGTGACAATGCCTCAAGTAAAGTGTCCTTACACATAAGCGCGCGGCAAAGCGTTTCCATATATGAGTAAATAGCAAAATGACTCCATGTATCAATGAATAGTAAAATGCTTTTCTAGTGTAGTCAAAAGTACTCCCCCTTCAGTGAGAAAAAGCAAAAAGAAAGATTTTAACAAAAATCGCTCTATGATTCAATAGATAAACAACAACAATCTAATTCCTATAATAATCCTATCCTCTAAATGCAGTAAAGGCATCGGAAATGAGCGGTGATGATTTGACGAGGAATCCGAAAATCATAACCTGTAGTTGGCTGCATCTATAAGAGAGTGACAGCATTCGATGCCCAAATACTTTTTTTACGGACGCTTTTGTCCCCACTAAACTGTTAAAAATTTCACCCTTTTGCTGCATCGTCACTCCACCGCTTTTATGTAAAACGATTATTTCAGCCTATCATGGAGCATTCTCATGGGTCAAAAGACAAATATTTCATAAAAGCGGGGGAGTAACGATGCAGCAGAAGGGTAATTTTTTTTACAGTGTATGTATGAGATATTCCATAAAAGGGATGGAGTGACGATGCAGCAAAAGTTAAATTTTTAACAATGTATCGCAATGCTAGGCATTTTCTATTATAAAATATGATGATGATGATTTCCTGGTAGAATTCGATTGTACGCCGAATGATCCTTTATTACTACATAGACATAAATGCAGAATCCATATTATTTTACAAATTCGTGGACATACAAGGACAAGATAGCACAAGGAAATATTACGACACAAGAAAAGTACAACCGGGAGCTACACATAAAGAGTGTGTGCAACTGAGCCAGTGGGATTCGAACCCACAATTTCTTACGCTCTCAAGAGATTAGCAGCGTGGTGTCTTAACCACTCGGCCACAAGGACCCCCTTGATGACTCAGTTTTGTCCAGAATCTTTTCAATCAATCGTATACTGTGCTCCATGTGTCGTCATATTCACATCGAGGAATCCTACATGAACAAAATCTGAAATCATTCTGGTGTCTAATCCGGTAACCAAATCTGAATCTAAAGATAATTTTGTTACACATATCTAGGCATTTTATTTTGCATTGATATGTAGAGATAATTCTTTCCTCCGGAGCAAAATATATACTAAAGGATTTTCATCTTTTCAACAACTTAAGGATGTCGATTGGTATCGATGTCTATTTCCGCTTTAGTGTGAGAACTTGTCCATTTAAGCTTTAACATTTCGGAAATTTATCAATCCAGCAAACTTTAAGGCCGGATGAAGAAAAAGACCCGGATGATGATGTGAAGTCTATGGGGGTGTTCTTTTCAAATATCTTGCTCAAATTTTAAAATTTTTACGTGATTTTTTTTGCATAGGATAGCTGAGGATATTCCACAACCGGCCTAGTTTTTACTTTTTCAATTTTGGTTTCAGATTAAAAAAAAAAATATTTTAAATTTCAAAACCGGTTTAAACGGTTCTGAAATTGAAACTATCATTATATAAAACATACATAAGCAAAATCGAAGAAGTAAAAACTAGGCCGGTTGTAGATCATCCTCGTCTATCCTATGCAAAAAAATCATGTAAATATATTAAAATTTGAGCGCGATATTTGAAAAGAATGCCTCCATAGTCTTTACACTAACATCAGGGTCTTTTTCTGAGACTAATGTACTGCCTTAAAGTCCACATTGAAATCTACAGACTTCGTAATTGGGCATTGAAAAGCTGACAATCCATCAGTATACGTTAAATTTATTGTGAAAAATTACCTTTGTTTTTAAAGCTATCTATTTTCTGACTAATGAGAGCGATCTAAAAACGTCTATGGAGCGTTTTCATTGGTCAGAAAATAGATAGTCTTTAAAAACAGAGGTAATTTTTTAAGATATTTTAAACAGGGTAAACTGTTAAAAATTTGACCCTTTTGCTGCATCGTCCCTCCGCCGCTAATATAGAAAACGATTACTTCGGCATATTATGGAGCATTCTCATGGATCAAAAGTGAGATATTCTATAAAAGCGAAGTAGTGACAATGCAGCAAAAGGGTCAGATTTTTTACAGTTTAAAGTACGCGTACACAATCAGAGCGCGTCAAGTTGCTTCTATGATTCAATGCATAGCAAAGTAATTCTAAATGTTCGTATGTATTAAAATACTCTTTTCAGTCATAAAAACTAAAAAGGAAGATATTATCAAAATCACACCATGATTCAACATGCGTCTATATAAAAGTAGCAATATTTGAAGTTAAGAATGTTCTTTGATAAACGCGGTTTTCCAAAGTACAGAAAATTTAAGAATTTTTATTCCAGAACTTGGCGGAAGTCGCCTGAACAAGTTTGTTTTATGGGTGAAAGAAGTTAACTAGCTTAACTTTAATGGTAAGCTTATCAAAATTTTTCCTCATTTATATTTGTCCAAATGTAAATCTAGCACATAGCAATGTACTTTAATCACTTTGTGAATCCGGCATAACAAGCACCCTGATACACAGACACTCTTGCTTTAACGTGTAAGGCTCTTTAGAGATGAATTTTCAGCTTTTCGATATCGAATTCTCATGTCTGGATCGATGTGGATCTTCCACTTTGATGGATACGAAAATTGTTCCAGCTAAGGTTTCGTACTTTGGAAAAAAACTAACATCTCTGCAACAGTGGTTAGGATTCAGAAGGATTATTCGCTGTTAAGGAAAACAAGATTGACCAATCATAAGCCTTCATTTTTGAGAACTTTACATTGTTCGAAGGAGAGAGTCTGGAATACACGGGGCGCGTTCAGCACAACTTACCGGTCACTTATCGGTCACTTACAGATTGTAGACAAGTACGAAATGAAAATCAAGGTGAAGTGTGACGTCAGCTACAATTCAATATTATAGTTTTCATTGGTGCCACAATTCGCTTTCGTACTGTCCTACAATCGGTACTTTGGTAAGATGCGCTGAACACGCCTAATGAGTGAAAATCTACTATCGACACTGTAAAAAATTTGACCCTTTTGCTGCATCGTTACTCCATCGCTTTTATAGAATTTCTTTGTTTTGACCAATGAGAATGCTCCATAATAGAGCGAAATAATCGTTTTTTATAAAAGCGATGGAATGACGATACGGGAAAAGGGTTCAATTTTTTACAATGCAAGCAGTGCTAATATTTTGTATCTTTTAAATGTGCAACGATGCTACTGAATTCCAAAGTGTCGATCACAGCGACATCGGCGGCATTTTCGTGATACATTATCTAGACTAGCAATAATTCTTGCATTTTTAGAAAATGTCCTGCAGATGTCGCTTCTATCTTTAAATTTCATTAGCATTGTTGCTCATTTAAAGAATAGAACATTTTAGCGCTTTTTAAAGTGTTACAGAGGGCGTGTTCAGCACAACTTACCGGTTACTTACCGACCACTTGCCGATTCTAGACAAGTACGAAATGAAAATCAAAGCGAAGTGTGACGTCAGCTACAATTCAACAGAATAGTTTTCATTGATGACACAAATTGTTTTCGTACTGCCCCACAATCGGTCGGTAACATTGGTTACTTTTGTAAGTTGCTCTGAACACGCCCTGAGATAGCCGATTTCCACACTATATCCCATAGATGCTATATTTCCGGTTTCTTGCATAAGAGAACTTGTCCGGAATCCAGGTAGAATTTGCGCTGTTAGCGAAACCAGATTAACGAATCAGAAGCCTGAATTTTAGCAAATTTTTCAATGTTTTAAATAAATTTTCTTGTTAATAAATCTCGTTTCGCAAACAGCGCAAAATTTATGTGAATCCTGGCCCTCGTCCAGTTAGGATTTTGTACTTTGAACACTGTTAAAAATTTGACTTTAAAACTTGAGTTAAAGCTTGACGTTAAAAATTTACTTTATCGTCAATCCATCGCTTTTATAGAAAATGATTACTTCATTGTATTATGGAGAATTCTCATTGGTCAAAATAGAGATATTCCATAAAAGCGGTGGAGTGACGATGCAGCAAAAACTTCAAACTTTTAACAGTGAAAAGATCGTGTGTCTATGTAAGTGTAACATAAAAACATGCAAAATGAACACTTCTAATTGGTCGATTGCTTCAAAATGAATTTGAAATTTAAAGTTTTTATTTTTTAAAAAGTTCTAATTATCAGATTTTTATGAAATTCGAATGGGACCACATGGGCCTCATACGCTTTCAAACAAAAAAAGAATTATCAAAATCGGTTCATATTTGCAAAAGTTATGCGTGAACAACAAATACATACAGGTCGAAATCATAACCTCCTCTTTGAAGTCGGTTAATAAATCGCAAAATAAGCAGTTTGAATCGAAATACACCCTTAAATTTCAGTGGTGATGTAAATGTATACAAATTGGAATCTTGTGTATCATCATAAATGATAATTATTAGGATAGTAAATGAGCATAGAATAACGATTTCAGGACCACACATGATTTCATGCTTTGGTAACATTACAGTGTCCAAAAAATGTGGCAACATTGTTTATTTTTGTACAAGAATATCTCTGTATAGCAGATAGATAACAAATTTGTCGACAGAAAGAGATTTTGATTTAAGCTGTTTCTTTTTCATTATGCTCCTCAAAGAGAATTGCGCAGTCCCAAAAATAATCATAGTTGCAGTTATTCGTACTGAAATTGGTTTTAATAAATCTAAAAATCTGATCAAGATCAGAGAATAATGCCTACAAATACATTTCAATGTATTGATAATCATAATCGATGCCACATCAAAAAAAAGTAATTTTTGGACTTGAGCAACTTCAGGACTTGGAGATATTCAAACCAATCCAATTTTTGCAATTTACATTAAAGATATTCATCCATCTCATATATGTAGAAAAATAAAGTATGTTACCATCTTTTTCTGACAGATTCTATAATTTAACCATATGACCATCAAGGAATTTTCTGTATTTTCACAAAACTTATAAATCTAAGGGTATGCATTTTTTTTAAATCATGGTTTGATACTATGATTACTTTGATATCTCTTACAATCATTTTAATATTATTTATGGGATCAGAAAAATACATTCTAGAATGTTAAAGGTGTATTCAAATCCAAAATGATTAGTTTCTTTTTTAATCATTTGATTTTTGCTATACACTCAACTGGAATGTTGTGTTATTTAGAAACTTACATAATATGCTGTCTTTGTTAATTTTTTCATAAAAGCACAATTATTTCAAAAAATGCTTTCAAATGAGCATTAACTGAATTTCTCAAAACAAGATAGTTTAAAAAAGTCATACTGAAACAATTGTTTATGAAGCAAAATTTTAATTGTACAAGGATTAATTTTACATTAGATATTTAAGCTTCAACAAGCCATCTGAAAGCTGCAAGCTTTGTAATTAGCTTACACACTTTACTATTTATATTGCAAGGCTTTGGAGTTTTCTTAGCTTTTGATCCCTTCTGCGGATTGATATCCAAAAAGGCTCTGAAAATAAAAACATCAAAATATTAACATTACACTTTTTAAAAAATAACAGTTGTAAATATATGAAGCTATAACACAGTGGTTAACTAATCTTGTAATTTTCAAACTTTATGATAAAAGAAATTTAACTACTTAATAAATGTGCATAAGAATGTCTACAAAATAACATTTACAAGCAAAAACTGTGTCCTTAAAACAAACTTTTCTTATTTCTAAAATCACAAAAAATAGATAATATATGGATCAGCATATACAATAGAATTCAAGAGTTCTGTAACATCAATTGGCAAGAAACTCTATTTGAACATATACTTTATGGATGCACAATCTGTAGCCTGCAAATATTGTCAGTTTATATTTGGGAAAAATTAAGTTTTTGTCTAGTTTACAGGAAGTTAATTTTGTCAATATTTTGCAGGAAAATTGTCATAAAAATTACGAATTATGTTATCGGATGGCAAAATGGTGAATTTTGTCAATGAGGCATGGAAAAAATTTTTGAGGATTGGGCAAGGGAAAATCAAATTTTGTTTCTGAGGCATTGAAATAATTGCAAATCTTGTCAAATAGACTGAAAATTTTAAATTTTATTGATTGCAATAAAAAAAAATTGTGAGTCTTGGTAATCAGACTCTAAAAAAAAAAAAAAAAAAAAAAAAAAAAAAAAAATGAAGTTTTGTTAATTGAGCTCTGGAAAAAAAATCTAAATTTTATTGTCCAGGCTCTAAAAAATCTAATTTTGTCGACCAGGTTGTAGAAAACTCAGCTTTCTTGATGTGCAGAAAAATTGCAATTTTCATTGGTTGGCTGCCTAAAAATTTCATCATTTGGGCAGTCTTGAGTTTTGTTGATGCGCTGAAAAATTACAAATTTTGTTGACGGGATGAAGAACAATAGTGTATTTTGTTAGTATATCGCAAGAAAAAAATCATGGATCTTGTTAATTTGCCATTGAAAAATTCCTCTGTCTTCAATTTAATTGATAGGCATGGAAAAATCAAGAATTTTGCTTGAGCAGAAAAATCCTGAGTTACATCAACTGGGTTCTGAAAAATCACAAACATTGTTTGTTGGACATTAAAATATTATGAAGTTTGGCAATCACAAACAGAACAGCCAATCACAAACAGAACAATCTCAAATGTCTGTTTTCCAGCTCAGAGAAATCCATATTTTGTTCATGAGGCAGAGGTAAATCCTAAATTTGATCGGCTGCAGAAAAATTACAAATTCTCAACTGCACAGGACGAAAAATAAAAAAAAAAGATTTTGTTGATCAGATTCAGAAAAATTGCGAATTTTACAGATCAGGCAAAGAAAATTTTTAAATTTTATTGATTGGGTGCAGAAAAATCATGAATTTTGGTTATCAGATGCAGAAAAATGTCCAGTTTTGCTTATTAGTTCCACCTCTTTTCTTTGTTTATAAAATTCCCATTTTTTTACTGGCACCAGCTACCTTCAATGCCTATGTTTGTTAGCAGTTTTAATGAAACAAATTGACGTTTCCCAATGAAGTCAAAGACTATTATCACATCCTGAAAAATCCTTTCTATATCTATTATAAATATGAAAATAAACACTTTAGATATATCTTTGAAATTTCAAGTGGATATATTTACCAGGTAAGGTTTAACCTAGAGGGATACCCTTCATCTTTGAAACCATGTGTTTCATCTGGTAATAAGCCACAGATCACTTCCTCCAAACATGCTACAGGCCAAGCAAAAAAAAAAAAAAAAAAAAAAAATTGAACATTCACAACGTGATGGACTTTCGAAAAAATTCACTTTTTGTAGGGGGGGGGGGCTACAATTTGACAAAATTTGCGTTTTTCTGCAATTTTTAAACAAAATTAGCATTTTTTCACAACCATTTGACAAAAATTGCAGTTTTTTCAACAGTCTTTTCTATGAAACTTGCATTTATACATGATTGTTTAGCAAAACTCAAAGTTTTTCTCACCGTTTTTCCAAAAAATTTGCACATTTTCTTTTCCATGTTTTTGTACATATGTTCACCCTCTACGTGATATATTTTGTTCTATTCAGCTTTGACGCTTTTTTGAGATCAGATTGTATCTGCTAACAGCAACAATATCTTGGTAAAGTTCTTTATTGTTTAGCTTCTTTTATAGTTCATTTTTTTAATGGAGGCGGCTAAACTTGACAAGGTGAAACTGTGTTTTCGCAGAATTCGTAATAGAACTACATGTGATTTTTTTCCCCTCAGTTGGTGAAGATGAGGGATAAGCTTGTCAAGGTCAACCACCTCCACTAATTAAATGGACTATAATAGTATACTTTTGTATTTTATAAGAAAAAATTTGGGATACCATTCTTTAAAGGAGAAAATGAGTGTGGAAAATGGAAAAAACACAATTTTGACTGCATTTTGTGGCAATATATCAATGTTAAATAACAATGCTCCACGGAAACAAGTAAATTTTAATAATCAGCCAGTGTTACTCTAACTGTTTATTATATAATAATTTCAGATAATTGTTGCTTTCCAGATATATAACGCTGCAAACATAGTTCCATTTCACTTTTCATTATAAATGGCATTCACAATCTTGAGCTTTGACATTTTATTCCGGGAAGGGAAAAATTTTTCAGGGCTTCAAAATTGCACATTTACTAAATACCATCTACTTCATCATAAAAAAATATCAAACTAATTAAGAAATACAACTATCAAAATGTCACTCTTGTCTGAATTTCAAAATAATGGTTCATAATAAAAACCAAAAGTTATTTTATTTATTTATTTATTTATTTTTTTTTGTAAAATTTTAATTACACTAATTTTGCTTATATCCCCTTAAAATGTGCTTGCATTGCAGACG
Source organism: Maratus speculifer (assembly GCA_964019185.1). NCBI lineage: Eukaryota > Metazoa > Arthropoda > Arachnida > Araneae > Salticidae > Maratus > Maratus speculifer. The sequence continues at coordinate 355,281,111 of OZ025297.1, forward strand.
AAATTTATATTTATTATCAAATGTCATTAAAATGTAAGGAATATAGTCGTGTATTTATTACATATACTAATTACATCAAAGCAGATAAAATTTTGATTTTTAGCTTAGCAATTTTTGAATATATTAACTTTGAAAAGTAAGCAAAATTATAACTTAACAATGTGGAAAAATTTCAGTTTTATTAATGCAGTCATAATATCTCATATCCATTATACCATGAGAAATTTTTTTTATATATATTTATAATAGAAAACAAATTAAAAAAAAAATTGTGGGTAATTGGTAACATTTTAAAATTAAAATTAAATTTAAATCATATCAAAGAAATCATAAAAGTATTCCATTCATTTATAGAATGACATTTTAAAATTATATAATGGGAACGTTAAAAAAAGATCTCTAATTACATTAATTCCTGCAATTTTTATTATTATTGTTTTACTTTAATTTCAATGGAAAAAAATAATTTATATTGATGCCAATAAATGGCACCAAAACAAAAGTTGAAATCAGCCTACAGAGCATAATTGATGAAAAAAATGTTTACTTGAGATAATTTTTGCTGTTAATGAAAGTGAAATATGCATTAATAATATAATTAAAGACTACAAATATTTTAAAAGCATGATTGGATATTATAATTATTTTAATGAATCACTCGGTCATTCATTTGTTTCTAAATTTGGAATTTGTTATTTTGAATGGGAATATTGAAACATTTATTTTATTTATAATAGCTAATATTTAAATTAGAGCTTAATATAGTATAATTGTATATAATATGTATGTTTTATACAAAAATATGCTCAAAACACATTTCAGACAAGAATTAATCATAGCTATCATATGTTAACGTAAGTTTTCCATTAAACCTAACATGGCATACAGCTACAATTGATTTGGAAACCAGAATGGTTTGTACCAGACTGGTTATCTACACTTTTTACTACTCAGATTTTATTATAAGTAATTAACTCTGAGCACAAAACTCCTATCAATGCTGTCTCATACTGTGAAGGTTATTTGAAGAATCGAAGATTTAACGTCCCAAACATTTATTTCACAAAACACAACAAACACACACAAAACATACCACGATTACAGAGGAGATTTTAGACATACATGGGAAGCATTCACCTTGGATAAGGTGTAGAACATTTTATATGTCAACGGTGCGACATGTTTTCAGATTTCTCTCTGGTGGGTAAGAAAAATGTTCTGTGCAAGGAACCAATGAAAACAACGCCCTCTGGGCTCTGGAAAGAATAGTGGAGTTGAGAGGTGCGTTACAATACCAGTTATTCAATGGACATTTCTGTACAAGGTAAAATATTGAAAAAAAAAAAAAACAGAAAATAGTTAACTGAAGTCATCAACGAACAAATGATACGATAAAATACATATAGGTGTCTTATAAAATCATTATCCTCACCCTTGAATGAATTCCATAGTTGCTTGTAATGTCTCTGGGTACTTCAGATTGAATACATAAAATGATCTAAACCACATGGCCGCCGCAGTAACAAAATTTGTAAAATCTGCAAAGTGGGAATTTCCCTAGCAAAGGATGCATTTTGACTCCGAATCATAAGGATTACCTTTAAAAAAAATATAGCAGATACTAGAGCACAAGAAATAAAATTTTTCCATACAAACAGTAATAAATAAGGGCCACAAGAAGTCTATTCAAACTAAGACTGAAAACTTTAAAGTAAGGTGGGTCATTCCACGTGAAATCAACCAATTTAAAGAAAACTTGTTGCATCATAATCAGATTTTTTAAATTTTTATCATAGACGGACATAGTAGTGAAACCCTCAAATCTAAAATTTAAAAGTAATTTTCACAATATTGACTGAGATATAGCCATTTAAAAATTGACCATTTTTACGAAATGGCAGCTATCTTGGAATCTTATCAGTATCTAAATATGGCCATAAATTGACAACTAATGGCTCAAATTTTATATATCTGGTACCAATTTGAAGCTATTTGTACAAAGAATGCATATTTTACATCAAAACAATAGTAAATTTTCATTTCTTTACTTTTTATTATGTGCAAACTGGAAATATCACCCCCCAAAAAGGGCCGTTGTAATGGCCCATAAAAAAATGAATCATCATGAATTTTTCTAAAACTTGGTAAAAACATTGCTCCATGTGTGTGCTTTAAATAATAAAAAAAATGGAGAGGTAAAAACTATTGTTTTAAAATAAATGATTTTTTACACTTAAGGTGTCACTAACCAAATAATGCTTGTTTTAAAATATAACTATCTCTTATTTTAGAAATAATGGCTAAAATAAAATTTTCTAGCATTTAAATTAATATATTGTGTGTATAGTATATAATTCACTAAAGAAATATCATTTTTAAAGCTATTTATACTAAATATTCATATATTAAAATACAAGTAAATTTTCATTTCATTCATTGAAAGTAATAAGAGTGTATTTTAATAAATACATTCTTATTACTTTTTATTTCATTTAAAATGTGAGACTATAATTCTCAAAACATATTTACATAAACATTAAATACTTTACTATAATGGAGTACTTAAAAAAAAAAAAAAAAAAAAAAAAAAAAAAAAAAAAAAAAAGCCACATAATATTTTCCCTGAAATATTGGAGTAATACTAGCTGTAAATCGCAGTTGAATTCATTCAATTGTGTAATTTAAATAAAATAAAATAATATATAAATTACATTTATATAAATTTGGCCACATAAATTTCATTTTTTAACTGGAAAAAATGTCTTAAATAGGTTCTATGTATAGGGGAGAATGGGGAGAAATGGGACACTTTTTACAAAAATTTGAAAATTATTTTTGTTTGACACAAAAACAAAAATTTTGATTTTTTGAATATAAAATAAAACACTTTCTAATGTTCTTGAACAATATAGTTAAACAATTTTATAATTAAAGAAATTGTAAATTTAAAAATGTGTCCCATACCACCCCACTAACAGTCAGGAATGAGAGAACTATAAAACAATGTATTATAAGAAACAAATTATTCTTGTGTCGGCTATATTTACAATCTAACAAAGATTATAGGTTGATAATGTCTGTACTACAACATCAAATTCCAATATCTTCATCGCTGGAAAGATAATTCTGGATTGTTAGAGATGATAATCACTCGTTCAATTTATTTATATTGTGTTGTAAATGATTATATTTTCAATGCTATAATTAATATACTATCCTTTAAAAGTATTTGCATAATAGCAATTTATGCTCATCTTATTAAAAAGTAAGAATAAGACTTGTCCCGTCCCCCCCCCCTTTGCTGGCATGTTCCATTGCTCTCTCTACCTTTTTTTTTTTATTATAAACAGAAATGCTGCTTTTAAGCATAGTTTAAATTATGGTTAATATGCAGTATAATATTCCATAAATAGAAGAACTATTACATCTATGCATAAACAAATAATTTTTACAGAAAGCATAAAAACTATATGATGTAAATTTACTTTTGATTCTTGAAATAATCTTTTTCTTTATACAATTGCAAGCTTACGTCAATCAGCTATTTTTTTTCAATTGAAGATTGAGGTACTATTGCTTCATCTAATGTGCGATTGATGAAATATTTAGAATGATACATAAAGAGAAAAGCCTACTGTCACATTCGTCCCACTGTCCCATTCCACCCCACTCTCCCCTATATGTGACGTATATCCTCATTTATATGTATTGCATTTACAGGTATTTTATAATTATACATTACATTCCTTAATTATTTTCTTTTATTTTTCAGTGTAAAAGTTTTTCCAATTGTATATTTTTTTGGGGGGGAGGGGGGGTTTGGGGATGAATTCCTAAAAAATTAATGTTAAAGGAAATTTAAATATACATTTACATTAATTTAGATTTTAGAAAATTTTATTTTAACCATTATTTCTTAAATTAGGAATAGTTACAGATTCTAAAATGATCATTATTTGGTTAGCGACACCTTAAGTGTAAAAAATCATTTATTTTAAAACAACAGTTTTTACTTCTCCAATTTTTTTATTATTTAAAGCACACACGTGGAGCAATGTTTTTACCAAGTTTCAGAATGATATTTTACAAATAATTTTATGCAAAACAATCTTAAATCATGAAGAGTACTTTTGTGCCTTTCTTCCTTTGGAATTTCAAGAGACTGACTTGTATTACCATCCTCATTAGGTATAGATATACGATTTACATCTTCATGCTGATCAGTTTTTATTGTAGAAATATTATGATACCTGGATATGCGAGATGTTAATGATGATATATTTCTAAATTTTTTATCGCAAGAACTGATTGGACATTCAACAATTATGCCATATTTTATGTGTTTTTTTAATTGTGAAACAAGTTCGCTTCGAAGGGCAAATTTTTCATCACATGACAATACATTGCGCTTAATATTGCAACGTTGCTGAAAATCGTAACATATTTTTGCTACCTCATGTTTGTGAAACCGTGTAATGTGAGTTTTTAAAGAAAAATACGATTTCCACGATTGGTGACAATTTGAAAAAAATACTTAAATTTTACGTTTGCAACATGTGAATGAATTTGGAGATGAGATAAATACCCTTTAACTGTATGGAAAATTAAACAGCATATATTGCATTCTGCGGACATATTTGCTTGGCTACTAATGCACAATCAAATTCTATAAATTGGACAAGTGATAAACTAAATAGAGAAAGCGAACAGAATATAAAATTACTTACCGTATTTGTATTCCCGCTGCGACATCGTGATGTTGATTGTTGTGTTGTGTTGCATGAATTCTGCGCTATTTCATTAACGACTGTGGTTGGCTGTTACGATCGCAGTTAGTGGTCGCGAATAACAGTGATCTATTGGAATAGTACGTGATTCGCTGTTAAAGACCGTAAAAGCCTGAATACGTTTCGGTCTTGGCTGTAAATGGCTGTTAAATCAAGAATGATACTAAAAAAATAATCAGTTACGGTCGATAACGGATTGTTATTGGCAAAGACTGATATTTAGCGGGTAAATGCAATATTTAAAAAGATGCAGTAATTCACAGTAAAATATGCAGTGAAATACTGTAAAGCAACAGCTATTTTTATCAGTGTAGACAAGCATTACTTGCTATATCCCAGCAAGTAAAAGTTGCTCAAACTACCATTACATATTTGCTGGTTCTAGCAGTATTACCAGCATGTCGTGGTGAGTTTTGGCCCACTTTGCTGCTTGGCCAGCATACATAATCCAGCATGTGTTGCTTGAATATGTAGCTGGCCTAGCAGCAATAAAGGCCATCACTTGCTAGTATTTTCTGCTAGTCTAGCACTATTTTTCTAGCATCATTTGCTTTAAATTTTTACTTTTCTAGCATCAGTTGCTAGTTAAAAAAATGCAGGTGCTGCCATCTATTGACAATACTGGAAGCGTCTACGAATATTGGTGGAAGAAACTGCATCGGCCTTTTTCACCCCTGAGGGTTGAACTGACTACCTGTGGTTTACGAGACGCGCGCGCTACTTACCTCGCCAGCGGGGACCTGTCAACAGACACCTGTAACTGCTAGTGATTGTTGACGAAGCTAATTCTACTATGCGCTATTATTTTTACAAGGTTAAGAGTGAATTTATCGATGCAACTATTTCCTCAAATTTTCAATGAATAAAATTAATTTATTTCTAGTTTTTTTTTAAATAATTAATGGGTAATTAGAATATTATTACATTAATATAAATCAAGAAACAAATACTTATGAAATGTATTTTTGATAGAATAAATTTCAGGTAAATGCTGTTTAAGATGGGGGATTTAAAAACTATAATGCATATTGGAAAGAGAGGAGGAATCAATTATACATATTTTTAAATCGATTGTTATAAACATAATTCTTAAATGAAAAATTGCTCCTTGAACATTGAATTTTAAATGAATAAATTTTGTTTTTTACCGATTTTGAAAAACACATTTATTATTTTTTAATAACTTAAGTTAATTAACACTATCAAAATTGAAAGCTAATAATTTTCGGGTGGACGAAGAAAGTTTTGAATTTACGTTGTATTAGCCCGAGGAGAAGATCTAAAGCCTCTTGATTTTGAAATTTTAAAAACATATTTTCCCCCTTATTTTAATAAACACATAAAATTTTACTTTTGAAGTAACTTAAAAGAACTAAATACTATGAGAAAGTGACGGTGATTTTCTTCCATTTCATGAAGGGGGGGGGGTTATAAAAATCAATTGTTATTATTTTTTGTTAAGTTTGTGTGTTAAAGCATTATCTCAACGAGTTCAAAAGGCAGTGTTTTATTCACATGGTGGTGCATAGCTATTCTTCTACTTACACAGCTTTTTAAATTTAGTAAAAAAAAAAATTATTTTCATCCTATTCTTAAAGAAATAATAAATTTATAATTTTCATGTAAGTTAAAATAATTCAACACTAAGAAAAATATGAGTTAAAAGATCAGTTAAAATGTCAGTTAAAATGTCAGTTAAAATGTCAGTTAATTATCCGTTAGGAGAAGAGAAGACTTACTATTATAAATCCGCTATGAAAATAAATTCTTTGTTCTGTTTTTTTTCTTCTTCTTTTTTTTTTGTGTATGTGTTTTTAAGTTAAAAATTAATCTCAAATCGGTGGTTAAAGGTAATCATGAATTTAAATGGTGATAACAATCCTTCTCCAGTATTTTTAATTTTTTATAAACGAATATGCACTTATATTATGCAAACAATGAGACCAGTTTCTGAAATATAAAATATGCTTTGATATGAAAGCTTAAAAAATTCAGATAGTTTTCAGAAAAAAATATGCTTTTGCAATATTAAAAAATATTTACTCTTTATGTATTTATTGTATACAATTTCCCATTTTTGCAAAATTGTGCAGAATATTGATTAAAAGTTAGATTCTGTTATTCTAGCAGAAATTCATAACCAACAAATAATTTTTTGCTGCTATTCTTGTTTAGTGAATTAGAATATTTTATTGGCACATTGTGCGTCATGCTGTTTTCCTAGCGTGTCATTTTAGCAAGCATCAAAAAGCATGTAATGCTAAAGCATATAATATTCCTACCTCTCCATGCTTTGGAAGAAGGTTAAAAAGAAAACAAGCATAAAAGGCTTATAAATAGCGTGTCATGCTATTTCTCCTAAACTGGCTGCATAGCATATTATGCTGGCAAGATAAAACTCATATTATAGCATGTTAAAGTACCTAACTGTGCATGCTTGGAAATAGCTTAAATAACAAATAAGCAAAAGATACTTGTACATAGCTTGTCATGCTATTTCTCCCAAAACTTGCTGCATAGCATATTATGTTGGAAAGCATAAAATAGTATATTATAGCATATTAAGGTACCTAACTCTGCTTGCTCTGGAAATAGCTTAAATAGCACATAAGTAAAAAATGCTTGTACATAGCTTGTCATGCTATTTCTCCCTAAACTTGCTACATAGCATATTATGCTGGAAAACATAAAATAGCATATTATAGCATGTTAAGGTACCTACCTCTGCATGCTTTGAAAAAAGCTTAATCAGCAAATAAGCATAAGATGCTTGTACATAGCTTGCCATGCTATTGCTGTGTAAGCTAGGCATATAGCATGTGATGCTGGCTAGCAATTTAAAGCAAATAATAGCAGGGATATCTAGCAGACAAAGCAAAATATAGCAATAACTAGCATATTTTTGTTGCTGGTACTAGCATGAATTTTGACCTGGGGTGGCTGACATGCTGCCACGTTCTATGTGTAATCATCAATCTGCTTTCTGCGACGCATGTAACTTTGTCAGCATAGGCATGCCAACAAGAAGCTCAAAAGATATGAGAAAAGCGCAGATGATTTACAAGATGAAAATCTTACAAAAAAATAGACTGTTTTGAAGATGAAAAGAAATGCGAAGATTTCGCCAACTGCACTGATAGAGGATTCCTGATGCATCATGGTGCACTTTATCATTATGGTCTTGAATTTGATGCCGAGGAAGCGCAACTGGTCATTCCAGTACAAGAAAAAGAAGTTTATATTTAGATAAGTAAAACTTCTTTTTTTGTAAATAAGTAGAGCTAGTCTGACGAAAATATGTTTGTGTACTATTCTACGTGATATGTACCGCGTATGAAGAAATAAAAATATCTAAAGAAGATCGTCGCCCTGAAAAAATTATATTTAGATAAATGAAGCTTTTTATTTTCAATTAAGTAAAGCTAGCCTGACATGAATGTTTTTAGAATCCATAATTTTATCTGACAAAAATGAAACTAAATTTAAGTTAAGCATAAACTAGCGCATGGAAATAGAATGGAAACTAGAAACATATATAAGATTTTGCGATAATTATTTTTTAAATAAAAGTGCACGAATATAATTTAAAAAAAACTGATTTAATATTGGCTTAGAGCAGAGGGGGGCACTTTTGAACACTCCAAATATTTTCCTTGATAAAAAATATTTAAAAAAAAATGTATATGGCAATACATTACTATGGCTTTTATGCAATAAGTATACAAAGCTGCACCATTTTGTATGAATAATGCTGTCTAAGCAAGGCATGAATTTTTTTCCCTCTTAAATCTAAACTTAAGAAAATAAAGTTGTATGTTTTTTGTTTAGAGTTTTGTATCCCTAAAACTTTAATTTATTGTAAAATACTTAAATTAAGATATTAGTTTTAGTTTAAAAGATTTTAATTACTCAAATTTTTTAGCTAAATCGAGTAAACCGTTGTAATGTTGTTCCATGTGATGGATCACCTTTGAACAGAAAAATTGGGGCAACATTGAACAGTAAAAAGCTCTGAATAAACAGATGGTAAATAATAATTGAAAACTATTAAAGGGAACACTTAAAAATACGATGTAAAGAGTTGTTGATCTATCAAAATATTATTATTTCTGAATTTTTTTATGTGAAAAAAAGTTAATTAAGAATATCAAAGAACAATTCAAAGAACTTTTAACAAATCTCCAAGCAGCACACATAGATTCCAACGTCAGGATGTATGAGTGATGAGAAGACTCAAATCTAAATTGATGTCGGCATTCATTTATTGGATAATTGCAAATTCTGGATACACAACAATGATTCATGATTTAGTAGTTTGTGTAAACCTTTACTCTTTCCAAACTTTATTTCTGGTTTTCGTAACGGATAAAACGGAATTTTATATCAGGTTTCTTAATAAAAAGGATGAATAAAAAATTTTAATTTTCCAGAAGCATCAGATATCACATTGGTGCATTTCAACGATATTGTATAAAAGTTTTCACAACCAAACACAACTAGAGGGACACTTTGTGTTTTTTTAACAATGAATTTTGACATTAACTTTGATGGATTTAAGTTTAGTTAAATAATAAAAAAATAATAATTTCAGTGTACTGTAGTTACATAATTTTATTCTTATTACTTTATATTTCTGAAAAATATGCAGCTTTTTTATAAGAACTCTGAATATTTTTATATTTTATTCATTTATTCAAAGATACCCCTACACAGGGCAGGTTTGAACAGAAATCTTTGATCTTTAAAAATCTCACAACTTATTTAATTAACTTGCAAAACTTTTAATTTCCAGTTCATATGATGAAGAAATGTGTTGTTTTATTATGAAATATTTAAAAAGAAATAAGTATGATTGAAGTAAGAAATGTATGGATTTTCTGAAAAAATATTCAAACGTGCCCCCCTCTTCCATACATTATAGCAAATGCTTTTATGCAAGATATTCTTATCCATAATTCCTGCTCTAATTAGTATTTTTTTAGAATTCTTTTTTTCAGTGGATTTCTATCTTTTGTGGGTATCCATTCTAAAAATTGAGAAAACCATTTTTTTTTATCGTCAACGTGATTTACCATCTTAACAAAATGCATGAAATTTTGTATGAAATGTCTTTTGGTGGTTCAAAAGTAAAGCTTTATATGCTTCTTAACTTAAGGAACAATTCTTTTTCACATATGTAATGTTTAGAACGAAATCCAGAATAAAGTAAAGAAACCTTACATATAAAAATACCATATCAAAAACTATTCTTAATTTTGCCGCATTTTGTTCTTCAAAGTGTATTTCTATCAACAATATCCAAACAAATAATCGCCAGAACTTTATTTTGAATCTCCCCATATTTTAGTCTTTCATATTTAGATATCGAAATCACTATAATTTAAATGCAGCGCCTTAAATTTAATTAAAAGTAAACTTATAAGAATTTCGTGTTTATTTTGAAGAATAGAAAAGCATGAAACTTATATATATAACAATATAATCTGCAAGTATTCGCATTTAAGGGATGTCTTCACTGATTTGAAAACTCCCACTCCCTAATGTTAAACCAATGGGCAGGTTAATTTCGAATTACCCGTTTAAATTTGAATATTTTTAAACGATTTTTTTACAAAGCACAGCTGAGCTCAATATATAGTACGATTATTTTTAACTTTTTCGATTTTGGTTACAGATTTTTTTAAAAGATGCTTTCACTTTCGGAAACAGTTGTGAAACTAAAAGTAACTTAAAAAAAGAAAACAAAATCTGAAACAGACATCGAAAAAATAAAAAAAATCATACTAAAGATCAGGCTCAACTATCCTATGCAAAAAAATCGCTTAAAAATATTCAAATTTAAACGATTAATTCGAAATTAACCTGCCCAATGTTTTAACATTATGGAGCGGGAGTCTTCAAGTGAGTGAAGACTCCTCTTAAAACTCTGTAACAGAATTCATAACAATAAATTTCTTGTCTCAAACTATTACTGTTACTGATTCATTTTAAACATAAATTTTATTTAACCGTCATAAAAAAGTAATTAATCTAGGTTATGCATAATTTTATATTTGAAACGTTATGGAATATTCGTTAGTGCATTTTTTTTTTTTTTTTTGGAGGGGGGGGGGGGGGGTTAATGTTACTTTAACCTTAAAGAACAAATTATGTATTTTTCATACAATTATATATAGATTTAATTAAATAAATAAAATTTTAAATTTTGTAGAATAAGAATACGGTAAATAAGTAAATAGACAGTTGAGTAAAGAAGTTAAATAAATTTATAATTTCAGTTTTATTTTTGCATAATATTGACATTTTGATATTTGCACAAAATTAAGATTAAAATTTCTCGTGAAATTTTACTATGTGGTTACCCTATTGTAATGCTGATGATTATATAAATCGTAATTTATCATCTACAAAGCGGGAATACTGCAAGAGTAGAGAATATAAAGTGGTTCTATGCAAATTACTTTTATTTAAAACATCAGAAGTAAATATGATTAGCATTCAGAATATACTGCCATAATTTCCATTTTAAAATTTACTAATAAGTAAACTGAATCTCCTTAAATAATAGAAAATGATTAAAAAGATATAAGAAACACCAAAGCTCCATAGTATTTTTGCTTGAAAACTAGACATTAATTTAATACTTAAAGGTAAGCTCATAAAACTCTTATAGTAATGGCTTAACTGAGCTAATATATTTTTCTGATTCGAGCTATACAACTACGTAAATATCCATTACAGAAATGGTTTTTCAATTCCCCATTAAAATGTATTCCATATTAAATGAATTTAAGTTTGATCTTGCCAAAATAATGATTTAAGATCAAATAGATTTACTAAAAATAAATTAAATATCCTGATGGTCATTTCAAAATGTATTATGCGCCACATGGAAAATTTTCCTTCCAATCAGTTTTTAATAAATACTACTGTGATTTACATTTAGAAATTGCGCTTTTCATAATTTCTGGCAGTTGGAAAAAATATTCGTTTGCAACATGTTCTTTAAAATTAATATATTTAGTAATGGCTGACGAAATGTATTAAGAAAGTGTTTTAATTTTAAATTATCTTGCACGCATTCTGTGAACATTATTATTATTATTATTTAAGAAGGTTCGGGACACAAAAATCTTGATTTTTTTAAAAAAAGAAATATTGCATTTAATGTTTCTGTGTTATTTTATGCTTATAATGACGTTTAAATCAAGTTTCTATCTTTATTAGAAGAGGAAATATTTTTTTCCGTTTTAGCTTTTTTGAAAAATCTAGCTTTCAAGCAAAGATCATCATGGAAATGATTTCTTGTGAAAATGCGTTTTTCTTCGTAATGCATTTTTTTTTTTCACAATTTCTTATATTTAAATTATTAGAACAAAATAAATATACTTCAAATTCAATTTTTTTCTCCTTTAAACACAGTAAAGATCTGCTAAGAAATAATTAAAGCTTATTCTTTACTTACTTTTAATGTATCCCATATTTCTTATGTTGATGTACAAATAAAAATGTAAATAGTATTCCATAATACCCAACTCCCACCATTTATCATTTAAAATATCTTTTAAAAAGTTGATCAAAAATATTCATGAACTTGTTTTTTCAGGAAGATAGATCGTACTACAATATAAATTGCTATATATGATGTGCGTTTTTTTCTGTTCTACTTTAAACGCAATAAAGCTCTGGTAAGAAATAATCAAAGTTTATTCTTAATTAACTTTTAAAACATCTCAGATTTCTTATGTCTACTTTAAAACAAATGAAATTGTAAATAGTATTTCATAAAACCAGATCTTCCTATCTGTATTTACAGTTTTTTTTTTAAATAAGGTGATTAGAAATAATTGTTAATTAATTTTTAGGAATATAGATGAAACTACAACAAAGATTGCTATGTATGATGGGATTTTTTATTCTCTTCTACTTTAAACGCAATGAAGATCTGCTAAGAAATAGTCAATTCTTATCCTTTATTAACTTTTAATGTATCTCAAATTTCTTATGTTGACGCTCAAATAAACATGAAAATGGGATTCCGTGATACCCGATGTTTCACTATTTATCCTTTGAAACATTTTGACAGAAGGTAATTAAAAATATTCGTTAGCATTTTTTTTTTCAAGAAGATAGATTATACTACAACAAAAATTGCTACGTAGGTTTTTTTTCTTCTACTTTAAACGCAATAAAGATCTGCTAAGAAACATTCAAAATTTATCCCTTACTAACTTCTAATATATCTCAAATGACTTATGTTGACTTAAAAACAAATAAAAATGTAAATAGTAAGTAAATATAAAAGCATATGACGGAACGCAATTTTTGCCTTATTTTTAACACAAAATGTATAATATCACCTCAAAATGAACAGATTTACTTAAAAGCGACTGTAATATCGGATTTTAATAATCGCCTTTTAAACAAATCTGAACATTTTAAGATTCATATTATATAGTTTCTGTAAAATTGATAACATTCGATGTTCTTTAATGTATTTATATAGTTATTTATTTATTTTAGAAAGTGGTTACAAATAACTGGTAATTATTTTGACAAGAACATAAATCCCATTACAAGAAAGATTGCTATTTATGATGTGCTTTTCATTCCTACTTTAAACGAAAAATAATGATATGATAAGAAAAAATCAACTATTATTCTTTTCTATACTTTAATGTATCTCCAATTTCTAATGTTGACTTAAAAACAAATAAAAATGTAAAAGATATTCCATTATATCCGATCTTCTTATATTTGTGTATTGAAATTTCCTTAAACAAGGTGATTGACTTTTCTTCTAAAGGTGATTAAAAATAATTAATAATCATTTTTGTCTTTTTCAGGAAGATAGAAAATATTCTAATAAAAAATTCTTTAATAGAAAAATAATTTAAATAAAATTTATATTTTTTGCGCCATCATTTTCAAACCTGTAATGTCTTCTTAATATTTTTGATAAATTTGTTGACATTGCTTTTGAAATTTCAACAAAATTGTAATCATTTTCCTTATTAATGAAAACGTATGCATTTTTTTGTTCATATCGTGGCGTAAATAAATAAAATTAATTACTCCTGATTCTTGTATAACAAAATCTTACTTAAAAAAGAAGAAAAACATTGAAAACGTAACAAAGCATCTCAAATAACTTTCTACTCTTTTGTCATTTAAATTGGGATATGAAACATCTTTTGACATAAAAATAAGATATAATGTATGGTGTTGTTTTTATCATTTGCTGTACATAATAATACTATATTACTTTTCTCGAAAAATTTGTAGTAGAAAATTCTCTTATGTTCACTTACAAAACAGAAAAAGAAATGTGATGAAATGAAATAAATTGTTCAAATCTTAAATTAATCCTTTCTTTTATTTTTTTCCTACAAATATATTTGAAAATAATGCCATAGCGCTGAAATCATTAATGTTTTTTATTTTTTTATTTTTCGAACTTTTTTTATTATTTTTTTTCATGAATGAAAGCGTTTTGAATTAAAGATAACAACGCTAACCCGAATGAAAAGTGATTCATCTCGAAAAAATCCATCTTACGTTTTACTTCACAAATAGGTCTCGCGGGAAAAATTCCATACCTGTTCTGTTTTTTTTGTTTGTTTTTTTTTTTTTTTTTTTGGGGGGGGGGGGGGGAGGGCGAACTTTTTTTGGCATTAAATGAATCGATGTGATTGCCTTTTGGATTGCTTCTTTACTGCTGGAATTGAATGTAACCATTTTTTTTTGTTGTTGTTTTTTGTATTATTGCGCATTTAGCATGTTTTATCTGAAAATTTTATAGATTTAATTTAAATTTGATATGCAAAATGAATACATGAAATGTATAAAATTATAAAAAGATGTAAGTACATGGTATCTATTTATAGTATTATGTATTTATACATGTATACCTTTATACATAATTATATACACATAGAAATGTCTCAGAAATGTTATACATAAAAACATTTATGTAAACATTATATATGTTTTTTGTTACATGTGAGATATAAAACGTTTATTAAATACATGATTTTTAATGTTTATAAATTATTTAAAAATCATCTTTTTCCACCATCTTGAGAAATCTGATAAATTACTAAAATTGCTTTCTGTCGCCTATTTCGGTTTTTTCGCCAATCACGCTAACCAGAACAGGATATGGAAGTCTTCCTGGTCTGCCATAGGCGTGTCATGCTATGCAGAATGATTTCATAATAGTAGTTATGCGGAAAGCCCCCCTTATTACTCTATATGCTCCTTTGTGACCACAAAAGATGTGTGGATTGAATAGGAAGGTAAAATTACCCAACATTCCGAACCTCATTCTCGTCTTCATTCTAAATGTCTTACATTCTGAAAAAAGTTTTGTTGAAGCTATAAAAATTTGTTTTGTTCAACAAATCTTTTCGTTTAAATATTGGTCAATGGAAATTTTGTTTCAATAAACAAGAAAATATTGTTGATTATTTTTGCAATTTTCTGTCTGTACAATAACGAAATGCATAATAATGACGTAATAATAACGTCCTTAATCCGTCTCAATTTGAAAAGTTTTTATTATCCAAAAATTATGTTAATTCTTTGTAATAAGTCAATTCAACAAAATTATGTGAGAGAGTTATGGCTACTGCACACCAATTTAAACTTTGCAAAATCGAACATAATTTTGTCGGAATTACAAATTGAAAATACAAGCTTTTAGCAAATTTTTAAAATAAAAGTAATGATTTTTTTTTTTTTTTTTTTTTTTTTTTTTTTTTTTTTTTGTCTGGGCAATAAAACCGAGTTCTTATTGTAATTAAAAAATTTGCTTAAAACAACCAGAATGTACTAAACAAAATATGTTTTGTAGTTTTAATAATTTCTTTTTTCTGGGTGTATGCTTTTATGCACATTTGAATTACTCCATGGAAGAATAAACGGTGTAATTTCCTGTTACCGTACCGTCATGCAAATTTTCTTTGTTTCTCCTGTGAAATTTACCTTTGTCAAGATGTGTCACTTTTCTTGCTGTGAGCGATATGGCGAAGCTAAAATGCCAAAAATCTTATTAATGTTGAAGAAATGCGAGTTTTTCTTGTTTTATAAATGTTTGATTTTTTTACGGTTAACCCTTTGCACTCGAAATGTAACTCTCACTCACCACTCGCAAGGGTCGCAGAGTCCCTAAAATTTTCACACTTTTATTCACATTTTTAAAACAATAATATTTACGGTGGAATTTTTCGTAGATGTTTAAGGAATCTGACACGTGGATTTTTTTATTTATAATACTGGTAGAAACGTGCGAAAATTTTAGGGACACTGCGACCCCTGCACTTGTGTTATCAGCCGTTCCACGTAAACCGTGACATTTTTTATCACAGATTATTCGGCTATTAGATAAGGCGAAGAAAATAAGTCCAGAATAAGGATATCCAGAGATTTTGGTACACCCATTTATATGGGACACTAATGGTCAATGAGAATCATCTCTCGGGTGCAAAGAGTTAATATTTTTATATTTAAACATATTTAAAAAAATGGTATTTTTATATTTAATAATAAAAATTTAATAGGTCCTCCTATTAGAAGGTAGCACTGTTGTTCGTATTTTAAACTTTCCACGAAAAAGATAATAAATGAAAAATAAAATGCGATAAAAAGATTCACTTTAATCGTCGTTAATTTAATTTGTCCTACATAAATACATTCTTCTAATAATTTTCAAGTTTTTCTTTGTTAGAAAAGTGTCATTTTGATGGCGGATTCATTTGCTTAAAAAAAAAAAAAAAAAAAAAAAAAAAAAACACCGTTTTATGGATTTTTTTTTCTTCTGAGACATTTGAAAACATTGCATGATCGTCTACGCGATAACAGCGTTTAGCTCTCCGGTTACGGCTCCATTTTTAAATGTTCTAAATCAACTTTTTTTCCTAATTGGATATATTCGACTATTTTATCAACTACTGCATACTTTTAATATACTGTAATAAGAGAAATATTTGTGTATGTAGCAAAACTTCATCTATACTAATATTATAAAGAGGAAAGATTTCATTGTTTGTTTGTTTGTTTGAATTGAATAGGCTCCGAAACTACTTGATGGATTTGAAAAATTCTTTCACCGTTGGAAGGCTACACTATTTCCGGTGAACATAGGCTAATTTTAAATTGATTTATTCAAATATTTTCCTTAATAATTCAAAATTTAATTATTTTTCATACAGAATCAATTAAAAATTGTCCGATAAAAAATAATCATTTTTCTTTCCTGTTGCCAAGCAAATGAAAATCTTGAAAAATAATTTCTCCTAGGCAATTAATTTTCAATTAAACAGTATCCACGTGCAAAATTAAAATAAAATGAATTTAAAGGAAAATAAATATGACGTCATGCTTGGAAAAAAAAAGTTTTTTATTATATAAAACGCACAAATATCGATTACGTTAATAAGAAGTTCTCTGTGAAAAATGGCGACATAATTAAAAGTAAAATGTACGAGAAAGAATTAAATTATTAATAAAATATTTGATTTGGAAAAATTTGACGTCATACTTTAAATAACATAAAGTATTTATTAAAAGAACAAGAGGCATGGATATATGTAATTAATAAAAATCGGTAAAAAATGACGTCACATCTATACTAATATTATAAAGAGGAAAGATTTGATTGTTTGTCTGTTTGAATTGAATAGGCTCCGAAACTACTTGACGGATTTGAAAAATTCTTTCACCGTTGGAAAGCTACACTATTTCTGGTGAACATAGGTTATAGTCGCCGCTTAAAAGTATCAAAATAAAACGCCAGATAAACGGATCAAAAGCAATTTGAGAAATTAAAAGTTACCTGACACCCTAGACATGACAATCACTGAAGCACATATGAAAATTGTAACTAAGTCCAAAAAAAAAAAAAAAAAAAAAAAAAAAAAATAGTTTGACGTGATATAATAGCGCATGTTGTAATTTTTAAAACTATTTAGCAATTATTAAAAAAGGAAAAGAAATGCTGAAACTTGAATTAATTAAAATAAAAAAAAATCACAAAACGATTGTTTTGGAGTTTTCAAAAAGTTATAATAGATAGTAAATATTTTAAAGAATAGTGTGCATCAAATATGGGGTGGGAGGATTTTTTTTTGGGGGGGGGGGCGGTCAAATATTTAAAATTGTAACGTTTTCTACCATTTCAAATGCGGACTTTTCACAAAGTCCAGGGATAAATATTACTTATTTAATTTAATATAAAATTATAAAAATGAAAGATTTGATTGTTTATTTGTTTGTTTGATTTGAATATGCTCCGAAACTACTAGACGGATTTGAAAAGTTCTTTCACCGTTGGAAAGCTATACTAATTCTGGTGAGCATAGACTATATTAAAAAAAAAATAAGAATCCTTACTAAAATGCCAATAATGTAACTCAAGGTGTAGAAAAATGACATTAAAAAATCCTTACATCGCGTTCGCTGCGAATACTATTGATTATAGAACAAAATAATGTACTACGACTTTGTTAACATATAATTAGCTACCAAAAATTTCGCGACAGTGTATGTCTAACTGTTATAGTTACGTCACAATAAGTGTTTTTTTATTTAAAAAAATAATTAAAATAAATATCAAAATAAATTACTTCATAATCAAGACTGATTTAATAACTTTATATAACTTTTTGAATTATTCGATTCGGACATTCCATTTGAAAGATATCACGAATTTAAAAATTTAAGTTTTAGAAAAAAGTTGCGTAGTCGCCGTTCACCCCGCTCGGCTAGGCTACAACATAATATGTGATGTAGGCGTCACTGGGGCACGCGAGGGGAGTCAATGTCAGAGACGGCATTTTAATTATTAGGTTATGAATGTGTGTGTACAAATGTATAACTTAAAATTTTTCTTTAATTCCTGTGTGAAGCCGGGGCGGGCTGCTATAATCTATATACATAAAACAAATTCGTGTTAGTTACACCATTTATAACTCAAGAACGGATGGATCGATTTTTATGAAATTTTGTAAGGAAGTATCTGACACCTTAGATTAACATACAGGCTACTTTTTATCCGACTATTTAAAAGGGGGTAATGTTTTTTAGAAATTGAATTTAATGGGATAAAGTGGTAGTAACAATTTGCGGTGTCAGTAGTGGAACGGGACTGGGAGACTTGCTGTACCCGAAGCAAAGCGAGGGCGGGCCGCTAGTAAAAAATATGATTAAAGTATCTCAAGACATCCACGCTTCTGAAAAAGTATTTCTTTATCTTCAAAAGTCAATAAATTTCAAAGGATTTCTCGAACAAAGTTTTTTATTCTCTATATTTTAAAAATGAAACGTTTCCAACTAATTTTTGCAGTGCATTGAAACGTCGGTAGCTTTCTTTTAAAGTGCACTTCAAAACTATAATCTCAAAAGTGCATTTGTAGTAAAAATCTATTAGAATAACCAATAAAATTATCTATTAAAAATGATAAATAAAACAATTAAAAATATACCCCGTTAGCAATACTAAATTTTGGTTTTGTCACCTATGTCGTTGTAGACGACGAAAATTTACTAATGCAATCTTCTGTAAAAAGTTTTCTAATTTCATTCATTTGTAAAACACGTTATTACATTAATAACTGAATGTATTTGTTTCTGTGACCTAAGCCCTCGGGGACGAGCGACACGTATACGTGTCGCAAAAAGGCTTAAGAATACTTGTTTATCCCCACCAGTAAAATTATATTGTAAAATTTAGTTTAGTTAATCGTAGCATTTTCTCGATTTAATAAGGGACAAATGTCTTATTTCAAAAACCGGTGACAAAACATAAAAGAATTCGAAAAAGGCTCTCGTCACGAAAGGGTTAAATATAACTGAATGTAGCAATTTTTCTTATTCCGATCTAATTTTGAACGAGATTATTTATAGTAAATATTCCCTATAAGCAATAAATAAATAAATAATAAAAAAGCTGTAAAATAATTAAAAAGTATGTACGTATATCTCTGAAATAAAAATATTGAATATATGATATTAAACATCCAAGTTATGAGTAAAGACGCTAGTTTTGTGTTCATCACAAAAATTCTTTCTATATCCTTATAATATATCAATTTAAAAATGCACAGTACCACAGCAAACAGTAACTTTAAAATTAATCGTTAAAAAATTAGCACGGAGAGTCAGTGATAACCTGTTTTAAAAAAAAAAAAAAAAAAAAAAATCACAGCAGAACAACATCTCCATGTGTCCATAATACAATTCAACATGTGATCCTCATATGATTTCAATTTACATCCTCTACATTAAGTTAAATTTCTAAAAAAAAAAAAAAAAAAAAAAAAAAAAAAAAAAAAAAAAAAAAAAACTGATGCATATTTATAGTGTTAATTACACATGGGATACCATAAAAGATATAGTTCCGATAAAATTTCAATTACTGTTAAAAAGTTTGCACCAATCACAGCTTTTACTTAAATCGTAAAAAAATGATTTTGAAAAAAATTCTTGAAGTATAGCTGCTATAAAATTTGTGGCAATACAATTACTTAGAAATGACGAATTTGGAAATCTTTATCCATAATCTATCTTTGTCCTATAACTCTATTACATTTGAACGATTTTTGGATTCTGACCCAGCTGATTCTTTGTCCTCCTAAAAGTTTACGAAAATGGAGAATGACTTTCCAAAGTCAGTTTCAACTGTGAAAAAGATAGGGGAAACCCTGATAATCATTGATTTTGATTACTTATATATATGCTATAGGGTAAAGGCCCCTTAGTCTCAGGTTCAACGGGTTTTACAAAACGTTTCTTAGTTTTCTAGAAACAGAGATAAGGGGGAGGTCTAATCTACGCAACTTAAATACTTACTTAGTAACAAAACTACTACGTTGGTCGTTGCTGAGTTGTTACAAAGTTTGCTAGTTGACCCGTGAGCCCGCGTTCAATATCAGAACGTACTGTAATTGTTTTTCATTCTTTCTTTTTTCTTTTGTTTTTTTTTATATATTCGTAATTATAATTTAATAATCTCATTGTCAATAAAAAATTGTGTATCAGTTGTAATTTTAACTTTTTTTTGTTTATTTGTAACTAAATCCTCTTTAACTTCATAAAACTGTTAATTCTTAAAATAGACTTTTAAAATGTATTTAATGTATTCTCTAACGATGCCAATCCTAAAAATTATTTCTCATATATTAATATTTGAAAAAGTTGTTAGAGAGGAAATTCGATTATTCATATTACTTCAATACTACAGCACCTTTGATTTACATCTTAAGTTTCTACGTCATTTTACTAATTGGAGTGAAAACGAGTTAACCTCAATTAAATCAATAACATCTAATAAAATCGACATTTTTCGTTATTCTACTATACATCTGCTGTTAGAGAATCCCCTGATAAGCTTGATGCGTATTGCCTATTGTTGCATGAACGGGAAAAGGCAGAACTATGAACAGAACTCAGTGAAATCGCTGTTACGTTGCCCTTCCAACAGTTTCAATTCATGTTGGACCTACTGGTCATAGATAAAAACATACACATGAACATTGGTTCATTTCTATGCATATCTTCATACACTTTTTAATCATACAAAGCGTGCATACATATGAATGTACAGATATTTTGTATAAATATATTTTTGTTGATTTCTGTTCCCTAAAATATATAAATTTGTCAAAAACTGGAAGACTAAAAAATTGTAGTTTCTGTACATAAATTGTTATCAAGATAAAAGAAATGCGGAAGTAAACTAATTTCTTCTTTCACACAATCAGTCTGATATTTTAAATTAGTAATAAATCACCCTGCTTGGTAATTGTTCAATCTTGAATAGGCTGTGTTAAAAAAAAAAGAGACTTTATGTTGCTAAATTAGACTCATAAGCTAAAATAGCTGTTTATTATTATTGTTCTTTATTTTATAATTTAAACCTATAATCCATGAAAGAGAACATGCAAAAAGTTTTCACAATATAATTTCAAGATGTATCTATTTTAAAAAGTTAAAATGTTGGTTTATCAACCATCGTTGTTTACTAATGTATACACCATCTAACAATCCAATTTTTTAAATGATGGTGAACACACTATATATTGTAGAATACAAATATCCATCTAAATTAGAAAAGGGAAAATTTTGTGAATTATCTCAAGCTGTGACCAATCGAATTTAAAAAATAAATCTTTAAAAGAAGAAGTCGTCTGAAAATGATGTCCAGTTTACTTACTTTAAAGTAAGAAATATATTTATGTTTTGTTATTATAAGGGATGTTCCTAAATATATCGGGTTTTTTCGCTTGGTAGTATTTATTATATAAAACGTGAAATTATAATTAATATATAAAATGAAAAAGCAATTCAAACAATTTTACCTACAAGCTTAGAAGTATTGAATGTGATTAACTTTCGTCCCGCGAAACACATCAAATAGATAGCTCAGCTCTTCCCAAACGTTGATCAGCAGAAAAGTTCTGTTCAGACGCTTATCCGATCTGATGCCATGTAACTTCTACATGTGGGGTTCATAAACGATCGTGTGTATGTGCCTCAACTACCATCTGACCATTGTAGCTGTTGCAACAATGATCACAGAAGCACTAATCAAGGTTTGGGAAGAACTGAGCTATGGACATGATGTGTGCCGTATGACGAAAAGTACTCACATCTAATACTTGTAAGCTTGTGGGTAAAACTGCTTCAGTTTCTATTTCATTTGATATATAAATTATAGTTCTAAGATTGATGTGATAAATACTTCCATGCTTTAAAACCTCCGATCTTCATTCAGAAACTCCTCGTATTTATCGCATGTATAAATCATCGAAATCTCACCCATTCAAAAGGCTTCTATATCCAATTAGCGGTTACAGTACTTTCTCAGAAAAAAAGAAAAAAAATTAAACATTAAAATTTTTCATATTCCATCTTTACTATGTTTTACATTTTCTTTATGCCATCATTTGGGAATTGTGAAACATCACATTCTAAAAATATAGATAAGAAAAATAATCATAGATTATAAAAAAATTTCTCCGTATTTGAATTTTCTAAATTCATGTTTCATTCAGAGGGTCTATAATTAAACGAGAGCTATTTTCTTTGGGTTTTTTTGTTCATCTGGAAAACTGTAAAAATAATTTTACAAAGATGCAAAATCTTTCATAAGTTATATAAATTATTCATAAGTAGTATATAAGTAAATGTTAAACAAACAAAGGAATGTTTTTTTCCCTATTTGTTTCATGAATTCAGAAATAGATCGTCTTTTATAATATCCCGGTGTTCATAACATTTTTGTCAGTGACATTCATAGCATGCATCATAAGGTTTTATATGTAGGTATATTTTTGTATTAAGAAATCTCGAGGGGAACGTTACTAAGAAAATAAATCCGGATAAATCACATCATCATGCTATCATCTAAACATTATATAAGAAAAGGACAGTAGAAATCGTAAAGGATAGGAAACCCCTATAAAATTCAAAAACAAATTGTGATGTATATTTTCATTTTAGTAATATTATACATGAATTATGATGTCTATTTGGATAGCCTGGTTAGGCAATTCAAAATAAAAAATAAAGTTTCAGTAGTAATATAACGGTAAATGCATTATCGTAAATATTTTATAGCTTGTGTTGAAAATGAAAGTACGATGTCTTGATATCAATCATAATAATGTACATTACTTTTTGTCTTCTTCTGTAATATGTTTTAGGGACATAACATAGTATATCTGTAAAAATACAAATAATAAATAGTCTTTAGATATTGTGACTTTTAGAAAAAAAATAGGTTGCAGAAATTGTAAGGCCAATCAAATAGTTACGAATATCTTTATTACTTATTAAAAAAATGTTTTAAATTATTAGTTAATTCATGGTTTTTTTTAACTGCACGATACATACTATATACTATTTTTCCCAATGAAAATAATAATATAATAAAGCAAATATGCTACGGATGATGTAATTACTATGTTGGTGCGAAATTTTTTTTTTTTTAATATACGCAATTTCTGAAGAAATAAATACCATTTTGAAGAATATTTAATGAATAAATTTAGCCAGATTTAGGTACAAAATATTTAAATTGAGTTAATACTGATAGGTTTTAAATACACTATCTACCAATAAGTATTTGAACACATTCTTTGTCAAATATTTAAAAATATACTTGTCGAAATCTTCTGGAAGTTCAGGATTATAAAGATTGTGTTTGACCTCATATTTATCAACATCCATTTGATAAGCAGGGATATTACGGGAGCAGAAAAAATCAAAGAATAATAGAAATATTTGGGATCACTTTGTAAACCTCCATGAGAGGCAATTACAGCTGAGACTTTCCTGGGCATGCTTTCTACTAATCGTTGTAATACATGCAATGGTATTTTATTTCACTCGGTTTGTACAAGACATGTAAGTTCTACCAACGATTTTGGACGGATGTCGCACGCCTTAATTCGGCAATCTAACTTGTCACGGAGGTTCTCTATTCAAGTCTGGGCTCGATACAGGCCAGTCGAATCGACTCACTCCATTGTCAACATACCAATCCAAGCTGCATCTCGCTACAGGACATCTGGCGTTGTCATCCTAGAATTAACATGAGTCCGATCCGTAGTGTTGCCACAACGTAGGAAGTACACTGTTATCAAATATATTGAATTAGGCATCGATATTGAACTTACCATGAATAAGGACCAAGGGTACTAGTCCAAACCAGGAAAAACATCCCTAGAACATAATTCCCCCTCCACAAACTTAACTGTGGGCACAATGCATTCTGGTAGAAGGCATTTTTAGGCAAACGCCAGACCTAGACCTTACCATCATAACGGTAGAGGGTGAACTTTGATTTATTATTCCAGAGAACCTGCTTCCACTGTTGCGCGGTCCATTGCTGTCGTGCTTTGCTCCAACTTAACCGAGCTGCGCGGTTGGACATGGTGATTAAAGGCATGGGCGGAAATACTACCGTAAAAATTAAGCTGATGAACTTTTTTGTGGATGGTATTTATAGAAACAACACATCCTGAAGCTTGTTGAAACTCTTGGCGTATGTGTAACATTAATTGGTTGCAGTTCTTCCGAATGTCTCGGGACAGAACCCGTCGGTTTCTATTTTCCAGTTTCGAGGTCTGCCCACTCTGGCCATATTCTGACAATCACTTAATGCAATATATTTTTTCTGTGAAAAATGTCATGCCTAAAAAATTCCCATTGCTTTGGTAATATATTGATAAAATTTCAGATCATTTGGATCAATAATTATTTTATCTTCACGACTTAATAAAAAAAAACATTTGCTATTAAATATTCAGTACTTTTGAGAGCAATTTTATTGCAGAAAACTAATTGAAAAATTAACTAAAATTGTATATTATTAAATTTGATATTCAGTCTTTAAAGTGCTTTGCATTTTACCATCTTTTGTATTCAAAACTTTATCCAGGAATAAACTTTTTTTTCTCCTTAATGTAACTTTTCCCCTATTTTTCTTGGAAATATAAATTTAAGTGTCAATTTATATCGAAAATAATATTACAAGCAATATAGATGAAAGAGAATTTTCAAATTTAATATATGGATTTTTTGAGATATTTTACATCTCTTGGGATCAAAGTAAAATATTACGAACGAAAACATTCTAAATCAAGTGCTATAAAAGTAAATGTATTTCAATGGTAATTGGAGATTTAAAGCCGATGTTTCACTTAAAGGGTTTTTTCACGAATGTGCGCTTTGATTTTCTTATCTAATGCCAACTTTGAAAACTACACAAATATATTTTTTATTATGATCTGATAGATGGCAAGAATATATATCTATATTTGATACACCATATTAATAATACTGAATTAATCTGATACCCCATATTAAGAAAGACAAACGAGTGTGGAAGATACACCCAACCCATGAAAAAAGAAAGGTTACATATATACATACACACACACACATATATATATATATACATATATGTATATAAATCTATTTTTAAACATTAAAATGTAATTTTGAAAACTTCTATCTGCTAGATTGAACCTAACTGAACATATTTACAAAATTTCAGACGTTAAATTCTATCATATGTAAATAAAGTTTTAATATCCCGCGATAATCACTGATAATTCTAAGTTGTCATGGTGACATCCTATTTTGGATGAAGTCCTAATATTTCCATATTACTGAATTTAATGTACGTAATCGTAAATAAGTTTTCATTCAAGCATTTTCAAATAAGAATGCTACAGTTATTTTACCATGATCACAGTCTTTATAAAGCTAGTTACTGTACGAGCACATATCTTTTCACATTTATCTCATTTCTGACTTGTCAAAACTTAAAACACTTTTTGTCAAAAAAATATAAAAAATAAGGACAATTTTCAGTAAATATATATTGTAAAATTTAAAATTTTGAAATATTTCTACTCCCACTTGATAAAAACAAAATTTCTCAAATATAAACATTCTATGTATTTCGCTCGATCGATAGTATCGGTTCCAATTTTATCCTTTGAAATAAATACAAGTTAAAAAATAAAATTAATGAAACATTTTTCACTCACACTCTGTTCTAATAATGTATCGTTCAAATATCGTTTTAAAATTAATATAGTTTGTTCTTTTCAATATTTTATTATATATTTTATTATATATTAACATATTTTGATAAATTTGTGTGAAAACAAAATGGTTTTGAAAAATATTTTAAACAAAAAATATTCACTAGATATACACTTTTATCTCAAAAAAAAAAAATGAAATGTTTCTCCTCTTTGAATTTTCAATTTTATTTTAATTAGAATCATCAAATAAAATATTTTATTCTACAACAAACTCATATAAAATGCGTTGTATTCTTTTATTCTTGATAGTGGAACTTTTTTTCTTGAGAATATATGACATAGCATTAGATTCGCATATGACTTAATGTAACAAGAAATTGAAGTGCGGAAAAATTTTCATTTCATAAAGCTTTTTGAGATTCCATCTTTACTATGTTTTACATTTCCTCTATGCAGTTCATTTGGGAATAGTGAGACATCACATTCGAAACGATATATAAGAAAAATAATCATAGCTTATAAAAAATTTTCTCTTTATTTGAATTTTCTAAATTCATGTATGATTCAGAGGGTCTATAATAAAACGAGAGCTATTTTCTTTGTTTTTGATCATCTAGAGAACTGAAAAAAAATTATAAAATTATATACGTTTCCCCGTGGACACCAATTGCGATGATAAATGGAAAAATCACCATATTTCGTAAATTATGTCGTCTCTAAAGAAAAAAAAGTTCGCCAAATTTAGTAAAATGTGCTCAATTTTAAATACATCGCATACGCAAAATTGTAAAAAATTCATTTTTGATTTCATTGATGTGCTCAAATACAAACTCTTATATACCGCTCTTTCTGATCACGTTTACTGCAGATTAAAGTAAAAATATTCTAACATTATTCATGAATTTTAATTTTTTAACTGGTTTAAATTTAGAAAATTACTGTTTAAAATCAGGGTTTTTTTTTTTTTTTTTTTTTTTTTTTTTTTTTTTTTTTTTTTGAATGGATGAATGAAAAAAAAGTTTAATTCATTTTTTACAAAAATAATGGTGTCGAAAATCTTTTAAAATTGCCGCACACTTTTTTTTTTTTTGGGGGGGGGGGGGTATGAGAAAAATAAACAGAAAAAAATGTTATTTAGAAGTGATTTTTAATGTTTTCATTATTTTATTCATTTTGTGTAATATATTTTTTATAAATTTAATATATTTTTAAAAAGTCATTTATCAATAAAATTATAATCATGATAATTGCATTGTAATAATTGTAATTTCTTTGAAGCAACACTGCGCAGTTTGCTAAGTATTCTAAATGATTTAATGGTACTAATAAACTTAAAAGCCAAAAAAAAAAATCCGTCTTTATTTCTTTCAAATATTTCAGCTGGAAGTAGATTCCTCACATGAGGCTCAGGGTGACGACAGGGTCAATGAACATCGTTTAGCGAATTTTCTTTTTCCTTTCACTATAATAAAATATTATGTTTCTAAATTGAGAGAGCACAAAGTTCATTTTTTCTTTTATCAAAACGCCAACAATTTGATATGAATACATTGATTTACTCACTTTTGAGCCTTTCATTTTTCAGTATTTCTACGCACGAAATGACATATAGAATTATATGAAGTATGTCTTCTGTTAGAAGACGTGCTTCAATTTTTCTTTGGCATTGATTACACTGATTTATAAAATAATGTTTAATACATCATCGGTAAACCTCATTTTTATAGCATTTTTTGTGAGGCAGTTGTATAATTTATTTTACCAAACTATCTCTTCAAAATATTCTTCAAGATTCTCGCATAGTATTCACTAAACCACTCATTTGTAAAAGGTTTCCATCTTTTTAGGGTGTTCTTAAATTCTGGTCAACTATTAGAAATCTACGTGAATTTTTAATATGAAAAAACATTAGACAATATTTGTTTTTAAAGATCCAAACTTGTTTTTGTTGAAATAATTTTAATGTTTCCGATAAGAAGTTTGTTTGTTTGTGGAGTTGTTTACTTTGGATTTATTGTACACAAGGTAGAACCCATCGACTTTCGACGAAAGAAAATATGTAAGATGAAACTGATTCATTGATTTATAATAAGCCCACAAAATTAGTCACAATAAAAAAATGAACTTTAAACAAATGATTAGCCTAAATCTTAAACAAATGATATTTAAATTAAAGTTAACAAAATACTATTTTTATAAAAGTCAGGTTTAGAAATTATTAAAATTATACTTTAATCTTAATGTAAGCAGTAAAATATAATAGAGAACTGTTATAATGTTAAAGATGTCAATTAAGGCTCTTATGATTGGTATTGCAAATTGAAAAACAGGAAAAAAATACTCCACTTTGAATCAATCATAGAATTATCATCTGTGAAATTTAAACCCGATATCATTTTCATCATCTAAAAATTTACATGCACCTCTCAAATCCATATTTCCCCTTTTTCTCTTTTTTTTAATGATATTTTAATTTGATCATTTAAAAATAATTTAAATTCAAAATTTGAAGTCTCAATTGTTATTAGCTGAAAATCGATACTAAACTGTTTAAAATCTGCATAGTACGCATTTTATTAAAAATAATTTTCAATTTTTATAAGAAAATGGCAATGAAGAATACAGTAATCTTATTTTATTTACTTTACTTTTAACAGAAGTTCAATGCTTTTGCTGGAACAATTACAAAAGCGGTATTAAAAACTACAAAAAAATTAATGTCTCAAAAATAAATTAAGATACAATTTTCAAACAAATTGCATTTAAAAGCACATTTTTTCCCTATACGTTGGTGTAAAAACAGAAAAAGTGGGGTGTTTAGAAGCTTAAAAATTTTCAGTAGCAAAAAATGCAGACTGAAATTTCATTTAAAATTTTTAAGTGTTACCATTCGCAAAATGACGCATGCGTTACACACAGATATGTTTGATCTTTATAATATAGATTTATCTCTTTCTTATGATAGATATAAGAATCCAAAAGCTTTATATCTCGTAAGGAATTTTTGATACATTTCATTTGCTTATATCAACAATAAAAGTAACACCTTTTTCTGTGAAGAAATGTTTTTCCTAATAGCAATTATTTATAATATAAATGTTTAAATATGCAAATACAACATATGTCTAACGGAGTATCAAGAAAATAACACCCCATAACACATATTCGAAAAACTGAAGATTATGCCACTATTTTAATTTAAACCCAGTCAAACCAACATTATTATAGACAAATTCTATGATTTACGTCACCAGAAGTCAGGTAAATCTAATTTCGGTTTAAGGTTTTGATTTACAATTTTGAATTAAAAAAATCATAGCTTGTGCAAATTGATTTGAATATTGTATGTCGCTCAAAGTTATAATATGCTAAAAGTAAAAAAAAAAAAAAAAATGAACATTTAAATACTTTCAAATATTTTTTAACAAAAGATTTTTACTAAGCAAAAATCTTTCGCATGCACAATCATCGAAATTTATAGATCAATATTGGTAAACAATTTATTTATGTAAAAAATTTAAAAATGAACTTGATAAAAAGAAAAATGCGGCATCCCAAGTATAATGAAAAAAGCTGGTTTAATAAAAATGGCCATATATGAACGTGAATTATTTTTCTATATTTTTTATTTTATAAAGCATCTTATTCCAAATTCTAGGTAGTTTAAAAGAAGATGAATCACTGCATGTATTCTCGCTGCGCAATAAGATATTTCTATAGATTCTCGTAAAATAAATTAGAAATATAATCTTGGTGGATAAATGTTACTATTTTTTATATAATCTGGAAAGATTCTTTATTTTTACAGTACATTTTGGTCAGAAAATTTAATGACAAAAGGGTTGATCAAATGATAGTGAAGCAGTAGATAATGTTTTAATTTCAAACAGCTAGAAACTCTGAGTATGCGACGCAAGTAGCTTTTGACAAAAGAATGCTCTTTCACGAAAGTATGTATATTAGTCCTTAAGTGTAATTGGTCATTGTTTCCGAACCAATGGGGAAACAAATTGACTGGTGGAGGGGTTGTTGGGGGAGTTCTATCATGAATGTCTTGAAACATTATCAGCACCACCTACACTACCTAACAAAAACTGGTCCAGCAATCAAGAATCGTCTACGGGGTATACTGACAAATTAAGGTTTTCTGAGCATGATTATGCATAACCTCATGCGGCTAACGTATGCAGCAATTTGATGGTTAGTCCCGCATCCTCGTATAATCCTTGTCCCGATCTCTTCCAGAGTGATATACCTGTTTTTGAATAGATACAGAAGTCTTGACTGCCCAGCTAATGGCCAAAGTTGTATAATCTTGTTTTCGCGTATACTTTCAAAAACTAACAAAAGGTGTTTTTGCCAACACGATACAATAAACTTAATTACGCTTACGGGTATAATCCTTCATAATTTCTGCATGGTTTAAAACTGCATTACATATGAAGAAAAAAATATTTTAAATAATGCTTCTATTTCATTGCAGCTTTAAGAACAGATATATCAATTCACGGTATTTAGGGAAAAGATTTGAAAACTAGTTTTTGAACGGATTATTTTTTTCTCTTAGCTAAAATATCAGTATTTTATATAGAAAAAAAAATCTAGTTCAAATGCCCAAAATCTCGCCTTATTTAAAATGGAATTTTATATAAGAAAATATACCAGCGCCGAATAATTTCCTGGTTTATAATTTCTAGGAACCCTATGAATTATGCAAACAATAATGAAGTTCGCTCCACCAGAATGATTCCGCTCACAGATTTTAGTTACTTCACTCGCAACTCGGTTACTACTGCGACGCCTTTTTTATAACTCAAATCAACAGTTTTTCATTACACTGTAAAAAATATCTCGCAAATTGACGGAAAAAACTGTCAATTTTGACACCAGTTTAAAACCGTTTAATTTACAAAAAATATGTGTATTTTTTTCCTTAAAACAATTTTTTTCTGGGAAAAAATGCAACTTTTGTCTCTAAAAATTGCGAAATTGAGTTTCCTTTGTAGAAAAAATCTGTATTTCTTTAAAACAATTTTTTCTTAGAAAAATACAATTATTTTCTGTAAAAATTACAGATATTTTTTACAGTGTATGTACAGTATGTGTCTCTTCCGGTCATTTTATTTAATGTCCTGTGCATATTTAAATTTTTCTCAGACTGACAGCAAGCTAACTTTCATTTGTCAAACTTTATGTATTCTTTTCTACATTGTCATAAAAATATTAAAATGTCATTTACCACATTGTATTCTTCTCCGAAATTATATTACAAAGGATTCCAATGAGAAATAATTTTCAATAAATAAAGCATTTCATTTTTAGATTTTTTTAATTTCCCCAGGGAAAAGCAAAACAATATAAATGTAAACATTCTAAATCAAAAGATATATAAGAAATATGTTATAAACTTATGGAAGTGGATTTCATATATAATTTAATTTTCATAATTTATATTTTATTCAAAAGATCTATAAGGATCTATAAGGGAGCAACAAATACTTTTTAATATTTGTTTCTTAGAGAAAACAAAAGCAATTATAACCATGAAATGATATGTATTTTTAACAAACAATTTTGTTACATTTTTCTTTCAACTGTCACATGTACTAGGAAAACAGAGATTGAATGTGCTTCCATTTCCATATTTCTTTGTTTTTTCATTTAACTTGCTTCATAAATGTGATGATGAAATTTTACAATAATTTTCCATTTATTTGCTGAGGTGCTAGAGTTCTCAAAATGATGCGTTAAAAAACTTCTGTTTAGCTTCAAACACATGCACTTTTATTATGGCTGCGTGGTATATAACTTATTAATTCCTGCTTTAAAGTTTTTTTTAATGTGATTAATATGTTTTTCTGTTTTGTTACCCTCCTCAATTTTTTTACTTAGTTATACAAGAAATATTTAACAGATTTGTTGCCGAAATTTAAAAAATAAGACGAAACTTAATAACGATTTGCTAAAGATTCAGAAGAATTATTTGAAGATTAAATGTTTTGTATGCATAAAACAAAAAAAGTTAAATACAATATATCTCGAAATTATAAAATGAATAGCAATGCATTTTAAAATGTCTTTCTGTCATAGTTGTACTTGCGAGAATGACGGAAGAAAATTCTAGATTTACTAGTAATAATAAAGCTCATTTTAATACAATAGATCTTTATATTCCTTATCTTTTTATGATTTTACTACATCACACATGATATATATACTTGTAAAATATCTTATAGTTTTACGAATAACATTTGTTATTTCATTATCTAAACATAGCTTTTTTGATTATTCTTCTCGTGTGAATATTATTAAGATTTATTTTTAATGTGTATAGTTATTTAAATAGTCTAAGCATTATATTTATGTTGTAAAATAACTTAAATTTCCAACAGCGTAACAAAAAAAAAACTCTTTTGTATTTAAAAGTACGACATATCCGTTCTCGGAGAGAAATGTTTAACTATGCCGGATACAAAATTACAATGATTTTAGTAATTATGATTGATAAAACAGTTTTCCTTCCTAATATAATAAGACCCATCAGTGTCTGAGAGGTTGTGCTCTCGAAGCTGGTAGATGAGAGGTGCTAGGTTCAAACTCAATCGCACCTGTCAGTCTAACCGTTTGGAATTTTCCATGTTTTTCTTCGAACCTGGGTAACCTTGCATAAATGCAGATTATGTTCACTTAGAAACACCTTCACGGAGGCCATTTC
Source organism: Maratus speculifer (assembly GCA_964019185.1). Classification (NCBI taxonomy): domain Eukaryota; kingdom Metazoa; phylum Arthropoda; class Arachnida; order Araneae; family Salticidae; genus Maratus; species Maratus speculifer. The sequence goes on from OZ025297.1 coordinate 355,314,173, forward strand.
TCCTAGGGCATGTATCCCTTGTGCAGATAATTTTTCGTCATAAATAACACCTATAATACAATAAACACATTTATTTTCTGTGCTTTAATTACTTTTTAAATAGAAAATCATATGGAGTACTGTTTTTTAATTTAAAATGTCTTTAATAAACATACATATTTTAATAAACTACTGTAAAATGATACATTGTTTAATACACGTGTGTCACAGAAACCATTTTACAGCACATATATGTACATTATCGTGAAAGTCCGAAATTGCGAAAGGTTGACTTTCACCGATGAATGACAACGCATATCAAATACATCGGTGAAAATCGATGAAATATTTCATTATGTATATATTAAAATGTATACAATATGAAAAATTACGCGATTTAAAGCATAAAACATTTAACCCTTTATCTACCGAATATGAATTCCTGAAAATTTTACATTCTAAAGCATTTTACGTAAGTTGTTTAAACTAAGTTAAATATTTACATAATCATTTCGTAAATTTTTGAAGGAATTTAGAAAGATTGAAGAAATTAGAAGAATTAATTAAATTTGAATTTATAGCGATTTTGTGCAATTTTTATAACCCCATTTACATATTTTATTTTAAATTGTTTTCTTAGTATTTTTTAGAATTATAAAATGTACAAATATTGTGTTCTTACAATATAAATAAAAAATATTTCCGAATTGAAAAATCCCCATCACCCTCTCTCAGTGTCAAGAAAGCTGAAAAGATATTAACGCAAAAGAAATCACCCTTTTAAAAATATTTTTGTTTTGTATGACCAATAATGCTTTTGGAACAAAATAAAATAATGTATCTATAACTCATTCTAAATATTGTTACAACTAATTGACGTATTGATAGAATTTTATAATAAGTAATTTTAATGATACTTATAAATACCGTCGGTAGATAAAATGTTAAGCTCTCCAAATCTATCTGTGAGTCAGAATGTACAAATAAAACTAGAAAACAAAACCCAAAAGAGAATGAGTAAAAGGACTGTAGCAAAAATGAGTAAAATAATAAGACAGTAAAAGCTCAACGCTTAAAATTCCAGGGGCAGGGTGCATGGCTACAACATGCAAGCTGGTTTTTACCAGTATTGTACAAGTCCCCCATACCTGATAAATCAAGACGAAAACTATGAATGACAAGCGAAATTTTTTTTTTTACAAGCACCTTCGTCGTTCCAAGCCCAAACTCGCACTCTGATTGGTTGTTGCTCTCGGCACTGTTTTCACGTAACTTGGCGATAACCATACTTGGCGAAAAATACTTCGTTCGTAAGTGAACGAGTAAACCTAAAACCTAACCTACTCTTTCTTATTCTTCCTTCATTTTGTGCTGTTGTGTTTTATTATCTTGTGTTATTTTATAAAATGGCTAATGCTTTACTTATTAATAAACGGTAAAAGTTACTTTGTACTCGGTTCGGAAAGAAATCAAACTCCTCGACTGAAGCATTCATCGCTACGCCAAGTATGATTATCGCCTAGTTACATGAAAACAGTGCCGAGAGAAACAACCAATCAGAGTGCGAGCTTGGGCTTGGAAAGACGAAGGTGCTTGGAAAAAAAATTACACGAATGTCAAAAATATTGTTTTATAACAGTCTATATTCAATTAGTAAACTATTAGTTAATCGACATTTATATCGAAATGTAAATATATCGGTTTCCAATAATTTTTATATGTATATATATTACAAATTTTAATTTTTTTTCGCCAAAACTAACCTTTATACTATCTTAATTTTCTTTTACTAATATTCCGTACTTATTCCAACTATAAAATTAATATCTTGTTTCTAGATCTAATCTGTTAATCTTTATGGAGACGATATAAATTCTTAAATCGCCTTAAAAAACATTTATTCCAGTATGCGTAAATTTAAAAAGATGGCTCTAAATTAAAAATATTCTTAATTAAACTTTATTTCTTAATAATCCAAATAAAACTCATTTTTTCTATGTTTTTATCAACCCTTTTTAAGAAAGTCTTATTAAATTTATTCCAAAACCATACCTTTCAAAAAACATCATTATTTTATTTTATCTATTTATTTATTTTCCCTCAGTCAACATTTGATAGTGTGCATATCCTCTATTATAGCTACAGTTTAATAAAATGAACTTGTAGCAGCCAAGGAGTGATTATTTGGACCTTCTACATTTATTTCTTTTTTTTTTCTCACTGGCCATGACTTCTGTGCTATGAAACTACAAATAAAGTGAGTGGTTTCATCCTCGCTTTAGCCATGAACAGCAAAATGATACGGATTTGGGATTACCAGCAGACATAATCTAAAATAAAGCTATTAAAAATACGTAATGTTTTTAGTGATTTTTTTTGTATCGGGTGCTCTGGTAAACTCAAACTCGTAATATTTTATCGTTTGAAGGCTGATGAAAGATGAAATCACACACTTTATTTGTAGCTCTCTAATCTGAAGAGTCTACTATGGTTCTACAAATTTCAAATATTCCTTTCTAATAAATTTTTTTATGTATATATGTACATATATAAATATATTGTTTTACAATTAATAGTTCTATATATATATGTTACAGGCCAAACCCGATTTTAGGCCAAACTAGATTGGCCTAGGCCAAACTAGTCTATCCTAACGCCTATCGGATAAACTAGTTTTTCCTAGGCCAAATCGGTCTATCCTAACGCCCATCGGATAAACTAGTTTTTCCTAGGCCAAACCGGTTTATCCTAACGTCCATCGGACAGACTAGTTTTTCCTAGGCCAAACTAGTCTATCCTAAGGCCCACAAGACAAACTAGTTCTTCCTAGGCCAAACTAGTTTGGCCTAACTCTAATAGGACAAACCAGTTTAGCCTGCTGTTTATTGGTCTGAACTAGTTTATCCTAGGCCGATCTAATTTATCCTAGGCCAATTCAATTTGGCGTGATTTTTTTTAATTCAATGACCGCCTCAGCGCCAACATTCTAGTTTGTCCTAGGCTGATCTAGTTTATCCTAGGCCAATGTAATTTTGCGTGTTTTTAGCTCATGGGCGTCAAAGCCAAAGAAATAATGGTCTCTGTATGTATGTATGTACGCATGTATGTATGTACGTAACGCGATGTGCCTGGTGGATTCCGTATCTATGTATGTACGTAAGTACGTAACGCAATAATTCTTGATAGAAATACTCGATTTGCATGAAACTTTCAATATAGGTTTATTCTTATGAGGAGCTCTTCTGATTAATTTTGGGAGGTCATTGGAGAAGAATAAGGGGAGGGGGGACGAGAGGCTGATTCGCCTCTTCCCTTAATTGAAATAAATGTGTTTCCATGGATTATTAGTATATTTTATTCAAATTTTAGATATAGGAGTATTCTGTTGAGGCGCCTCCATTAGTTGTGGGTGTCAATTGTTTACGTATAAGGGAGGGGAGAATAGGGGTAACGCCCCATAATTTATGTAAATGCTTTTTTTCACGCAAAATTTACTGATTTGCTTCTAATTTTAGAAATAGATTCATTCTGGTAAGGCGTTTTCCTAATTAGTTTTGGCGATTAATTGAATAAGAACAAAGATAAGAACGGAGGAATCTCTCCTAACTTTGTTGAATGGGTTTTTCATGCAGAATTAACCGATTTGCTGCAAATCTTGGATTTGTTCATTCTGATAAAGCGTTTCACTGATTAATTTTCGTGGTTCTTTGGTTAAGTATAAAGAGGAAACGTACAATTTATTTCCTTCCAAATATATAAATTTGTTATAATATAGAATTATCCAATTTGCTTAAAATTTTGACCAATTCAATAAAATTCATTTGATCAGGTGCTTCTTTAATTAATTTGGATCTTTTCTTATGGTTATGTATAATGGGTTAGTGGACGATTTATCGCCTTTCTTAAATTAGATAAATGGGTTTTTATGCAGTTTTATCCGATTTGCCATAAATTTTGAATATAGTTCATAATTTTTTCTTTAAAAGGCGAATCCCTGAATTGTTTTGAGGGTTTAATGATTAAGTATAAAGAGAGGAATGTGGGATTACCCTCTCTAAATCAGATGAATGGTTTTTTGAGCAGAATTATCTGATTTGCTTCAAATTTTGGATAATTGCTTAATTTTATAAAGCGTATCTGTGATTAGTTTTATGGGTTGAATGGTTAAATATAATTGGGGGAAATGGGAAAAAGTAATCCAACTTACTTTATTTTTCGAGGGTGTTATTCTTTAAAAAAATAAGGCTGTAATACACAATGACTGTAAACAGCCTGTGAATGCAAAGCCATCAGTTTAACTGGGCAATATTCTTTTTAATATTGATCCCGACTACTGCTCCATTACTAACCTTGTGCAAAGTGGTTTTGTCATCACCCCTATATAATGTATTTTATTCGAAGGGTTTTATAATACTGTCAGAAGTTTGCACGGGCCAAAATTTTGAAATCCGGGCCCCGCCTTTCCCGGAGGAAAGTTATTTCTCCGTGACCCGGTGTAAAAATTAAAAGTTCAACCCGAGCCCTGCCTGTACAAAAATATATGAAAAAAGACTCAGTCCCGCTCAATCTGGCCCTACTCAATTTCTGCAAAAAATTCAGATTTTACTTAACATACAATTAGGATTCCTTTAAAAAATACTGCATTCATATATATTGGATAAATTTACAATGTTTTTTTAAATTACGAGGTGTTCACAGAATGGAAAATACACAATGTGTTATTGATTATTTAGATTCTTGGACCTTTCAATATTCAAACAGGGGTTCATTAAAAAATAACGTAGTTTAGAAAAAAAAGGAGAGTTATAAACATCATAACTAATCTGTTCAATAAAAAGCAAATTGATGAATATGTTTCTCTGTCATTGCTTAAGACTTTTCTTAAATCCAAAAGAGCTACATCCAAACACATTTAAGAACTAATTCATTTTCGGAAATGCATAAGATTAACAGGGATTCTTACTCAGAAAATATCTAATCGAATGGCGTTAACCATTTTTTCATAAAAGCGATGTACCTTTGACAAAATACTATTAAAGCTACGTTTTGAATCGAATTTTCGGTTACGACTTCACGGAAAAGAAAAACTTGATGCCGTGACAAGAATAGCTTATATGTCGACAAGTAATTAATTTCTAAAAAATGGAAAACGCTGTTCGATTCCAGCTTGGGCTTGAATATGCAATATTTGGCTTGAATATGCAATAATAATTATAATAATAAATGCAAGAATGATCTCAATTGGCACGAATCTGCAGAAAAAAAAAATCATGTATAATTCATTATGTCTTTACGGTGGACATGTGAAATTCCTATATTGATGTTATGAGCAATTACTCTTGACACACATTTATGCTTATTCTAGTGAAAGACATGTTTTTTACCGGCCAAACCCGATTTCGAGCCACATTAGATTAGCCTAGGCCAAACTATTTTATCCTAACGCCAATTATATAAACTAGTTTAACCTACGCCAAACTTGTTTATCTAAATGCCCGTAGGAAAAACTAGTTTTTACTATGTAAGAGGGCAATCCTTAATTTTCCCTTCATACTTTACCATTAAACCCTCCAAAACTATTCAGGGAATTGCCTTATCAGAAAGAACCTATAACCAAAATTTGAAACAAATCCGTAAATTCTGCGCTACAAACGATTTATCTAAATTATGGGGGAGGGACCAACATTGCCCTTTCTTTTACATTTAAACAATAAACATCCACAACTAATCCCTGAAGCGCCTTGTCAGAATAATATTAACTGATAATTCTGCATGATAAATGCATTTCTCTAAATTAACGGTGGGGGATTAGCCTCCTGTTCGCCCACTTTATTCTTATCCAGTGAATGTCTAAAACTAATCAGAAAAGTATCTTATCAGAAAGAACCTACATCCAAAATTTGAAACTAATCGGATATTTCTATCAAGAGTTATAGCGTTACGTACATTCGTACATACACACGTACATGCATGCGTACGTACATACATACATAACCTGTGAGCCCTTTATTTCTCTGGCTTTGACACCGGTGAGCTAAAAACACGCAAAATTACATTGGCCTAGGATAAACTAGTTCAGCCTAGGACAAATTAGAATGTTGGCGCTGAGGCGGTCATTGAATTAAAAAAAATCACGCCAAATTGAATTGGCCTAGGATAAATTAGATCGGCCTAGGATAAACTAGTTCAGACCAATAAACAGCAGGCTAAACTAGTTTGTCCTATAAGAGTTAGGCCAAACTAGTTTGGCCTAGGAAGAACTAGTTTGTCCTGTGGGCCTTAAGATAAACTAGTTTGGCCTAGGAAAATCTAGTCTATCCGATGGGCGTTAGGATAAACCGGTTTGGCCTAGGAAAAACTAGTTTATCCGATGGGCGTTAGGATAGACCGGTTTGGCCTAGGAAAAACTAGTTTATCCGATGGGCGTTAGGATAGACTAGTTTGGCCTAGGCCAATCTAGTTTGGCCTAAAATCTTGTTTGGCCTGTAACATATATATGTGTGTGTGTGTATCATCAACAATTGTCAATGCACAAATTATAAAAAAAAATTACGCAAATTAAATATGAAAACTTAACCTTTATAAAATTCCTCTGAAACAGTTCACCATAATTATGAGACAAATAAGGGAAAATATGGCATTTTTTTTTTTTTTTTTTTTTTTTTTTTTTGAAATATTTGTTGAACCAATGTGGAAACGTTAAGCCAAAATTACCCTTAGTTTACAAATTACTTATACTATTTCATCATTTCATAACCAACAACGAGCTTTAAAATTCAAAATTTGATCTTCTGTACACAAACAATCCAAAAAAAATTGAAATGAGTCAACTAGCTATTTAAAATAAAATTCCTTTATGAAAAACATTTCAAAATTAAAGAACTTTTTATCAAAATCGATGAATCCAAATGTGTTAAACAAGTTTAAAATATTTAAAAATCATTTGCACATTTTGCAAGAAATATTATAGGTATAACTCTATTAATTAAACCATAGAGTTAAGAAAAACAGTGTAAAGATTCGGAAATAGTTTAAATACAATATTTCCTATATATTGAACAGAGACAGTCCTGCCCATATTTCATTCCCTATTTTAAATGCAATATGAAGTATAGTATAAATTAATTTTTTTCTTCTATGCATAATATAATAAATGATATAAAATCTTATATATTTTTGTCATTTGAAATTGAGGCGTTTGTAACAAGCTGAGTCACTGGCAGGGAAAATTAAACTAAGAGTAATGGCTCATTCCATAATATTGCAAGACATTCTAATGTTTATGGTTGGAATTTTTTATTTTTCTATGGATAATTATTGTGTGATGACATTTGCAGGAAATAATTAAAATCTATTAAAAAAAACTAATTCATAAAATCTTTTTAATTCAGTCAAAAACTGAGATTTTGCAACTTTTTACATAATTTAAAGATTTATAAAATCTTGAAAATTTTTTGAAGTAATGCAGATAAATACAGAATTCCAAAAATCTGGAATATACATGCATTTTTCTACTTATTTATCTAACTGTCGTTAATTTTTTTTTTTTTTTTTTTTTTGCACCTTTAAAACGTTCCGTAATGAAATTTCCTTGCCATTACCCTAGTAATTTAAATTTTTCTATGTTATCGTTAAAATGGATTTCTGCAGAAATACGGTATTTTATATTTTGAAACTACGCAAGACGTTGACAATTAAAAATGTTGCGTAAGTTCCATAATTCTTAGCTGCAATGTCATTCAAGTTATATGAGTTTTTCTATACATTCTATTAATTTTACCAACTAGTATTTTTTATGACAAAATCAAAAATAAAACTGAATAAGAAGTATAAATAAAGTGCAATATGAAATATGAACACAATACAATGAACAAAATGATAAGAGGACAATTAAAGAGTAAATACTAATTCAAATTATTTTCATTTTATTGCACCAAAAGATTGTTTATTTTTCTATTTATGGTAGACTTTCATTCGACAGATTTTTTGAAGTTTTTTAAACACACTTTCAATTAATATTATTTAATACAAAGCATTTAAATTTATGTATAGAAAAAAACATATACCGGTGTAAAAGCCGCGGATCAAACAATTTTTTTTTGGATCCAGAAATCTTATTTAGTAATTGACGACAAATATTTACGGCGATCTAACTATTTATATTTGTTTCTTAAAAAATTCTGGGTCGAAAAAGAATTGTTTGATCTGCGGCTTGTACACCCGAAATTACGCTATGTTCTTTCTGGAGCAGACTTATAAAATGTAATTATATTTTTAATAAATCAGACATCTGTTTTATCGTGTTTTCTTCTATATTTATGTAAAATGAAATAACATTTCTTTTTGTCATTCTAAAAATGTTCTTTGCGGAAATTATGATGTGTATTATAGATGGATTTCTCCAAATATGAAATATAATAATTGCAATGGTCTCACTTTAGTAAAATGCTATTAATCATGTTTCTATGAAAGTTACCAAAAGTTTGTTTGACAAAGTTATCTTTTGATAATGACTTTTTATTGATTCTTATAGTATCATTCTTTTATTTATTGTATAAGATTACGAATTTATGAACTATGTTAGAAAACATCATTATATTTATAATTAATAAGATATCAGTTTTATCATATTATCCGATATATTTCCAAAGTTAATAAAAGAGGTCTTAAATTTTAAGTTTGGCAATATTCTCTACTGTAACTATTGTATTTATTACAAATATATTCCTGAAATATAAAGTTAAAATATTTAAAAAAAATAAATTTAAAAAAAGGCTTTCATGCAGGACGTATAAAGTCATTAAGGGGTCCGGGTTACATTTTAAGATAATTTTTATTTATTCAGTTAAAATTTTGAATTTTTTGTGATGGTTAATCATGTTATTTGTAAACAAAATCATATGATAAAACTTCTCTTAATTTGCCTATTTTTTTTAAGAATTTATTTAAAAAGTGGGGTAATTTAAAATTGTTATAACTCAAAATATAGCATTCAAAGTATTTAGTAGCATTTCAAAATTTTCACATTTACATAAACAAAAATATCCAACTTTTAATATTAATTCAGCATTTTAAAAAATATTAATAAAAATTAAAAATTAAATTATTTAAAATAATAATTTAAACAAAATGATGTAACTTTTATTTAAAATGTCATATCTTCAAAAGTAAATATTTTTTTCAAATTTCCTGAATAAAAATTTAAATAAAATAGTCAAAAAAGACATGTTTCAAGTTTGAAGCATTTACGTTTAACGGTTCTTGAGTTAAAACAATTTAATCCCGCGAAATTGTGAAAAAATCCAATTTGAAGAAAATCGCATTTTTGCAAGAAGTCACTTCATGACAACCATTGCTTGAAAGCTAGATTTTGAAAACATATATAAATGAAAAAAATTAATATTCCCCCTTCTAATTAAGATAGAAACATGATTTAAACGTCATTTTAAGCATAAAAAAACAGAGAAATTTTTAATGCAATAAAATATTTTAAGGAAATTTGATGATTTTTGTGTCCCAGACCCCCTTAATACTTTCCATCTTCGGACATTCTATAAAATATGAGTTCATTTAAACCAAGTTAAAGAGGTTTCTAACCAGAAAATATTCTAAAGATATTATTAGCTATTTATTTTTCCGTTTTCAGGTGGAATATGTTTCATATCATTTCATTAAAAAAAAAATTGAAGCATATTTAACCACATATAAATTTATTTATATTTTACACAAGTTAAATCGAAGTTTGGCAAATATTTTAAATAACTTAATTTAGACAATTAAAAACACCAATTTAGAAAGAATGACTTTTCATTGTTTCTGATGCTACCTTCTTTCTGTTATACACTCTATAAGACTAATATTTTATAGACTGTGTTAGACAATTCTAAATTTGTTTTATAAAACACACTTACTTTTACAACTAAAATGATACCATATTTATCGTATTTTTCTGATATTTTGCATCAAAGACAAATTACATTTTTCCTTCTAAAACTGCACTCTGCAATAATTATACTGTTTAAAAAGATTTTCTTTTGCATATAAAATAATATTAGAAAAAACTCTACGCTAAAAGCTAACAAATATTGCTAACAAAAGCAAATATTGCTAAATAAGCTAACAAATATTGCAGTTTCTATAAATCTATCAACAGAATCTTTATTAGATGCCACCAACACCTTTTAACAATGGAAGATTTCTTTATTATACCATTTTCTTTTTATGATACATTCTGTACGATAAATGATTTATAAACTACATTGTACTTAATTAACATGTTACCAGTTTTTTCGTGTTTTCTGCAACATTTCTTTTTAAATCAAATGTTTGATATTTTATTTTAAAGCTATTATCAGCGATGATTGTGGGATTTGAAACGCAATGATTTCTTCTGTATAAAACTTAATATCTAAAAGACTTTAAAAAATGCTATTAATACTACTCCTGGCGATGAATGACCTTTTATTGTTTATTTTGTTCTTCTTTTCAAACTTTCTGTAAGACTAAGGATTTATAAAACATGTTACATAATTTATATTTTATGTTCTGCACTCTATAACCTATGTTAGAATATATAATTACATTTATCATTACTAAAATGTCGGAATTATATTGTTTGGTTACATTTCTTAGCAAAATGTTGCAATTTTTCATTCTAAAACTATTCAATCAGGAATTACGTTTTACAAACAAATTTCTTCTGTAAAATATATACTGACATTATAAAGAAATAAAATGTGTTTATTTGTAGGGGTTTGTTAGAAGAATATTGAATAAGTTAAAATGTTCGAATAAGAATAAATTTTTGTAAAGCTGGAATTTTCATGTTTAGAACAAGAATTACAGAATTTAAGAAAAGACGAGAACAAATAGAATAGAGCAAGACACAATTTTAAAATGAATGAGAATTTTAAATGTTTTTAAATAAAAAATGTATGGTTTTAAAGACATTTACTCCGTCTCCCAATAAAATACACAAAGACAGGAAAGGATAACATATTGAGCTACGAATAGAATATTTATTTACGTCGAAGTATATCAACATGGACGAAAAACATGGCTTAATCAAGAATTTCCATTAAAATTAATGTTCAATAATACTTATTTTAATTGAATTTTCTGGCAGGATATTAACAATACAACTTCGAGCAATTGAATATCATGAATGAGACTTTCATAAAGTAACTTTACTTTTCTAAACCGTAAGAAACTCATTTCACTTTCAGTATGAATGTGCAGAAACACAGCTTTTCTCAGCATAAGTCTCACAAATTCTACGAATGGGAAGTATGTCAAGTATGTTGACACCGATAAGACTAAAAATGAATCAGAATTTAACTAGCACTAAATACTTCATATCAAGAATAAACCGAAAAAAAGAATAATTTTAAAAACCAATAATAAACCTCTTGTTTCATACTTCGCAAGCGAGAATCTTTTTCAAATGTATTCAGTTGCGTCAACCGCAGACGAAAAAAACAGCTGCTGCACAAGTCCGTAGTCATAGAGATTATTTTCCCGCTTCATGTCTTCTTCCGTCCATTACCTCCGGGGGCGGAGGGAGGAGCCAAAAAAGCAATTTAAAGGATAGGACGTTTGAAGGTCTCTTCATTTGTACGGATCGTCACCACTCAAACGACCCCATGAGACCCTGGATGTATTAGGTCAGTAATGGCTAACTTCCCTGAGTGGAATGAACGGCTGAATCCTTGACTTGAGAAGTTGACCAATCTGTATGCCGTGGTTGCGTTTTTTCTATTTTTGTCTGATCGTCAAGGTGTGGAGATAATTCTTAGTCCATCGGTGCCAGAATTGATATCGCGAATTTTGCTGCACGGCTTCTACATGGATTATTATTACTAGATATTTCAGTTAATGCAAGTAATGGAGCTCCAATAAGGTAATGTCCCGGAGTTAAAACAGATAAATCATTCGGATCGGTTAACAACGAGATAAGTGAGGGAGAAATAATACGGGCTTCAATTAAGCATAATGTAGTATTTTGTTCTTCGAGGATCATGAGAGTGCTTCGTCATAATTTTATTAGAAATCGTTTGCTAGTTTAATAGACGACTCCCATAATCTTCCAAAATTTGGACAATAAGGTGGTATGAAATGCCGAAGAATTTGGGGTTGAGAACAAAAGTCCTGCATTTTGGAATCTTTGAGCACTAAGTACAGTCTTTTAAGATAAGAATCTGCACCAACGAATGTTTCTCATTGTGAGAAAAAATGTCTTTTGGACATCCTCTGAGTGATATGAATAAGTGAATAGAAAAGCGAATAGAAGTAAAGTGAATGGAAAAGCTTCGGTTGTAATTTCTGATACTAACTCAATGTGTACTGCTTTGGTACTCATACAAATAAAAAGACAGATGTAAGATTTAAATATAAAAGACTTCCGTTTGTGTTGACATTTTGTATTGATAGGATTGCCAAAATCAATGCTCTACACGCTCTAAGGATATGCAAGAGTTAATTCGTGAAGAGTGCAAGTCTCCCATGAGCTGCGTAAGCAGTTGGGAGATATTCGGATTCAACGAATACACTTTCTTATTTCTTTCTTAACGTTATATCTGCTATCTGGAATCCAATTTTTTAACGTATTAAGGAGAGAACTTGATCATGACCCAAATGCAGAGAATAGAGATGGAAGAATGGCTTCTGTTAATGGGTGGTTTTAAGTAATAATCATTGGATGTTTGAAATCGAATGGCGATGTTCCATGTTTGCTAAGTCGTCCACCAACCAACAATATTACATCGTCATCAAGAAAAATTTTCAAAGAAAGTAGTTTACTGGAGGTTGGTAGTTGTTTCTTTTGCTTAAGTAGGTTAATTTCATGGCAAAAGCATTATGAGTACTAGATGATAGTTTTGAACCGGTGTTTAATACCGGATCCTTCAACAGCACGTTTGAAGTGTGCGACCACGAATCCAGTTCGAAGTTAGGGATAGGGGTAGCAACCTGATTAACTACAAAGGCTTCTAAAGTATTATAATTATTTTCGAAATATGGTGAGAAATGAAATTCAGTTAAATTTAGGCAGGTTTCAGCCGAAATGCCTTTAAACTAGAATTAACGAAGTGGGTCATCTGTGACCCAAGACGTAGTTTTTCGCTCGTATCACTGTTGCTTTTCAAATTAAAACTTTGAAACTGGTTGATTTTTATTAAATATTTAGCAAAATGCCTTAGCACAAATTTAGTTGAAATCGATCGAATTTTTTTTATATGCACCTTTTTTATACATAGAATTACCATGCTGGGTCATCGCTGACCCGAACAAAATAATGCCATTTTCATTTATTTTAACAAGATTTTAAAGTTATATTTTTCAATAACATAAGAATACTCTAAGGATATGCATTCAGCACTTCCTTTTCACAAAAGAGAGATAGAAATGTGCGTGTGTACAGGGGGAGAGGGGCTTGATCACATATCTCATAAGCATTAGAAAGGGCAAATGGATTCGTTTTTATCTTTTTTCAAGCTATTTTTAGAATGTTGTAGAAAGCTGTTATTTATTTTATACATTTGAAAGTAATTAAAAAGAATGTTTTGTCTCTCATAAACCACACGGGAAAAAAAAAGTTTGTTTGTGACCTTGCAGTTTCGCAGATTTATAGTGACAGCGTCACGACGAAGGTTTTTCGAATGAGAAAATTTTTAAATTCTGAAGCGAATTTTCTTTAAATGGTTTTAGTCGCAAAATTTAGTGATGGAGTCAAGATCGTCATCATCTTATATGCCGACATTATTGACTTAAATGACGAAATAATTTTTCTTAAAAATGACTATTAAATTTAATCGTTTTGAATGAAAATAACTAAGTAATTTCTGTGGAGAATTTCACACTGTAAAAAAACACGTAATATTTACGGAGCAGCAATGTTATAATTCGTATAATTTTACTGCAGGTTTAACGGCAAAAACTACTGGCAATAAACGGAATTAACGAATGATTAAATTTAACGAATTATTATTATTATTATTATTATTATTATTATTATTATTATTATTATTATTATTTTACAGTGCACGAAACAAAAAAAATCGTAAGTTTTTTAAAGAAAATTCAAAATAAAGGTAATAATTTTAAAAAGTGAGAAAGATACCCAATAAATCACCTTCAAAGTGATTTTGAACATCAAATTTTATGGAAGGTAGAGCCGATGTGTTTAATATCTTCAGACCTTATTCAAAATCTAGAGATTCAAGTGGCCATAAATATTTGTCTAATTTTTAAAGATACAACAAATTCTAATATAAGCAGAAGTCCCTTCTTGCTAAAATTAAAGTCCTTCCGGCAATGCCGGGAGGAAGAGGTAGCTTTCATATACTTATATATTTTATTTATTTTAAAGTAAGTTACATTGTTCAAAAATACTAAGCTGAAATTAGTGGAAATAATCTTATAAAATTAGTGATTTTATAAGATTGAATACTAGTTTTTGTCAAGACTGAATAATAATAGGAATTTTTAGAAATTAGTCATCTTTTATTCAACCTGGTTTTATTTTAAGCGATTTAAAGAGTCACCAAATTCCACGATATCATAAAGTGTATGCCATTTTAAAGCGACATTGTGGATCGTTCAGATCAGACCGTTTCAAAATGTCAGCCATAAGCAAAATTCAAAGTGCTATAACTCAATCATTTTTTAAGATATAGACAAAATAAAAAGTGTTCTGGAATTGTTGTTTTAAGTTCGAATACGTAAAAGAAAAAAAAATTCAACTTTTAATTTTTTCTCATTTAATTTTAAATTTTAAATTTTTATAAAAATTTAAAATGGCCACCATTTTGAAACAAAATAGTGGATGATGCTGGCCAACGAACTCGGTCGAGAAATTTGTATGTACTATGTACATACCAAGTTTCATTGAAATCGGTTCATAAATACGCGTGTTATCACGTGACAAAAATCAGATCGTTTCAAAATGTCAGCCATAACAAAAATTCAAAGTGCTATAACTCAATCATTTTGTAAGATATAGACAAAATAAAAAGTGTTCTGGAATCGTTCTTTTAAGTTCTAACACGTAAAAGACAAATATTTTTCAAACTTTTATTTTTTTGCATTTAATTTTAAATTTTAAATTTTTTTAAAAATTTAAAATGGCTACCATTTTGAAACAAAATGGCGGATGATGCTGGCCAACGAACTCGGTCGAGACATTTGTATGTACTATGTACATACCAAGTTTCATTGAAATCGGTTCATAAATACGCGTGTTATCACGTGACAAAAATCAGAAGGTTTCAAAATGTCAGCCATAAGAAAAATTCAAAGTGCTATAACTCAATCATTTTTTAAGATATAGACAAAATAAAAAGTGTTCTGGAATCTTTGTTTTAAATTCTAATGCGTAAAAGAAAAATATTTTTCAACTTTTAATTTTTTCGCATTTAATTTTAAATTTTAAATTTTTTAAAAATTTTAAAATGGCCGCCATTTTGAAACAAAATGGCGGATGATGCTGACCAACGAACTCGGTCGAGACATTTGTATGTACTATCTACATACCAAGTTTCATTCAAATCGGTTCATAAATACTTTAGTTATCGCATGACAAAAATCAGATATATATATATATATATATATGGTTATATATATATATATATATATATATATATATATATATATATATATATATATATATATATATGTCAACATTTGAACGGAGGGTGGTTTTGGGGTCTGGGGGTCATGATCGGTGAAAATATACCAAAATTTTCCGGAAGTGCTTTCCTCCGGACGGCTGCAATAGGTAGCTTTTTACTTTTTGTAATGAAAGCTACCTAATAGATAAATATTGTAAAGGAACATGAAGGTATCCGTCCACGGGCCAGCACTGAAATTTCAAGCAAATGAAAAATTTTGCCACATAAAACAATGAAAGACAATAAAATTAATATTGTTTGTGGAAATTTTAATAACTTGTGTGTGCATTATGCACAGAAAAAAGGAAAAGAAAACAGACCATGGCATTTTGTGTGAATTGATTGAATGGTAAAATGTTAAAAAAGTAAAAGTGTAAGTAGAAAAAAAAATCATGGATATTTATATACTGAAATTTGTTGAGTTTAAATATCTATTTAATCTGTAGGAGTATTATTACACAATTTAAATATCGATAAATCATATCTATATATAAGTATTTATTCAAAAATTAGAAATAAAAAAATTCCTTTGTGTTCTCTATTCTCAAAATTCAAATTATGTAATAGTATAGAAGAAAAATTGTATTAATTATTAATTAAAAATCATTTTATTCATCGTCAATATTTATAGTGTGTTTTTATTTTCCATATAAAACAAGAATAGAGTTCTTAAAAGCTTTGCGTCCGATGTGACCCATCCCAGTATTTCTAGGTATACAAGAAACGCGGAAATTCTTGTGTTAATACCAAAAAACCTGTGGTTCGTTTTACCTACAGGTACATTTAATCTTTCTACACAATTTTTTGAGATTAAAGAATTTTAAGAAGCATTGTCAATAAGTGTACGGCAGTGAATGATATTACCTGTGCTAGATTTTACATTAACTGGAGCAGTATATAACAAAACATAATTCTGCAAAGATGAATGACAATGGGCACTATTAGAGACAGGAAGTTCAGGTGCATTATTATTAACAACCTCTCTCTCTCTTTTAATTTGATTAATTGCATAAATATGTAACAAAGTATGATGCAATTTTGAACAATTTTTTCATTTAACGTTTATTTTACATTGATCTAAATGTGGTTTTGCCTTAAGCAATTTTCACATAATTTATTTAATTCAACGATTTTCCACCTCTCCATAAACGGCTTTGCATTAATTACTGAAGAAATAATTAATGTATAATTACTTCATTTTTTATTGTTTTTGTAGTTCAATAATAATAACAACAACAACAACAACAACAACAACAATAATAATAATAATAATAATAATTCTAACAAATGTCAAAAAATGTACTTATTAAGTCCCAATGTATCATCAGATTTTATGTGCAAAAAATGTATTTAAAATTTTTTGCTTTTTAATGTTTCTTAGCTATCAGTTTATAAGCATACTCATCTAAATTCATAACTAATGTTTAAAGGTGCATAAATAAACAGTGAGATTGAAAGAAGGTCAGCTGTTGGATGTAATTAAGCAATACAAAATATTATCATTTTGCAATTCTTGTAAATAAAGAACTTTTTTTGAATTTTTAATTCATTGGAAAAGAATTTGTTTGGCAGTTTGATAAAACTTTGAAATACAAGTATACATATTTTCAGAAAGTCCTTTCTCGTACAAAATGTCAATATTCTGTTGAAGAAAAAAATATACAAAATCAAGAAACATTTTAACACATTTCGTTTTTGAAAAGCAGGAAAATTCAAAATCAAAATTTGTTGAGAGAGCGAAATGCAATTTACTTGGATTTATACTTTTCCCATTTATTCATTTCTATCTTTTCAATTTGAAATGGTGTGTAGCTATATAAAGGGTGTATAAAAAATTTATTCGAACTAAAAGCATAGAGATAACTAGAAGGTTCTATGTCTAACACTTTTTTTTAATAATCTTCTTTTTAGTTTCCAAATTATTTACTACTTAAACTTTTATATCTTTGACAAAAATTTAATATTTTATGTTATTATTTTACTTTTTAAATAGTAATTTAAAACACAATAAAAAAAATTCCTTTCGGCTTGGCCCACAGGCGGAGGTAGTGCAGAGTAGTCGAAGAGTGCTCATTTCAACAACAAAAAATAAAATATAATTACACTCAATTTAACAACTTTATTTGGCCACTTTTGAAGAATGTTTGATTTCATTTTACTGTAATAACTGGTTTTATAAAAATCAACTTAAGCGTAATTCAGCTCAAATGTCCATTTTGACAGCATTTTTTTGAAATATTTTCTGACTTCAGATTTTTGATAAAATTAAAAATGGGCTCAAGAGACGAAAAAAAAGGTTTTTGGCAGAAAAAAATGCATAGCTTCGTCAATTCTCAAGAAATGAAATCGAATTAATTTTTTATTAAATGTTCTTAATACTATCTAAAATTTTCTGTTTACAAGTTTTTGATAGGACCAACTTATACCGTAAAAAAATTAGGAACGAAAACAAAAAGGGGTGGGAGGGTAGAAACAGAAAAAAATCTATAATTTCACCAATTCTTAAAATATCAAATCTGATTAAATTTATTTTACATCTTCTCAATAATATCTACAACTTTTATGTTGACAAAATTTTAAAAAACTAATTCTTATAGCAAAAATAGATTAAACAAAAATAGGAGTTGATCAAAAATTGCTTATATTCTGTGTCATTTTTAAATTCATTTTTGATTTTAATCCAAATGACAGGTTTTCTTATTTAGGAACTATATAATGTGACGCATTGACCAGTTTTTAGATAAAGGTAGTATACATATTAAAATATACCTTCATAATTAGGTATATAAAGTCTGAATATATTTCGAAAAATGCTGTGAAAGTGGGTAATTTGAACAAAATTTTCCGAAGCGATCGTGATTAGAGAATTGAGAATGTAATCAAATAAGAAATTTCTTAATTTATGACTCATTTTTTAATTCAATTTTACTCTCAAACGTTTTCAGTTGGCAGTTTCTCTTATTTAGATACTGTGTAACAGTCGATACATTGATCGATTTTTTCATAAAGTCGAATATATTTAAAAAAATTCTGTCAAAGTGGGCATTTCAGCTGAATTTAGTTTAACATGATTCCGATAAAACCAGTACTTACAGAAAAATGAAATTAAAAATTGCTTAAACGTGGCCAAATAAAATTGCTCAACTGGGTATATCTCAAGCCATATTTTTTTTTTTTTTTTTTTTTTAGGTAGATTTCGTATGAAATACTACCTATTGCATTCTCTCCCACGTTGGAATTTCTGAAAAATTTTTGTAGATCTACACCGATCATGCCTCCTAGACCCCAAAACTACCATCAGTAAAAAAGTTTATATACATATATATATATATATATAATACTATTAAAAGTAGACAAGATTCACCATATACATATATATATATATATATATATATATATATATATATATATATATACATATCACTTTCTTCTAGACACGATAACTTCTATAATTATGCTCAGATCTTCTTCAAACTTTTACATAAAATCAAGGGGCATAAAATCTCGGTCGAGTTCGTTAGTGGGCAAAATCGGACCAAGGGGGTGGAAATAGGGAGGTTTTGTGTGAAAACTGAAAAATAGCAGTAACTTCTTAATTAAAATATATATCGAATCAGTTTAAATTTAATATTACTTCTAAAAAATGGGCTAAAAGTTTATGTATGACAGATTTTTGATAAAGTTAAAAATGGGCTCAAGGGGAAAAAACAGGGTTTTTGGGAGAAAAAAATGCATAACTTCGTTAATTCTCAAGATATCAAATCCAACTAATTTTTTTATAAATGTACTCAACACTATCTAAAACTTTTACATTTACGAGTTTTTGATAGGACCAAATTTTACCGATGAAAAAAATTAAAAACGAAAAGAAAAAGGGGGGGGGGAGGAAAAAGAAAAAAATCCATAACTTACTCAATTATTAAGCAATCAAATGAAAATAAATTTATTTTACATCTTCTAAATAATATCTACAACTTTTGAACTAACAAGTTTTTCATAAAACTAATATTTATATAAAAAAAAATTAAACAAAAATAGGAGTTGGAGAAAAAAAACCTCAAATCCAAACTGCTCATATTCTGACTCATTTTTAAATTCCTTTTGGATTTTAAACGCATTCAAATGGCAGATCCTCTTATTTAGGAACTACATAATGTGACGTATTGGTCAGTGTTTTGATAAAGGCAGAATATATTTTTAAAAAGGCTGCCAAAAAGGGTATTTTGAACAGAATTTTCCGAAGTAATAGTGATTGAAAAATTGAGGAATTATAACAAGTTGCGTTTTTACTGAGTCATTTTTCAATCTACTTTTGTTCTCAAACGCATCCAATTTACAGGTCCTCTTACTTAGGAACTATATAATGAGACGGATTGTTTTTTGAAAAAGACAGAATATATTTCAAAAAAGGCTGCCAAAATGGGCACTTTGCACAAAATTTCCCAAAGTGATCATGATTAAAGAATTGAGGATATACTCAAATAACAAATCGATTATTTTATGACTCATTTTTAAATCCAATTTTACGCTCAAACGCATTCAATTGACAGTTTTTTGTTATTTAGAAACTATATAATGTGCTTATTCAACATTTTTTTGATAAAGGCCAAATATATTTTTTTAAAAAGCTGTCAAAGTGTGCACTTCGCAATTTTTTTTCCCCAAAGCGATTATGTTTAAAGAATTGAGGATGTATTCAAATAACAAATTGGTTATTTTATGACTCATTTTTAAATACAATTTTGCTCTCAAACGCATTCAATTGACAGTTATTTGTTATTTAGGAACTGTCCCACACAGCAAATTGGTATATATGACATCCATATAACGTAAATTACATCTATATACCATGTCTAGAATTCATGCAAGGAGTTTCATATTACGTAATATCTATGTAGATATTACCATCAGATGTCTCTCCGAATACATCCATATAATGTTTGTTGGACATCCAGATTGACGTAATATTTCTGTAAAACGGATGTCTATGTCCATATAGATAATTTTCTAAACATAATATCTACGTTATATGTACTAGTACACCGAACCCGGGGTTCCCGGGTCACAAAGTAAAGATGAAAAATTTTTTAAAATTTAAAATTGAAAACTCTAATAAATTTTTTCTGCGTAATAGGCTTTTTAAACTGCCATCCAATTCCAAATAGCAATTTTAGATGAAACATATTATTTATGTAATCATATGCAGCTTTAAAAATTATCGGTACTTCCGTATTAGCGGGGCCGTAGCTAAGGGGGTGCTATGGGCGGCTCAGCCCCCCCCTAAAATATTTTGCGCCCCCCCCCCTGAAAAAGATTCCAAGGTCACTCAATGAATTTCTGTTCCGAAAATTCAAATGAAATATTGTTTAAAAATCTAATTTAGTTTTGAAACCTTTTCACAGTTTTGCAGAGTTACTAAATTGTATCTAAAATAAGTGTTTCAACACTCCCTCATCCTATTTGTACATATGAAGCTAACATTATGGGCTATTTTGCACCAGTTTACACTCAAAACAGTTTAATAAGAAACAGAGTACCTACAATATGAATATCCATTAATTTATCTTTCTGTGTCTGAGAGAGAGAAAAAAAAAAACGATGAGCCCCCCCTACATTTTCTTGAGCCCTCCCTATTGTTCACCACGACCCTGCGTATTAGACGCAAGATAGCAGTTATTAGCCAAAGATTTCGCCAAAGAATAAAATTGCATTCTCAGTTTTTAAAAACAACTAAGAAAATATGACACCCAGATATTCTTTAAAATACATTTTTGTAAAGGTTAATTGGTGTATCTTTTGTAAAGTAAGTTTACAACGAACTAAAAGTCACTAAATTCATAGATAAAAACGAAATAAATCCAATAGCATTCACCGGGTTTTATAGCCGACGATATATTGACATAACAGGTTTTTAATTACTATTTTTTTCAGTTGCTATGAAAAACTGACAACTAAAATATACAGTGATCTGTTATTTTCCATGGAGAAAAGAGATAGATGGAGGTGCCGTATGCGATTAAACGGTTTGATTGGCGTTATTCTTCCGATATAAGTCTCTCATTCGACCCAAACAAAACAATCACATGGAACAGAGACCGAATTTTTTAACATCATTTTTTCTCTAAATGAAAAAGATCTGAATATATTTTAGCATTATAAAATAGCATTTCATTGTATTATGAAATAAAATTGCATCGCTAAAAGTTTTTTTTTTTTTTTTTTTTTTTTTTTTTTTTTTTTTTGAAAGCACGCCGTTGTGTTTGATGCAATGCAGCGAATTTTAGAGTTACATTTTTGGCGTCACCTCCAGCCACTAAACTGCATCTCTATTTTTCTTTCTTTTTTACTCTATGGCTATTTTTTCTCTTTTTCCCTCATAAATGCGATATTCAAGTTGCCACCTTTAGAGAAATTGAACCAAAAACTACAAAAAAATTAATATCTCAAAAACAAATTGAGATACAGTTTTCTAACAAACGGCATTTAAAAGTGCATTTTTTTCTCTAAACGATGGTATAAAGATTGAAAACGTGCAATGTCTAGAAGTTTAAAAATTTACAATAGCGAAAATTGCAAAACCGAAATTTCATTGGAAAGTGTTGCCATTCAACACATGACATATGCGTTACGCACAGATACGTTTGGCCTTTATTATATAGATGTATATATGCATCATATCTACGTAATATGTACATATATATATACATTATATCTACGTAATGTGTACATATATATACATCATGTCCATGTAGTATGTACATCATATCTACCCTAATAGCATGCATGGTCACAGTGACGTCACTGTGAGTCACTTTGGTCACATCACTTCTGTGACCAAAATGCCACATCTCAGTGAAATCACATTGTGACTGAGATGTGACTTTCTTAAAAATATTTAAAAGTTTATAAATATCCTTTAAAACATGTTATTTACTTTAAAAAACATGTTTCTGGCAACTTAAATATCGTCTCTTTTGTCACAGTTTCGTCACAATGTTAATGTCAAATAAGTCACAAATGACACATTTTTCACAAATATGTCACATTGTGACCACTTTGTGAAACGTCACAAAAGAGCTCTAAAACGGCCAGAACGACTTCACATTTTAGTCACTGTGAATTCACATCGACAATCGATGGTCACAAAGTCACAATGTGACTTCACAACGACGTCAGTGACGTCACCATGCTTTACGGGTATGTACCCGTACGACATGGTGACGTCACATTGACATCGTTGTGAAGTCACATTGTGACTTTGTGACCATCGATTGTCGATGTGACGTCACGTGGCGTCGATGTGAAGTCACAGTGACTAAAATGTGAAGTCCTTATGGCCGTTTTAGAGCTATTTTGTGACGTTTCACAAAGTGGTCACAATGTGACAAATTTGTGAAAAAAGTGTCATTTGTGACTAATTTGACATTAACTTTGTGACGAAACTGTGACAAAAGCGACGATAGTTAAATTGCCAGAAACATGTTTTTTAAAGTATATAACATGTTTTGAAGACTTTTTTATAATTTTCTAAAGATTTTTAAAAAAGTCACGTCTCAGTCACAATGTGACGTCACTGAGTGGTGGCAATTTGGTTAAAGATGTGATTGTAACCATTCATGCTATGAGGGTAATATGGAACTGTATGCGTATACTAGACATTTCTGCCATCTTATTTTTTTAAATTTCAAAAAATATTATACATGAAAGTTTCAGATTTTTGAAAGTTAAAATTATTGGTAAAAAGCACAATAATTAATTGTTCTGATGATAATAAATATGATTAACATAAGAAAATATAAGAAATTTGAAAGAATTTTTGTTTTATCATTTTAAAACATAAATAATTTATCTTTTAAAAATGCTTTTCTTTATTTTACATTCAAAAACATTCATCGTCCACAAATATAAACAACAAAAGAAAAAAAAACACTTTTTGCATCAGAAATAAGACTTTAAGAACTTTTATTTAAAAACACCATCTCTCCCTTTTTTTTTTTCATCTTTACAAATCAAACCAAATAGTGTTATTGCTCTGATAAAAAACAAGGCTGATTCACACTATCTTTTTTATTTAGCGGCAGATTTTATTTATGTCTGAGATTGAAATATATATTAATTCACATTATATAGAATATTACTTTATTATTACATGGTCATCTAAAAATATTTTTAGCTTAATAATTTTTGTGCTTATTTTTCTTATTATACGACACCGTGTTCTCAAAGTTTGTAATGTAACATACTTTTTGTGGAAAAAAACTAGTTTGTACAGAGCACCAATATTATTTTTATGCTACTTTAGTATGCTGACTTTATTATATCACTTTTGACGCAGCAGTAGGAATTCCACCACACTCACAAATTTATTAAAAGATTTCTTTGATAAAATCTTCAATGCGAAGATGAATCCTTACTCCTCGCAAAGGCAGCATACAGTCCAAAGGCACCACCAGTTCATCACCGCACAGATCCCAGTTGCTCGCAAGAGATCACTATTGGTAGTTGCTTATTATATAAGAAAACTATACACCTGTGATTTTCTGAGAGCATTCAAATTTGAAATAAGATATATCTCGGCATCAGCTGATCTGCCAGATGTTTATCTCTACTGGTATATATTTTGTATTAATTGAGATATTGTTTCTTGGCATACCATAAAAAATAATATTGACGCTCTCTACAAATTAGTTTTCTTTTTTTTTTTTTTAATACATTACTCTTTAAATTATATGTTGTAAAAATGCATATTACACTACAAGCAATGACAAACTAGGACTTACTTTCTCATTACTTTTAACATTTTGACTATTGAATTTATTGAATTAATGATTGAACTAAATATTTATTATACATTCAAACACAAAGACTCAAATCAAAGACTTTTCCATAGACAGCATTTTATTTTTGAATTTTGATAATGAATTTCATCTTCAAAAACAGTAAGAATAATAAGTAAATGCTTTTTTGAAAAAAGAAAAAAAAAACAGTAAATTTTTAATTTAACAAATACTTTTAAACTGATGACATATGCTGTAAGATAAATCGATACATACTTGTATTGATAACTTTTGAGATTAAGAAACTTTTTTATGAAACAATTTTTAATGAAATAATATAACAACATAATAAAGTTTTTATGTTCAAAAATTATTTATTATTAAGCAAATTTATACTTGTTTTCATTTGTTAGTGTTATTTCCTTTTATTCAAGAGAAATTCACAGTTTGAAAATTTTTATTGTTTTGTTGACTCTTTTTCTTAATTGAAACAAACTGTTGATCCCAAAAAGTTTTTGCCCTGTATTTATACAAAATAATATTTAGTAGCATTTGAATTAGACAGAATTTGAGGAGTATGGGAGAAAGAGAATAAGAAATTAAATATAATCCAAACACTTTGTAAAGTTTATTGTACAAAATTAAGATTCACTATAAAATTAAAACATTTAAAATGTCAAATCAATGAGTAACCATGTAAGTTAAGTACAAAGATCACTCTACTATTATAATATGTCAAGTGCATATAAAAAAATTTCAAAAATTAATTCAAAATTAATTTCATGATTAAGAATTTTTTTGAAGTTATTTAAAAATAAAGTTTAAAATCATAAAAGGAAAAAAAACTACTAAAATAGAATGTCAAATAAAGATGCGCAATAAAAAATAACTCAAAGGATGTACTTACATACAATCCGGCTCGATACTTAATCCAAATGTCACACTGTATCACGCATCTAAAGTATAAACATCACATACGTCTATTGTTATATTCAATGGTTGTTGTAAATTCTAATTGTTTTAAATAAACAAATTTAAATCTGCATCCTAATACAACTAAAAATTCATAAAAATAAGGATCAACTTGATCTTTGATAGTCTGATTTAAACGAACAAAAAAAAAAATTAAAAACATTTTACATTTATTTGCTTTGAGGTAGACGCTACAGCTATTCGCCGGCATAACCTCCAATGATCACAAGAAACCATATAGAACACTTTACTACAGAATATCCGGTACATCCATTATCACAGGGACAACACAAGACACCCATGCCGCTAGCTGGACTCGAACCAGGGTCCAGCGGTGTGGGAGGAGCTGACGCTACCAACCAAGCCGCTGGCTCGGCCTTTAAAAACAAAAAGTTCAATAATGGCATCGGCGTGTTCTGTTTACAAAACAACACAAACTTGATGTTGCCACAAGAAAAAATTTATCAGAAATAAAATATTTAACTCTAATTTATCTCCATATTATGTTAGTCTATAAATTGTTGGGATATAAACGTATTCTGTACGCAATTTACTTACGATGATCTTGTTTATGTTGTACAATAGACGAAAGCTCTATGTCCATATTGTGTTGGTCTATATTATGTTGGGATATAAACATTTGATGGTCATGTACTGAATAATCCAGTTTACATATTAGAATGGACATCAGTTTGATGTACATGGATGTATTCTGGAAGTAAAGAGCTAAAAATAGACGTAATATCTACATATGTGTTGGGTGGGGTGTAATGGGCCGTATGGGTCAGTTATCAGTTTTTTGATAAAAGCTAAATATATATTTAAAACAAAAGCTGTCAAATTAGGCACTTTGCACGAAATTTCCAAAAGCGATCTTGATTAAAGAATTGTGAATGTATTCAAATAACAAATTGGTTATTTTATGACTTATTTTTAAATTCAATTTTGCTCTCAAACACATTCAATTGACAGTTATTTGTTCTTTAGGAACTGTGTAATGGGCCGTATGGGTCAGTTATCAGTTTTTTAATAAAAGCTAAATATATATTTTTAAAAAAGCTCTCAGATTAGGCACTTCGCACGAAATTTCCAAAAGCGATCTTGATTAAAGAATTGTGGATGCATTCAAATAACAAATTGGTTATTTTATGACTCATTTTTAAATTCAATTTTGCTCTCAAACGCATTCATTTGACAGTTTTTTTCAAACAGTTTTTTCACGAAATTTCCAAAAGCGATCTTGATTAAAGAATTGTGGATGCATTCAAATAACAAATTGGTTATTTTATGACTCATTTTTAAATTCAATTTTGCTCTCAAACGCATTCAATTGACAGTTTTTTTTGTTATTTAGGAATTATATAATGTGCGTATTGGTCGATTTTTTAAATAAAGTCAGAATATATAGTCAAAATATGTTTTCAAAATGGGAATTTGAGCCGAAATTTGTTTAAGAGGATTTTGATAAAATCAGTTCTTACAGAAAAATGAAATTAAAAATTTTTCAAAAGCGGCTAAATAAAGTAGTTAAACTGGGTTTATCGTTAATAATATTTTATTTTTTGTTGTTGAAATGAAAACTCTTCGAAATCTACCTTCGCCTATAGGCCAAGCCGACAGGGATTTTTGAATTTGAAATGAACACTTAACTTTGAAATCTACCTCCGCCTATAGGCTAAGTTGACATAATTTTGTTTCATTGAAGTGGTTTTATATCGAAATGGCTTGCCAGCAAATATGTACGAAATATACAAAAAATGGAAACGCAAATAATTTTTCCATGTATTGAGATATTATTTCTGGAATTAATTAGTAGTAATAAAATATCTAACTCATAATAATTTCTTTTTTTTCATAATTTTTACAAAGAAAAAAATAATAAAATTCTACTAAAATATAAAAAAATGTATTTATTGAATACCCCCATGTTTCATCAAAATTTATGTGCAAAAAATAAATCTTATTTTTTTTTCCTCTTTTCAATGTTTCTTACCTATCAGATTATTAATATAAATTCATTACTGAAGTTTAAACAATGCGGCCTGAAAAGGATAAGCTATTTCAAAGCACTAATACAGGAATCCAAAGTGTTATAATTCTTCAATTCTTATAATTAAAAAACTTTTTTTCTACCTGTCTTAACTCATTGGGAAAGATATTGTTTTGTGGATAGACAACATTTTGAAGTAATATATAAATACATATTTACAGAAGTTTTTCTTTTCTAACAAAATATGAATATACTTCAACGGAAAATGTACATAAAAATAGAGAAAAACTTTCAAACATTTCATTTTTGAAAAGCAGGAAGATTCAAAATGAAAATTTGGTGAAAGAATCTTTATTTGGATTTATATTTTTGCACTTATTCATTTTTATATTTTCAATTTGAAATAGTTTGTAGCTATGTAAAGAATGGGTAATTTTTAGGTAGCTTTCATTCCAAAAAGTAAAAAGACAGTATCAACACAGTAAGTACTAAATCAGTACTAACTGTAACTGTCTTAATTTGTTCCAATGTTTGCTATGCAATGAATTTTGATAAGACCTTGCGTGTAGCTTGGCGAAACATTTACTTTTGTATTTTTAAATGTTTTTTAGTGCTTTAATTTTTTGTATATAAATTTTAATTATTTTAAAAAAATGTATTCAAGTCTGTCTTAATTTATACTATTCAATCTTTCTATAATCTCGTACTTTTTTAAATGTAGAAAACTAAGTAATGAATATTCTCTTCAGAGCTGATGTATCCTATAATATACACATCTTTACCATTTTTTCAGATACATAAGTAATGTTAAAAAGGGAGAAACTTGTGTGAATGCAGCCTAATAGACAGCAGAATTGAAAAAAATAGCATTTTGTTCTTATGGCACTTTTTTAGCAAGATACATGTCATATCAAAACAGCTTGCAACAAAAATGCACTAAATATACAAAAATGGTGTGTTGGTGTTATTCATGTTAGCCGGTTATCTGTATGAGGGATATGGGATCTTGGGGGAGCTCCCTCCGTAGCGAAGGTCTTTCTAAAGGATCCTAACCTGTATTTACAGAATATTCAAAGAAAATCATGAAAAATTCCCAACGGTTAGCCGACGCGCGCGATTGGGTTCAAACCCAACACCTCCCGTCTATCAGCTTGGAAAGCAGAACCTGTGAGCCACTGGTGAGGCTATACCAAAATGGAAACACAGATAATTTTTCTGTGTGTTAAGCTATCATTTGTAGAGCTCATTAGTAATAACAAATAATTCAACGTATAATTACTTCATTTTTATATTGTTTTTACAACGAAAAACAATTCTAACATATTGTCAAAAAATGTACGTATTGAGTCCCATGTATCATGAAAGTTTATGTGCAAAAAATGAATTTAAATTCTTCCGCTCTTTCAATCTTTCTTATCTATCAGTTTATTAATATAAATTCTTAACTGAAGTCTAAATAATGTAAAAATAAACAGTGAGGTCTGAATAATTTAAGTTATTTGATGTAATGGAGCAATTCAAAATGTTATAATTCTGCAATTCTTGTGTAAAAAAAAAAGTTTTTTTATTTATTTATTTTTTTTTTAATTTATTGGGAAAGGAATTCTTTAGCAGTTTTACAAAATTTTGAAGTATAAAAATACATAATTTCAGAAAAATTTTATTGAACAAAATGTGAATATACTTCAAAGGAAAAGGCTATACAAAATCAAGAAAAACTTTCAAACATTTCATTTTTGTAAAGGAGGAAGTTTCAGAATAAAAATTTGATGAAAGAGCGAAATGTAATTTACTTAGATTTCCATTTTTTGCACTTATTCATGTCTATCTATTCAATTTGAAATGATTATGTGAAGGGTGCATATAAGATTTTATTCTCACATAAACCAAAAAGACATACAGCATACTATACTACTAACATTTTTTTTAAATGATCTACTATTTCGTTTCCAAAATTATTTAGTACTTGAACTTTTATCAGAAATTTAACATTTCAAGTCATCAAGTCATTATTTTATTTTTAAAATAGAAATTTAAAATACAAAAACATTCGTAAAATAAAAATATGGAATATGGGAAATTTATTTTAGGTTAGAAGATTTGATTTTATAAATTGAAAATGGTAAAATAGTGTATACAAAAATAGCGTATAAATTGAATGATATTTTGAAATTTGAAAGCTTTGCGCTATAATAGAAATCTTATAGATCCTTTTATCTGGCTGTAATACAAAAAGCGTTTTGTAATAAAATATTTAACGCAGACAATGACGATTGATGAAATAATATCGCGCTTTTCAAAATGTTACATGAGAAATCTAAGTAATGATTATGGTAAAACACAAATGCGAAAAACAGAAATTTATTGAAGATCGTTTTAAAAACGCTGAAACATATTATCAATTGAGTTCATTTGTGTTCGAGAAATAACAAATAATACGCGGCTGCTTATCAATGGTTTCACATATAAATACATGCTAATATAAGTATTATAGATTTTTTCCCTATTTTTTTAACTCAGATAAACTGACACTTTTGTGTGTGTGCATGTATCTTTTCTTTTGTCATTCAAATATAAGTCTTAACAAAACATAATTTTAATATTAATAACAATATTGTGTTACAAACTTAGTCAGGATATGAGTAGAAAATATGTGACACAAAAGCTGCAAGTAAGTATTGTCATTTATATGTAATCGAAGGTTTTTAATAAACGTAGACAGAATACTGTAAATTCATACTTCCACCAGTGTTTTATTATAATAATTTATACGTTATTTACGAAAAGAATTTTGCATTAATATGAGGCAACTATTACTATTCCCAAACAGTGACATCAGCTTTCTCCTTTCGGCAATTTTTCTCTGCTAAAAAAGTTATTTTTAATATGTTACATAGAGAAGGAGAAATATTACGTGGTGCAGAAAGATGCTGATAATAATTATTATTTTTTTAAGTTAATTAAATCCAATTGATTTTTTTTAAATCATCAGATTTTAAAACATTCACCTTTGATATAAACACTTTAATAAAAAAATTTTAATTTTACTTAAGAAAGGTGTTATAATAAAAATAAAAGACATTGACATGTTTCGGAACCGTCAACTAAGTTTCATAATCATAATATAAATAAAATAAAATTTCAAAATATTTCACGGTCAATACAAATGACACGCGACAATGAGATATAAATAACAAAAAACACAAAAAACACGCGCTCTATTGTAAAAATTAAATTAAAATATAGACCCTGATCTAAAATATAAATAAATAAAAATAAAATTTTAAAATATTTCACGGTCAATACAAATGACACGCGACAATGAGATATAAAAAACACCAAAAAACACGCGCTCTATTGTAAAAAAATAAATTAAATTATAAATAGACCATGATCTAAAAGAATTTCCAACATGGTTCTTCCCATTCAAGCTCTCACGAGGAATTTATTCATTAATTCTAACCATAACTTAGGAATAATAAGAGAAACGGTATCATTGCAAACGAAATAAGAGAGTCCATTGAAATTTATACGCGTAAAAATCTGGTTTGCAATGATACCGTTTCTTTTATTAGTCCTAAGTTATGGTTAGAATTAATGAATAAATTCCTCGTGAGAGCTTGAATGGGAAGAACCATGTTGGAAATTCTTTTAGATCATGGTCTATTTTTAATTTAATTTAATTTTTTTACAATAGAGCGCGTGTTTTTTGGTGTCGCGTGTCATTTGTATTGACCGTGAAATATTTTGAAATTTTACTTTTATTTCTTTATATTTTAGATCATGGTCTATATTTTAATTTGATTTTTACAATAGAGCGCTGGTTTTTTGTGTTTTTTGTTATTTATATCTCATTGTCGCGTGTCATTTGTATTGACCGTGAAATATTTTGAAATTTTATTTTATTTATGTTATGATTATGGAACTTAGTTGACGGTTCCGAAACGTGTCAATGTCTTTTATTTTTATTATAACACCTTTCTTAAGTAAAATTAAAAATTTCTTATTAAAATATTTTTTTTAACTGAAACGCGTAAATTGCTTTTATTGATTATTGACATTGATAAAATAAGTTTTGAATATTTCAAATTTATTTGAATTTAAACATGCAAGGAAGACACAAACGTGTCGCACTTAAGTGAAATGTTACTGCTGAGGTTGCTGATATGCATGTAGGAGTGTTGTTGTTGTAAAAAAATGTAGTGGATATACACTCACTTCCAAAAGTTAAGCACGAAGATGTAAAATGTAAAAAAAAAAAAAAAAAATCGACAAATACTGCTTTGATTGACACACAATTCAGCAGGAAAGTAGCATATATATTTATGCATAAAACAAAATCAATAATTATATACAGAAACGAAAACAATATTAATTTTTTATAAGTTATCAGATAATGACATACTGGAGACTTAAACATAATTATGTATGAAGTGAAAATAAACAGCATAAAATGAAAAAAAAGACATTAATAGGGTATTGAATTCAATAAAATTCGTTGAATTCAATAAAATCACGCCAAATTGAATTGGCCTAAGATAAACTAGTTCAGACCAATAAACAGCAGTCTAAACTAGTTTATCATATAAGAGTTAGGCCAAACTAGTTTGGCCTAGGAAAATCTAGTTTGTCCTTTGGGCCTTAGGATAGACTAGTTTGGCTTAGGAAAACTAGTTTGGCCATTGGCGTTAGGATAAACCGGTTTTCCCTAGGAAAAACTAGTTTATCCGATGGGCGTTAGGATAGACCGGTTTGGCCTAGGAAAAACTAGTTTATCCGATGGGCGTTAGGATAGACCGGTTTGGCCTAGGCCAATCTAGTTTGGCCTGTAACATATATATATATATATATATATATACATTTTAAATTTTTATTACTTGACAGTAAACTTCTCTTTTCTGTGATTGCAAACTCTTTTTTTTAATAAATTCAGTTAGCGTAAAATAAACAGCAACTGGCACCAGCATCTCAAAATTTTTTGCATACATATGATAAAATACGTCGTAATAACCACTGTTTAATATTTATTTTCAAAATGTCACTTTGAAGTATATTTTTGATGTTTTCTGTCAAAGCAAACATAAATAAAACTTTCAACTCTTATTCCTTATGTCTTTCTGCAAATACGTATCTTTTGTCTAGTTTTTTTTTTTTTTTTTTTTTTTTTTGCCAATGACGAAAACTATCTTTTAGAAGTTCCTTTAAGATTAAAGAAAAAAATCTAGTGATGTAAAGTATGTAAAATTACACCCTGGCAAAAAATAAATCCATGGAGATTTTGATTATAAAGTATTTATCAATGAAAAGAAGTCTGAAATTTTTAATTGAATTTTACATCAACCCTTTCCACAAATTAAAAAAAATAACTTAATAGTTTTCTTATATAATCACTATAAATTAAAAATTTAAAAATATGTTCTATACCTATCTTTCTTTTCAAATAAATATTTTTATGTGGTCTGTCCGTGATTTTCAAATGATAAACGTTCAGTAATAAATGTTTGAAAGCTGTAAGACACAAGTAAAAATAACAGAATATTTATATAATTTAACATTACAAAGTAATATATAATAGTCCAAGAGCCGACAGCACAAAACCCTAAGCCATCGAGCACAAGAAAAAATCCTTTATATTATGGAAGTGTAGTCATAGGGGAATCTAATCACCCACGTCTGCCGGAAGTGAAGTGCTGCATAAGCCAAAAATTAATACCACTAATGGTTGACTCGTTGGTTTAGCAATGTGTTTGCCGCACAATCAGAAGTATGAAAACGTAAAAAATTGCGTGCTGGAAAACATAATGCTATAGCTAAGAGTCAACCGCTAGTGGTAGCAATTTTTTGTTTATGCACCACTTCGCTTCCGGCAGACACGAATGATTGTATTCCCCTATTAATACTCTTCCATAATATAAAGGATTTTTTCTTGTGTTCGATGACTTAAGGTTTTGTGCGGACTATAATTGCAAACATTCTTTTGATTTCCTCGTAAAGAATTTCATTCAGACCCGAGAAATCAATGTAAAACGTTAGATCTAGTTCGAAATCTTCAATATAAATGGAAGTTTTTAAGAAAGTAAAAAATATATAAAAGATTCCTGGATTTTTTTCAACAGATGTTACATAAATCTATATAAAATACACGTTTTATGCTGTCACATATTTTTGGTAGTGATGTGATTCAAAGTTAGGTTTATCTCTCTATTCAGAAAGTGACAGTTTTTTTTTCTTGGGGGGGGGGGGGATGGTTTGGGATTTTTTATTCCTTATCGAAAAATATGTGAATGATTTCTTATCATACAAAAAAAAATCTATGCATTTAAACGAAAATATATTCTTCCAGTCGTGTGACTGTAAGTTGTTAGTAAAGGTAGACAGAATACAGAAATCTTTTGAAGAAGTAAATAACTTTTGCTAAAAGAAAAGGTAAAACAAACTATCGAAATACTTTCTGATTCATTACAGTAGTTTTTCAGAAACGCATTAACACGCGAGGAAAAATTATAAATAAGAAAGTTTATATTTTTCTGCATATATTCGAAAATTAAAATACAAGAGCAGGTATTTCAAGCTATTTTTACTCGAAAAAAAAAAAAAAAAAAAAAAAAAAAAAAAAAAAAAAAAAAAACAGTTAAATTTTGTATTATTATTTTTTATGATATAAAACATAATTCATACATATCTTTTTTATTGTTTGGTAATTATGAGTCAGATTACATGATTTGCACCTACAATAGCACCAAGAATACAAATTACAGTAACCCTTTTATTTAACATTGTTAGCTTCATATCTATATTATAAAGGCCAAACGTATCTGTGTGTAACGCATAAGTCATTTTGCGAATGGCAACAATTTCAAATTTTTAACGAAATTTCGGTATTGCAATATTTGCTACTAGAAATTTTTAAACTTCTGAATATGGCACATTTTCAATTTTTACACCATCGCGTAGGGAAAAAATGTACGTTTAAATGAAATTTGTTTGAAAGCTGTATCTTATTTTGTTTTTCAAATATTATTATTATTATTATTATTATTTTTTTTTTTTTTTTTTTTTTTGTAGTTTTTAAGACTACTTTTCTAATAGGGACAACAGGCGTGCTCAATTTCTATTAAAAGAAAAGGAAAAAAGGGAAAAAATTGAGTGCTGTATCTTTATGTTGCCATTTTCTCATTAAAAGGGAAAAAATAGAAATTTAAATATTTTCTGTTATAAAACCCGGTGAATTTTGACTTCATTTACAAAATTTGATTTACACATAAAGAATACCAACAGTTTAATATCTATTTCAGCTAATAGCATTGAGACTTTAAGTTTGAATCAAAATGATCAAATTATAATGCCAATTTTTTCTGAAAAGGTGAATACAGGTACGAAATGTGCATTTGTAAATTTTGATATGATGAAAATATTGCCGAATTTGGATTTCACGGAAAAAATTCTATGATTGATTCAAAGTTGAATAAATTTTGCTTTTTTTGGAATACTAGCTTAAGAACCTAAATTGATAACTTTATCATAATAACAGATCTTTATTATTTTTTGCTTCTCACATGTCCGATTAAAATTTAATTTTAACAATTTCTATAACTGAGCTTTATAGAAATAGTATTTTGTTAATTTGACGTTAAATATCGTTTGTTTAAGAATTAAGAGTTACCAATATAAAATCCATTTTTTACTAAAACTAATTCTGTAGGTTTATTTTAAGTCAACGAAACAGTTCCGTCTTAAACATTTTCTTTTGTTAAAATTTGACGAGTTCTACCTTATATACACTCATCTGTATTCTGCATCTTTCAAAAGTTAAGCACGAAGATGTAAAATGAAAAAAAAAAAAATCAAGAAATACTGCTTTGATTGACACAAAATTCGGCAAAATATTTGCACATATATTTATGCATAAAACAAAATCAATAATTACATACAGAAATGAAAACAATATTCAATTTTTTTAAGTTGTCAAATAATGACATACTGGAGATTTAAACAGAATTCTGTATAAAGTTAAAATAAACAGCTTAAAAGGAAAAAAAATACATTAATAGGATATGTTATCCCCCCTCATCTGTATACAAAGTTTACACTTTATGACCATGCGTTCAATTAGATGATCAACTACCGCAGAATTAAGCAATCGCCATTCTTTTTGTAGAGTAGTTTCCAGTTCAATAAGAGTGGCTGGAGGTGGAAAACGTAAATATACAGCACCGGCGAGAGCATCCAAAGATTTTCAATGGGATTAAAGTCGGGCGAATATGCTGGTCACACCATATGCGCAATCCTTTCACTCTCTAGGTAATCATCAACAATGCCAACTCTATGGGGACGAGCGTTATCGTCACTTAAAACAAAAGTAAAGCCAACTGCTGCAGTGTACAATCTCACAATGGGTTCTAGGACTTCATCTCGATACCGGACAGCCGTCGCAGAACCCAGTTTAATGATGTGCAGGTCGGTGTGGTATCTTAATGAAATCCCCGCCCATACCATAATGCTTCCGCCTCGGAATGCGTGTGGTTCGATGATGTTTTGGGGCTGATTGTGTGTTCCTTGTTCACGCTATATCCTTATACGCTTGTCATCTGTCTGCAGAGCAAATCTTGACTCACCAGTAAACATGATACTGCCCCAGTCAGACCAAGTCCAATAGACATGTTCCCGGCACCACTTTAATCGTGCCCGTCTTGATTTGACGGATAGAGGAACACAAACTCGACGTACCCTGGCGTACAGTCCACTCATACGTAATCTTCGGCGTATAGTAGCTGCAGAATATCGCCTTAGCTATGGACGCTGCAACCATAGATGTCACACGTGTGGAGGTCGCTCTGCGGTTCCGCTTGGCTACAATAGCAATATATCGATCTTCCGTAGAGATGTAACCCTTGGGCGACCAACTACGGGCCAATGGACAACTGTCTGTGTGGTTTGGAATTGTTTCCATAAACGTTAAATTACAGAATGATGAATGCCGAAGAAAAGAGAAACATCTGTTATCGATTGTCCTGCTTCAATGCGCCCCACAGCACACCACGATCAGAATCTTCCATTCGTCTTCTGGAAGTCATAGAAACACGTATGTTTTCAAAACAAATTGTACGAATGTTTTAAACACCTTCTATCAGCACTTACAATCAACTTCTGTAACCCTTCATAAAGCTAGCTTCTTATAAGACTGCCCTTTTTGCATATTTCTTGACATGAAAGCACGATTGGCTGTTACCTAACATATTTGCATACTTCCATCTACCTCTGCAACGATTTGCATCCTCTTCAATTCTGATTGGTTTCAGCAAATTAGCATTTTCTTCTCCGTGCTTAACTTTCGGAAGAGAGTGTATTTAAAAGACAATGCAGTTATTTTTTTAATCGTCTAGAATCAATTTTCTACTGAACCGATTTTGATAATTATTATGTACAATTAAAGTATAATTTCTACAACTGAGTTTTACAGAAATAGTATTTTGTTAATTCACATTAAATATAATTTGTTTAAGAGTTACACTTACCACTATAAAATGCATTTTTTACTGTAACTATGTTTGTAGGTTTATTATAAATTAATGAAACAGTTCCTTTTGAAACATTTTCTTTCGTCGAAATTCGACGGGTTCTACCTTGTTAAGTTAATAGTGCATGTCATATTTGTCGCATTAAAGGCAGTAGCGTGCATATTTAGATATGCATAACTTATACAATATGATATAGTATGTAAATAATATATTTTATTCATTGATAAACTATTATTCTTCCCAGTCCTGAGAGAACATTTATAATAGTTCACATATGTTTAGCATAACAGAAATAAAACTACGACTGCATCATTTATTGCTGAAAGTTGTGAATTTGATGTGATATATTTATTGATGCATACTAAATTACTGTTTTGTATTATTTTGATTTGATTTTAAACAAATTATCATTTTTAACGTTTCAATGTTTTGCTAAATTACAATTTTCAACACGATTGGCAAGGATAATCAAAGGCGTTTTTTTCAATTGGTAATT
Source organism: Maratus speculifer (assembly GCA_964019185.1). NCBI lineage: Eukaryota > Metazoa > Arthropoda > Arachnida > Araneae > Salticidae > Maratus > Maratus speculifer. The sequence continues at coordinate 355,351,570 of OZ025297.1, forward strand.
GAACACCAGTTTGACAATTTATTCACGTTGGATCGTTATTTTTAATCAGACAGCCAAACATTACTAAAACAAAGTTATAAAAATTTACAAAATTAATGTATGTTTTTCAAAATAACTGTATTTTTTTATTGCAGTTTGGATTAAGTTATACAGTCGGTTCTCGTTAATTCAAACTCGTCGGAACTAAATGTTCGAATTATCCAGAGTTCAAAATATGGAAAATATGAGAGGAAAATATGTTTAAAGGGATACTATTATAAAGAAATTAATGACAAAAAAGATGAAAAAATGCAATAAATGAAATAATGTAATAAATGCAAATTAAAAAATCGATTTATCCGATTTCAGATTAACGAGAGCCAGCTGTATATGTAATTATGATACAATTATAAAAGGTTTATTTTTTTTTAGTCCTTTTACTAAAAATTAAATTAACAGAATGCATGGTTTTCGCCAAAACTCTTTGTATATGCCGACCTTGGCGATAATTCTGCAGAGAGAAACAGAAACGCGTTGTTAAGTAACAAAGCCAATTGATAATATGCAGATTATGGAAGCAGGCCGAAAGGGTTAAAAGAGTAATTTCATGAGAATCGAAAAATCTCATAACGGAGCGATGAAAACATCTGCTGAAATTCACATTTTATGCCCTAAAATAGATGAACGTTAGACGCACCCACGAAATAATTTGCACGGCTCTATGTTTTTGAAGACAATGAATTCATAATTCATAATTTAGAAATATTAATTGAAATGCAATTTTATAAACTGAACGGATTTTAAACAAAAAAACTATATACAGGGTGAGTCATAAACATCGAAACAATAGGCTATCTCCTTAAATATTACCCCTAGACCCATAATTCCAATTGCAAAGTTTCATAAAAAAAGGTGAATTTTTTGATAAGATAAATTGCAACTCCATGGGGGGTCTATTCTAAAAATTCGAAAATTAAATTTTTATACAGCCCCCAGAGAATAAAACTTCCAGTTAGAAAATTATTCCTTATCCATTTTGAGATGAACGAAAAAAATAAAAAAATCATCTCGATATCTACAAATACCCGAAAAACATTAAAATTTTCCAAAATTCGTGACTTACACCACTTAAGCATACCTCTGAGCGCAGCGATATCAGTTCATTTGAAATGCAATTTAGGGATCTACCATAAATTTACGCATTATTAAATGTCGATCCAAGACAATACTTTAATTTTTAATTATAAAATAAAAGCGTATAGGGTTTTTGCTTTAAACTTCCTTGAAATATGCTAGATGTCAGCAATACCTCGAGCATGGTGTCACACATGATTTACACGTTTTAGGGCTCAGAGATACCGAAAAACATGTTTTTACAAAATGTCTGTCTGTGAGTCACTGTTCCTGTATCTCTGTATATGACATAAATTTTGTGAGCGCTCTATCACAAGAACAAATCCACTGAATTTAATAAAAAATTAAATTTACGTACTCCTTGATAGAAATTGTTGCTGATTAGTTTTTGGTGTGAATCGCTTAACAGTTGGCCTTACTGTACAGGCTTTTGTGCGATTTCCGCAATACCTATATCTTCAGAATTTATGCAAGGAATATCATCAAACTTCAATTTTAGTTAGTCCTTGACATGATTTGATGTTGTTTATATTTTGTTGTAAATAGCTCCACATGTGGTGCTGCAACACTGCATTTGTTACGATTTCTACAGTAGCTCTTAAGATCTTAATCTTAAGAACTAAAGCAGGAATTTCTATAAAAAGTCAGATTCAGTTACTTCTTGACATGAATTGGTTTTGTTTACGTTTTTGTATTAATCGTCATTCGGGTGGCACTGTTATACTGAATTTTGTATAATTTACACGATTTCAATTATATTGAGTACTACTGCACGAAATTTCGTATTTTTAGAGTCCTCAGATTGCTACATCCGTGTAGTTTATTTATTCCAAACGGCATTTAATATATATATATATATATATATATTCAAATGTAAAAGTCTAAGAGTATAACGTTTCTGTTGCGTATTTTTTTATGCCAAGCTCCCAAGAAATATTCCGTTATAAGTGTAATTAATTGATCAGGGTTTCATATGTTCGAACCAAACATCTTTTAAGAAATTCAATTGAATAATTTCAGCTTAAAATGTTTAAATTAAATATGTCAAATATTCATTAAAATGCTGTTCTTGTCTTAAAGTGGATAATTGATTCGCAACTTAAACAAAATTTAAAATATATTTGTAGTTGAACTGAAAATTGAAATTTAAGCTCTAAAAACTGAAAAAAAGCAGCGGCCTCTGAGTCCGCTTACAGCGGTTAACACCTTGGGGACGAGATTCAAAGGTTAAAATACTATTTGAAAGAAATACTTACAGAAAGTTCAATAAATAAAGAAGGCATTTAATAATATAAATATTGTAATCATATAATTTATCAGTTGATTTTTCAAATTATTGAATGTGTCCTCTTTCCACCTTTATCATCTAAGCTCTTCATATGTTTTAATGAAGCAGGAATCATTATTTCTACGTTTTCTATCCGGAAAAAAAAATAAACACGACAAATAACATTTTGAGTTATAATGATTTTAATTTACTTTAATTTTTTCGAAAAATAAATTATTAAGAAGTCTTATGATGTGATAATGCTTACAAATTATATGGTTAACCATCCCAAACATTCAAAATTCTATATCAATAAATAAATAAAATAAATGTTTATAATATATATATATATATATGCATTTATATATATATATACCGGGTGTCCCAAAAATGACTGATGGATTTTAAAATTCAATAATTTGCAAACAGTAACAGCTATTTAAAAAATTTTTGCAAGAGGTTTATGTATAATGTCAGGAGTTTTTTTACCGTAATTTTTTATTTTAATTCGAGTTTCAAACAATAGGTGGCGCTGACGGCGATTGAAGGCCAGGTGATCAGTGTTGAGTGAAGCGTCGACCAAACTTTAAGGGGTGATAGTACACATCAAGACAAACAATATTTAAATAGGAAACCAAGGGTCCCAAAGTCTTCCGAAGGAGATAGGCGCCATTAAAGTTTAGGGTCCAAAAATTCAAATGATTATGAAAAACAGAAAAATTGGTCGATTCGTTTGCGATTTTCACTAAAATTATTCTTTATGTCAGTATTGTCTTGAAAATAAATTATAAAGATAAATTTCAAAAAATGCCGATAGAGGGCGCTTTAGACTTTAGAGTAACGTACAACTATATTTTACCGTTATTTTTCGCATCTCATAAAATTTTCTTAGAAGCTTAGACATAAACTTAAATTTTGAGATGAAAATCTAAATCGTTGGGAGTGGTTAAGTAGAGCAAACTGAACTGTGTACAATGGGGGTGGGAAGGTTCAAATTTCAAATTATTTTAAAAAACGGAAAAATTGGTCGATTCGTCTGCCGTTTTCGCTAAAACTATTCTTTATGTCAATATTTCCTTGAAAATAAATTTTAAAGATTAATTTCAAAAAATACCGATAGAGGGCGCCTTAAACTTTAGAGTAACCAACAACTATTTTTAAGCGTTATTTTTTGTATCTAATTAAATGCTTGCAAATGCTTAGATTTAAATTTTGAACTCAAATTCTAAATCGATGGAGGGGTTAAGAAGCGGAAACTGAACAGTGTTCAGGAGTTAAAATGTTACGCTCCCCACCCCTCGAACATATTTCAAATTTCCGCACTTAATTACTCAAAACGATGCAGATTTTGATCTCAAAATTTAAGTTTGAACTTTTACAGTCATTTAATTAGATACAAAAAATAACGGTTAAAAATAGTTGTTGGTTACTCCAAAGTTTAAGGCGCCCTCTAACGGTATTTTTAAAAATTAATCTTTAAAATTTATTTTCAAGGAAATATTGACATAAAGAATAGTTTTAGCGAAAACGGCAAACGAATCGAACAATTTTTTCCATTTTTTATAATCATTTGAAATTTGAAGCTCCCCACCCCCATTGAACACAGTTCAGTTTGCGCTACTTAACTACTCCCAACGATTCAGATTTTCATCTCGAAATTTAAGTTTATGTCTAAGCTTCTAAAAAAATTTTATGAGATGCGAAAAATAGCGGTAAAATATAGTTGTACGTTACTCCAAAGTCTAAAGTGCCCTCTATCGGCATTTTTTGAAATTTATCTTTATAATTCATTTTCAATAAAATACCGACATAAAGAATAGTTTTAGTGAAAACCGCAAATCAATCGACCAATTTTTCCGTTTTTTATAATCATTTGAATTTAAAACCCTCCGAACACAGTTAAGTTTGTGCTACTTAACTGCTTCCAACTATTCAGATTTTGAGCTCAAAATTTAAGTTTAAGTCTAAGCTTACGAAACTTTTATGAGATGCAAAAAATAACGGTAAAAAATAGTTGTTCGTTACTCCAAAGTCAAAAGCGCCCTCTATCGTCATTTTTCGAAATTTATAATTTATTTTCAAGGCAATACTGACATAAAGAATAATTTTAGTTAAAACCGCAAACGAATCGACCAATTTTTCTGTTTTTCATAATCATTTGAATTTTTGGACCCTAAACTTTAATGGCGCCTATCTCCTTCGGAAGACTTTGGGACCCTTGGTTTCCTATTTAAATATTGTTTGTCTTGATAAGTTTGGACCATGAATTTAGAAACACCCTGTATATATATGATTTTAACAAAAAAATACTTAAAAACTTCGTCTAAATTTTAAAAAAAAGTATCGAAAAACTGAATGTGATAAATTTGTATTAATGCTATAAAAATACATTTCAACATTATTATTGTGGACATCATTTTTTGTAATTAAAAAAATACACACATTCCACTATTGGTTTTATTCTTTTAATGCATCATTATAAATTCCCAGCAAATTAAAAATATTTAAAACACAATAAATCCTTAGTTTACGAAATTTGTATATAATCTTACAAAATTATCATAAACATGTTCGGATTAAAATTTTTAAATACAATGTAAATATTTGTTACAACTCATATCCAAAGGGCACAAAAGTTTCTGATTGTACGTGTACGCACAAAATATTCAAATCCCGCAACCTTAATCAAAAGGAGAAAAAAAATAGATATTTTTACCTTTATCAAAAGTGCAAGAAATTGAAAGCGCTTGTTCAATAAAAAAAGATATTTTTTGATGAATCTGAGCGGAAGAAATATACATAAAAAAACTCGCAAAAGAAAATAAATAATTTAGAGAAAAATGTTTCCTGTATTTTTTTGGAAATGGAAGAAATTTCAGAATCAGAATTTAATAAATTCGGTGAAATGTGATTTATTTTATTGCCATTTTTGCATTCACTCCATTTTACGTTATATGAATTCTGAATAATTTCTATTTAAAGAATAATATTGGGATGTTTATTTTCCTCCTGGACGCTACAGAAGTCATAATAAAATTATACGTATGTTATCCTAAAAAGAAAAAAAAAACAGTTAAATACCAGATGAATTTTTTTCGGCTGCAGTTTATTAAGTGTTTATAAATTGTTTTAAAGAGTTATAATATAAAGATAATAAAACAGATTTATTAAAGCCGATTTCAGATATTCAAATTAAAGATCTAAAATAAGTGTATAGGTGCATTATTGTAAAATAAAACTTCGTATAGTAAATATTTCAGCCAATAGGAAATGCATGACAATAACATTTATTACAATTGTATATACTAAATTCTGTATTATTTAAGTAACAGCACTCAATCTTACATTTGACATATTCACAAAGACAATATCTTATACTATAATGCGAGCAAAAATTGTGTGTGTGTGGGGGGGGGGGGGGTAAATTTTATCTCAAAAACGGCTCTAACGATTTTCGCAAAAATTTGGATTTTACCATTTTCGGGCACGAGAAGACCATTGGGCTAGGTCCCATGTTCGGAAAAATTCGATTACTGGGTCATTTTGGGTCATAATGGGTCAAGATCAAGCTATTTATATCTAGAGAACGGCTGGATCGATTTTAAGGAAATTTTGTAACCAATCGTTTTTTGGCACGAGAAAACTATTGGGCTGGGTCACATGTTCGAAAAATTTCGATTATTGGGTCATTTTTGGGTCATTATGGGTCAAGCCATTTTTATCTAAAAAACGGCTCTAACGATTTCGACCAAATTTTACATTTTATCGTTTTGGATTACCAGAAGACCATTGGGTTAGGTAACATGTTCGAGAAAATTCGGTTAGTGGGTCATTTTTGGGGTCATTGTGGGTCATGCTATTTTTATCTAGAGATTTTCTCATGCAATTTTGACTAAAAATTGCATTCTATGGTTTTCGGGCACGAGAAAAACATTGGGCTAGGTTACATGCTCGAGAAAAAATTTTAATGGGTCATATTGGGTCATTAAGAGTCTGGGTCAAGCTATTTCTATTTAAAGAACCGCAGAATCAATTTCATCGAAATTTTGCCTGTAATAGTTTTTTGACACGAGAAAGCTAATGGGCTCACACGATCGAGAGATTTCGATTATAAGAGTCATTTGTGGGTCATGATGGGTCATAATGGGTCATAGTCAAGCTATAGCTAAAGAACAGGTGGATCGATTTTAACGAAATTTTGTATACAACATTTTTTTTGGCACGAGAAAACTATTGGGCTAGGTCTCAGTTCGAGAAATTTCGATTACTGGGTCATTTTGGGTCATAAAAGGTCTGGGTCAAGCTATTTATATGTAAACTACGACAGTATCAAATTTAATGAAATTTTGTATGTAAGTTTTTTGACACGAGAAAATTAATGGGCTATCTCACATGTTTGAAAGATTTCGATTATAAGAGGTTATGGGTCATTATATTATGAGTCATGATGGGTCATAACGGGTCATGTCAAGCTATATCTAAAGAACACGTGGATCAGTTTTAACGAAATTTTGTATACAACATTTTTTGGCACGAGAAAATCATTGGGCTAGGTCACATGATCGAGAAATTTCGATTAATGGGTCATAAAGGGTCATAAAGGGTCTGGGTCAAGTTATTTATATTTAAAGAAAGGCAGGATCGAGTTTAACGAAATTTTGAGTGTAACAATATTTATACACGAGAAAACTAATGGGCTAAGTCACATGTTCGAGAGATTTCGATTATAAGGGTCATTTGTGGGTAATGATGGGTCATGGTCAAGCTATATTTAAAGAATGGGTGAATCGATTTTAACGAAATTTTGTATACAGCATATTTTTGGCACGAGAAAATCATTGGGCTATGTCACATGTTCGAGAAATTTCGATCAATGGGTCATTTTTGGGTTATTCTAATTTTATCTAGACAATGTCTCGCGCAAATTTGACTGAATTTTATATTCTATCGTTTTCGGACACAAGAAAATCATTGGGTTAGGTCAGATGTTTCAGAAAACTCAATTAATGATTCATTTTGGGTCATAATGAGTCAAGGTCAAACTATTTATACCTAAAAATTGGCTCAATCGATTTTATCTAAATTTTGTATTTAACGTTTTTCGGCACGCAAAAATTAATGAACTAAGTCACATTTTCGAGAGATTTCGATATAAGGGTCGTTTGTGGGTCATGCTAATTTTATCTAGAAAATTGTTCTCACCATTTTCAGTATATTTTCTATTATATCGTTTTCGGACAAAAGAAAACCATTGAGATAGGACACATGCACGTAACAATTCAGTTAGTGGGTCGTTTTAGGTCTTAATGGGTTCGGGTCATTCTAATTATATATAACAACGACTCAGTCAATTTTACCTAAATTTTGCAATGGAACGTCTTTTGTCACGAGAAGACTATTGAGCTGAGTTGCATATTAAACAGAATTATATTAGTGGGTCATATCGCTTCATTGCTGAATGCTGTCATGCTAATTTTACTTAAGAAATGGCTTAAACGATTTTGATTCATTTTATACTCATATGTTTTTGATTACCTGAAGACCATTGAGCTAAGTCACATGTTTGATCACATGTGATTAGTGGATCATTTGGGTAATAAGGGTCAGGATCACGAGACTATGGCAAAAGCCAATAAGTTGGCGATATTTGACAAAATATTGACGAAATTTGGCCGAAAAATCGACTATTAAGGTTACGAAACCAAAACACATATTTGGCGCCAAATGAAAGAATGTGTCCAAATTTGGTTATATCTGGCAAAAAATATTGTCTTTCAGAATGTGAAGAAATTTCTTATACATTCTTAATAGTCTTCGAAATGCATAGTTAAACTAATCAGAGTCGAGCTATAAAAGTGATTTGGATTGATGTCCTTTCATTGTAAATTTTAAAATAAAGTAAAATTTATGAACATGTGCATACAAACATAGTTGATTGTTTTTATAAATAATACTATTATTAATAACATGTTTTACAGTAATAATACTATATCGAGTTGAACACAAAGTTAATTTTGACCGAGCTGAGCTCGGTCACCCCTGCTAGTATTATCATATTAGGGGAAAGTGGGAATACTTGAGCATTTGGGATACTTGAGCCACCTCTATTATCTCTACAGTTGGTTAATTTTTCTTCCTAAAATTGGCAATATGGTAACATATTTATAGTTCTGAACATGTAAAAAAGAAATCTTACACTTTGGTACCATTTTGAAAGTATAGTGATTAATAGTTGTTTTTTCCCTACCTGAAGTAAACATTTAGGTGCATGGGTTTATTTATTTATTTATTTTATTTTATTTTATTTTTTTTATTTTTATTTATTTTTTTTTTTTTTTGTAATGAAGGTTTTGTTTAAAGTTGCAACTATATACATAAATTTAATAATTATAATTTCAATTGTATTTTGAATCTAAAATAATTCTAATAGCTGCATGCTTTATTTAGTAAAACTCTGATAAACAAAAATAGTGGTAGTGGGGTAATTGATTTATTAACTTTTATTCATTTTAATATCATATTTTCCTGAAGACGGCGTGAAACGTTGAATCTTATTTTATTTTATTTTAATTGTGCAAGTTCATATTAAAGTTCTTGTTTTGTGCACCATTGATCAATGTTTTGTATTTTTAATAAATACATTCTTAGTAGTTAAATTTTATGGTGCAGTTGTCCAGTACATGTTTATCTTTTTAAGTTTTAATTTGATTTTCATAAAATTTGATATGACTCGATATTTTTTTTTCATTTTGGGGCAGTTTTTGTCTTGTTATATGCGGACAGTCGCACAAATAATCCGATGTATTTATAAAATCACAAAAATTTAAATTCCTAAAAATTTTAAAAAGGAAAAAATATGATTTTCCAAATCATATATAAATTTCGTCGAGCTTTCATAACGACTGAAGGACTTTGTAACACATGAATGAAATAAAATGAATTTCTTTCTAACCCTCCATGTTTTTGGCACGTATTATTCCGTTCACTAAGATCCAAGTTTCATTGCAATATAAACAATATTTAAGATAATTTAAGTCTATAGATTTAATGAAATTTCATTGCACTGAAGAATGATTAATACTATCAAAGATTACGTTTGTAGTTATTTTTTTCTTAAATAATTTTGAAAGACTCATATTTTCTTAGCATTTAAAACAAAATGCAATGAAAACATCATTACAATTTTACCTTTTTGTGTGTCCACCAGAGGGTTAATAAGCACATTTAGATGCTTCCAAACATATTAAATATTATATTACCATTAAAAAGTTGCAAAATCAATATTAGGCGTTTATCTCAAGTTATTAAAAAAAACTTGCACTAAATACTCACAAAAGTCAAAGCCTTAGGCCAAACGAAGCCTAAGGAATTTCTTACCCAACTTTACAGAGTAAATAGCACGAGGTAAAAAAGAACCGTTTGCCATCTTGAACAAAGTGGACAGCTTTTCCACCTTCCACCCCCACCCCCACCCAAAAAAAGAAAAAAAAAAGAAAGAAAAAGCCGCCTTAAACGAAACCTTAAGGAATTTCAAATTCTAAATTTTAATGTCATTGCATTTATTTTTTTTCGGCATTTCCGCAACTAACTTCATCTTACTACGTTATCCCATACCTTTACAACTTAGCTTCTATTTTGAAATTGTTAGAAATCTTTTTTTCGCTTACTATTGTATTTGTATATTTAGAATATTATTATATATTTATTTAAATTACTCGCATCCTATAAAAGGAAAAAAGAAAGCTACATGGTTCTGATTATATCTTAAACCCCCTTATCTTCTCACTTCTTATCATTACCCTGTTTGGTTGTTCTTCAAAAATCCAAAGCAGCCAAAGCAGCTCCAGACAGCTCCTGCCACCATGATGATTATTGGAGCACAGCCTGCTGTGAGGCGAATTTTCCATCATTACAGAAATTCCTCATGTTTCCTGGAAAAACTGTTCCCATTTAGATATGACGTAAATGTGGAAAATAATCTCAATATAAACATTCACTAAACAATCATCATTGAATCTCTGGGGAACTCTAAAGTTTCATTAGAATTTATATAACCCTTCCCAGTAGATAAGGTAGACAAAATTCGTTTTAAAATTTTATTGCATAGTCGTTGATGGCTCGTAACGAACTGCACTGTTAAAAAAATTCTGAAATTCACGAATATTTTTTTCTGAATTTCACAGAAAAAGTCCCTTTTCACAACAAAAGGGCATTTTCCGTTAAAAATTAGAAAACTTCACCATATTTCCAGAAAATAACGAAACGGATGGAAATACAAAGAAAAAACTGAGATACTCCGTTACCTCGGGAGCTACGTGGCAGAGTGGTCAAGGCACCACGCCGCTAATCGCCTGTGAGCGCAGATTGTGGGTTCAATTCATACTAGCGCCATTAAATAATGAAAACATAAAAAATCCCTTTTAAATTACATATTTTCTGTTTATTTTTCTCTTATTTCTTATTAAAAAAATATTTTAACTATTTAGCCAAAAATGAATAAATAAATAAATAAATAAATAAATAGTGTACGACAATTTTAATAAATTATCTATAACAATATTTTTGTAAAAAAAGAATAATTTTTTTTTTATTCATTCATTCATTCATTCAAAAAAAAAAAAAAAAAAAAAAAAAAAAAAAAAAAAAAAAGCTATTTTAAACAGTGATTTTTTTAAATTTAAACTAGTTAAAAAATTAAAATTTATTAAAAAAATAATAAGTATTACGCATCAGTCTAAGATAAAATAAAATAAACGGTTTACAAATATTCTAACGAATATATTTGAAAGGAAACATTTAAAAAACACAACAGATTTTCCCACTAACTCATAAAAGACATACTTTGTACACACCGGGATTAGCGGCTTTGTCTTAGTCAGTAAGGATTTGTTCCTCTATTAAAAGCTCTCGAGTTCAATCCTCAGGACGGCTTGATGTAAATTATACAATAAATAAAAAAATAAATAAATAAAGTAATTAAGTAAAAAAATAAAGCAGCTTAAAATCACTCGGAAATTTCGAATTCTTTGACATTTAATCGATTCATTAATTTTAAAAATTATATTAAATTATTATCATTAAAAATCGAACATTGTAACAAAAAGTTACTGCTTCTTCAAACGGAGTTTTCCTTTCTTTCATGCCGCACTAGTTGCCGAGAGGTTCTGACTTCTCAACTTGTAGACGGCAGGTGCTGGGTCCGAACCCAGTCACGGCCGTCGCCCTAAACGTTCGAAGGTTTCGTGGTTTTCTTCGAACCTTACGTAAATACGAGTTAGGTTCCCTTAGAAAGACCCCCACGAAGGGCACCTCCCCTTGGGCCTATATCTCTAACGTAGATAATCCGACGAAAAAAATAAACCAAACCAAACCTTCCTTTCATTTCCCAAACCGGAAAATCAACTAACGGAACGGTAAAAGTTCGGTTACTTTGATGCCAGTGAGGTCACAGATTATTTTTAACATTGTAGTAACTAATTTATAAAAAGTCCAGTATTTTGAATGTGAATGTGACAGCAAACATTTAACCTGTGAACGTAACAGAGACACCTACACTTCTTTTTACTGTAATTTTCCGAGTTCTGTTTGGATCATTTGCAATCGACATGATTAGATTTCCACTGTAATTTTATGTAAATTATGCTACATCGCTCAAACTGCAATGTATAAAATGTTAAGCAACGCTCTGTGTCGTCGCTCGAGTCCCAACATAGTGGAACACAAGGACTGTGTTGGAGAGTAGAAACAGAATAAAGAATTTATGCTATAAGCGTAGAAGTTTCATAAGAGATTTTGAAATTAAGAAAATAAAAGTTTAGAAGGCTCAGGGGAGGCTCAGGGGTTGAAAATTTTTCAAAAGATAGATTTTTTTGTGATATAGTTTAATTATTCAATTAATTTTTAACTCAATTCAAAAAACCGCATAAAAATATTTGCATTTTTTAACGGAATTATAAGCATTTATGCATCAACACTTTCATAGCCGCACCGATAGAATTTCAAATTTAGTCGCGTTTTATCAAAATTTGATTTTTGACAACTAACACCAAGATATAAAAAAAAAACTATTTGATGGAATGGCCTTTTTTTTTCATGCATATAACATCATTATCTATAGAATGAATTAAGGATATAACTATAACTTAAAAAAAAAAACATTCTTAAAAAATCTCTCAAATTTGAAAATTTAAAACCCCCCTAAAAATACAATTTTTTTTCATTAAAACTACTCAAAATATTAAACTATCTAAAATATATTAATTCATTCTATAGATAATGATGTTATATGCATACAAAAAAAATTAAGCCATTCCATTAAATAGTTTTTTTTTTTTAAATATTGGTGTTAATCGCCAAAAATCAAGTTTTGAGAAAACGCAACTTAAAACATTAATTATAAATAGAAGTTTTCTTATACGTCCATTAAAAACATTTCAAAAAATATACATTAAAATATTTAATTGCTAAAAAGGACGTCAAATGCTAATAAAACACGTTAAAAGATCTTAATAATTTGATATGTTTGACAAATGACAAAAATTGTCATTTTCCATCTTTGTGTTTATTTGTATATTTTGTTTGTATATTTTGTCTGATGATGATTGAGTAAATTTAATCGAAACATGTCAAATTATTAAGATCTTTTAATGTATTTTATTAGCATTTGTCGTCCTTTTTAGCAATTAAATATTTAAACATATATTTTTTGAAACGCGACTTAAAGTTGAAATTATATGGGTGCGGTTATGAAAGTGTTGATGCATAAATGCTTATAACTCCGTTAAAAATGCAAATATTTTTATGTGTTTTTTTGCATTGAGTTAAAAATTAATTGAATCATCCAACTGAATCATAAAAAATTCGATTTTTTGAAAAGTTTTCAACCCCTGAGCCCCCTTAAATAGATGATATTAGAGATTGGAGTCACTTTACCTTACAACTGAAGATAACGTATTACGTTTTGAAACATTGGTATGGACTATTATTGAAAAACATTGTAAATATTTAATCATTAGCATTTTTTAGAATGCAATAGATCATGAGTGTCAGGTTCTGATACCACCTCTGCTAAAGAATGGAATTTCCACTATTTCTCTATTTTAATATTTTGTATTGTATGGCTGTGTACCAGAATTTCCAAGGTGACATTCCTTCTTTGTGGAAAGGGGAATTGACAGATAATCCTTTGCAGGTGGTGAATAAGAGAAAGAGAAGATTGCTGAGAGGCATGTCCATCTGTCAATGAGGTATGCGGATGATGAGCAGATAAGCAACATGTCACTAAGCAAGAAAGGAATGGAGGATGTGTCCAATGAATGAGCTTCAAAGGGGGTTGACATTGGTGTGACCCAGTGATTTGGGAAGAGCAAGGCTTGTCTCAGATTAGTTCAGTCCGTACCTGGGTTTCGTACCTAGAGGGTGCTCTGTGTGGTAGAGCGTAAGCAGTGCGTAGCTGGAGAGCAAAGGACACAGACGTCTTGGTGTTTAGTGCTCTGGGCCGAGAAGTGCAGGCCGAGTATCCTTGTGTTGGGAGATTCAAAGCTGATCTCCGATAAAGGGAATCTAACGTGCATTGAGTGGAAAGTGTAATTGCAATAGTACACAACCAACCTTTACTGTATTTAATTTAATGTTGAACCGGATCACCTATATCCGAGTTGTAATTGTATATAATTGTAAATAGCGTATTTAGTGTGTACATATATTCTAAATAAACTGATAATTCAGTTACTTGACAGCGTCAGTGTTCATTTACACAATCCTCACAGTGGGTGACCGATATCACCTAGTAATATTGGTGGTGGCAGCTGTAACTACCACGGACTTTCTTCTAAGCTGTGTGGACTGAGAGGAACGTCCGACAAATTGTTGGCAGCGTCGGGATAAAATCGCCTGAAACGAGTGACCAGCCAGCTGTGTTACAGTGTGTTAGTGCCGGAGTACCCAGTGAAATTCTTGCGTGGTAATGCCGGATCGTCGAATGTGTGCTAAAGTGTCGTACCGTATCGTCGAATGTGTGCTAAAGTGTCGTGCCGTATCGTCGAGTGTGTGCTAAAGTATCGTGCCGGATCGTCGAGTGTATGCTAAAGTGTTGTGCCTGTGCCGTATCAGTATTAGAAAGAACTGAACTGTTGTGCCATATTACCGCTACATCGTGGAACTACCTGTGATTAGAAAAGTACCCCAGCAAATAAAGTATAAGGTAAGATGTTTTGATCATATCCTTCTGCTGACATCTCGAACCAAAATTTGTTGTTGTATAATTAATAGTAATTTAAGTAAATTGTCTATATTATTTATGTGCTTTATCAATACTTCCTACCTATAAAGTGTTAATAACCATATTGGCTATTGTGTTAAGGAAAGGTTATTAAAAAAAATTATAGACAGTCAATACTAGCTCAAGTTATTACTTGAGCTAGTATTGACTGTCTATAATTTTTTTTTTTTTTTTTACTAATTGTAGTAATAATAGTTGGAAGGAATAATTAAATTTACTTAAATTTAAATTATTGTTAAAGTAATATTTAAATGAAGCAATATTTTTTAAGTTTGAATAGTTGATAACAACATTTGCTTAGAGTTTTAATTGGCCAATAGTAGTGAGAAAAAAAAAGGCTCAAAAGAGAGCCATAGTGAAAAAAAAGGCTCAAAAGAGGACCATAGTGAAAAAAAAGGCTCAAAAGAGAGCATTAGTGAGGCAAAATAAAAGTAAAGATCTTGTGATCAAAATAGTATATTTGTTTTAAGGGTGAGAACTACTATTGAATTTGGAAATATTGTAGTGAGGATTATTATAGAAATTTATATATGCATGTTTTACAATTTTTCTTTATGTGGATTTTTTGATTGACATCAGTACTTCTATTCAATTTCAACGTATCAGTATTATTATGTAAATTGTATGTTGTTATCTAAAAGTATAAACTGAAATCTGTATTGAATAGTAATCAAATCGAGTTGTTGTTTTACCTTTTGTTTTATTGGAAGTATATTGTGGGATATCAATGGTTGAGAAAAATTAGAGTATTAAGTAGGTTACTTAGAAATGAAATGCATTGATTATCTGAAGGGTATTAATTAGTATAATAAGTGGAGAAATATCTGTACTAAGTTAGAAATTTAGGAAATATTAATTTGGTAGGTTTAACTATTCTTGTGGGGCGGTAATAAAAATCGGTGAAGGTATGGCTTTCTTATTGAAACTAAAAAATGTGGATCTTCAGGGGATAGCTGAAGAATTGGGTGTTGAATTCGCAGAAGATGATACCAGAATTCAGCTTAAGAAAAAGATAATGGACAGTGATGAGTATGACGAGGGGGTTATTAAGGAATTATCTGACGCTATTGTTGCAGAACGATTAGAGCGCGAAGAAAAACAGGAAAGGTTAGAGCGTGAAGAAAAACAGGAAAAATTAGAGCGCGAAAGGTTAGAAAAACAGGAAAAATTAGAGCGCGAAGAAAAACAGGAAAAGTTAGAAATGAAAAAATTAAGAATGGAACATGTAGTCCAGTCATTTTAGCACCTTTTTTTGCAAATAGCGGAAAAAATTAGAACAAAGCTGGATCTTTGCATGGGTGCTAGTTAGGGTATGTAGTTAAACATACTAAAAGTCCCCATCAATCCGATGTGAGCTTTCGCCTCCAGGGGGCGCTAAAGAGCTTGAAAATCGCTTTTCTGCGAATATCTCACGAACAATGGCATCTAGACAAAAAAGTTCAACTACAAAAATGTAGATAATTTAATTTCCTACAAAAAGTGTCCTTAACATTTTTTTGTCACGCCAACCCTTCCCTGGCAAAATTTAAGATAAAATACACATTATTGAAAAAGAATGTGCAAGCACAATCATAACGCGGCGAAGAGGCAGAACAAATACTAAACAACTTTTGATTCCTTCCCCCATCTTTCCCCCATTGTTTGTATGGCGTTTTCGCGCGCTTGTGCAATACGTCACATGAGAATAATAAGGTTCTATCTGTGTTTTTGAAAAAATCGACTTATCGATATAGAAATGTTCTATTTGTTATGAAGGCATTTATGGATTAAAATAATGTCGTAATATAATTGTAAGGTTACATGTAAATTATATATAACATCATTTTGATGCAAAAATGCCTTCATAGATACAGAGTCTTTCTATATAGATAAGTCAATATTTTCAAGAACACAGATAGAACTTTATTATTCTCAGGTGACGAATAGTCATTGCCCAATACCCTATCTCTCTTTGAATTTGTCGAAATGTACCACGTGCAAGTACTTTTCAATATTTTATTTTTATTTGGTGCTCATTCCGCTAGTATGAAATGACTTTAATTTATTGAAAGAAGTATTCATTCTTTTTAAGATTTTAGGAAGGGAATAATTTTATTTTCAACGCATGTTGTCGAAAGTTTTAAATTAGTTATGACAGTTTAAAATGACTCTTTCTTAATTGCTGATTCGAAGCGGAAAAGGGAGATTGACAAAATAGTTTATCTTGCATGAGATGAGGACTGGGTTTCGAAAGATTTTGTAAAAATAGAAACAAAAAGGACTGAAGTCGCTTGTGACAGCAAGTTTTGAAAGTGATGACCATAAGTGGAAAATATTTGAAGAAATGGCTAAAAACAATAATGAATTTACAGTTCATTCAAAGAGTAAGAAAAATTATTCACGAAAGAATTCTATTAAATCATACAATAAATCTATTGCCGAAAAACGACCAACATCCGCACAAATTAATCATCCATTGAAGGAAAAATTGATAAATGATAGTCCATTGTTTGAATTAAGGGAAAATGTTTGTTATTTCTGATACATTAGACGAAGATTCTTTACAGAAGGAGAAAAAGAAAGCTCTAAAGTATCGCGGAAAAGAATTTTTTTTAAATCTAATCATTAAAATAAGACACGTCTCATATCTATGTTTATGGAGAAATTTATGGAGACTGGTTTCGAAGCGAAACAAGCAGAAGATAATGCAGACACACTAATTGTTAACACAGTTATTGAAGCAGCAAAGTCTGGTGCGCTTACTGCTGTTGTTGGCGGTGATGTTGACTTGCTCATATTGTTGACAGTTTTAGCACCTCCAGAGATAGAGATATTTTTTATTAAGTCTGGAAGAGGACGAATTGTTACCACCCTGTATTGATCGCACAGTTTTAACAATGATGCTGTTCTAAAAGATCACATATTGTTCCTTCACGCTTTTTCAGGTTGTGACTCGACATCAGCAATGTTTGGGAAAGGTAAAATGTCGTTAGCAAAATTTTTGAAGAAGGAAGAAGATCATAACATACAAGCTGCCAGCATTTTTAAAAGTGATCAAGTATCTTAATTTAAAGTTTCCGAGGCTGGAAAAACTATTTTTCTTGCTTTATACGGTAGTAAAGCAGAAATTTCTTTGAACAAGTACCGTTATGTATGTTTCAAGAAAAGAGTTGGTGCTGGTAAAAAAAAAGCCTTTTATCGTAGCCGCCTGCCGAAGATGCAGCTAGATTGTACAGTTTACGTATTTATCATCAAGTACTATACTGATTGAGCAATAAACTACTTCCTGAGAACTGGGGCAGGCAAAACGCACCTAATTTGTTTCCAATTCTTGCTACCTTACCGCCCGCACCAAAAGATATTATTGAATCTGTTTTTTATATTTGCTCCAAAGGATGTGGAAAAGCATGTGAATGCCGAAATATTGGATTGAAATGTTCTGATATTTCATAAATTGCTGCGGAGTTTCATTTCATAATGCAAGTAAAATTGAATAGACGAGGAAAATATTGACAGTGTCCTGCCCACTGCAAGGGAGGAGGGAAGCGCTACTTCTGTTTTCAGTGATGATATCGAAAGGCAAACAAAAAATACTGAAAGCAGTACAGCAACGAAATAAATAAATACAGATAATTACGAATCTGAGTCGAGTGTAGAAATTGAAGCTGTGCAAAGAACTACTAAAGCAGTTAAACGACTTAAATTGGATTAAGTCAGTCACTATAAGTGGAATATGTTTACGGAAGAAACCACCAAAAAAAAAAAAAAAAAAAAAAAAAAAAAAACGCACTAAGTGTTTTACCTCAAGGGTGGTGTGGAAATAAGCATAAATGTATATTACATATTCAACTTTCCCCATTCAAAGGTGAGAATTATAGATCTGTTTACAATTTTTTTTTTAAGTTGCTGCAGATTTTTTGAATTTTTGTAATTTTACTTTCAAATATGGTCACGTTTTTACATTTTTGACAGGGAAGGGTTAATGTGAAAAACCAATGTTAAAGACACTTTTTATAGAAAATTAAATTACCTACAACTTTGTAATTCACCTTTTTTCTCTAAATGCCATTGTTCGTGAGATATTCACAAAAAACTGATTTTCAAGCTCTTTAGCGCCCCCTAGTGGGGATAGCTCACATCGGATCGATGGGGACTTTTAGTATGTTTAACTACATAACCTAACTAGCACCTATGCAAAAATCCAGCTTTGTTCTAATTTTTTCCCCTATTTTTGCTAAAATGACTGGGCTAATGAATTAGAAATGGAGAGACTAAGGGTGCAAGGATCGGCAAATAATTTCAATGGGTCTAGGGAATCTCATAATGAAAGTAACATAGAAAAATTGATCAAAAGTGTTAAAACTCTATCTATCAAAGTACCAGAAGGGACTGAGGGATGGAATTTATTTTTTAACAGCTTAGAAAGGGCATTCAAAACTAAAAATGTACCGGAAAACCAGCAGGCCGAAATTCTACTAAATATGTTAGGAGATAAGGCAGATAATTTGTTAATTTATACCACAACGGAACAAATGGAGAATTATGAGGAGTTAAAGGAGTTAGTCCTAAGGGAACATGAGCCGACACCGAAGGCATGTTTGGAAAATTTTAAGAAGGCTAAGAGAAACCAGAACGAAACTCATGTATTATTTGTATCGCGTTTAATAGCAACATGGGAAAATTATTGTAAGATTAGAGGTGCCGACTCTTATGAAAAAGTCAACCAGTTAATAGTTACTGATAAGTTAGTAAGTACGTTAGATGAGGATAACGCATCATATATTGGGTTAACTCACCAAGGTAAATGGTTAGAAGCTTCTAAAATTGCTAAAGAATGTGACCATTATTTTGACCATAAAAATAAGTCTTATGCAGTTACGTATAAAAGTTTTAAAAGTAAAGATAGGTACGTAAACAATGAAAAAATGGGACCGAGGGAGGATAGTAAAGTTAGTGGTAATTGGAGGCAAAACGGGAGTAATGAGACTAATTCTTTTTCGGATAGGAAAATAGATTTTAAGAAACCTAGTGATGCTTCAGCGCCTAAATGCTTTAAATGTGGTTTGAGAGGTCATTATCAACGTTTTTGTAATAAAGTGGGTAATGAGGAAAATAATGGTAATAAAGGGCGAGATCCGAAAGCAGGTGTACATAAGATTGTGGTAAAAGAAAGCAAAGAGTTACCTAATGGAGCTATTGTGGCGAGAATATCGGCAAAGGCCGAACAGAGAACTAATGTTATTGGTGAGAAATTAAATAAACTTGAGAAAATTGAAGTTAGTGTAAATGGGCAAAAAGCAAAGGGATTGGTTGATTCTGGATGTGAAATTAGTGTTGTTCATAAAGATTTGGTACCGGAAGAGAAATTAAAAGGAGCGGGTAGTATTTATTTACAAGGGTTATTCGGTGAAGCAGTTAAATCGCCGTTTGTTAAACTACCGTTAGCTATTCCGCAACTCGGACAAACTAATATAATTCATCAGGAAGTACTTTGCGCAGTGACTGATAATATTAATGAGCAAGTAATTTTACATCCCGAAGTGATTAATGAGTTGTCAGGTATCAACCGCGAGGAGCCATTGCTAGAGGCCCAAGAATTATAAAGTTCAGAAATTATTATTGATAATTCGAGTGAAAAGAAAGATATGAATAACGATAGTTGTAATGTTTACGCAATAGAAGCGAGTTCGCAAAATGTACAATGCCAGAATCCAGAAAAAACAGAAGTGGAGAAAGATAATAAAGCTATTGTTAGCAATTCAGATATGTTTAAAGAATCCCAATAAGACTGTAAAGAGTTAGAGAAAGCTTGGGAATTAGCTAAAATGGATAAGGGGGATTATTATATTGTAAATGGCTTATTATATCATAAAGAGAAATTGTTAGGCGAAACTATAGCGCAATTAGTAGTACCCAAAGTAAGGAGAGAAGAAATCCTAAAATTAGCTCATAGTTCGGTATTTGGAGGGCATCATGCAGCCAAGAAAACTTTACAGAGAATCACGTATTCATTTTATTGGGAGGGGATGGCGAAAGAAACTAAACAATTTTGTGAGTCATGTTTAGAGTGCCAGTTGACTAGAGGGGTTAAAGTAAATGAGAGAGCTCCTATTTCCCCAGTATCGCGGCCGGAACTTCCATTTCAGATAGTTAATGTTGATTTAATTGGGTCTATTGATCCTAAAAGTTCACAAGGACATCAGTATATACTAACTTTAATTGATCAACATACTAGGAGGGCGGATGCGATCCCTTTAAAAAGTTTAACTGCTAAAACCGCGTGTGATGCGTTACTTCAAATATTTATGAGGACAGAAATTCCGAATATAATTGCCTGTGATAATGCAACCAATTTCACTGCCGACTTAACGAAAGAATTTGAGAAAAGGTTAGGCGCTAGTCCAAGATTTTCGACCCCACAATATCCACAGTCGGGTTTCTGGAACGATTTAATCAGACTCTTATACGTATGTTACACCATACTATTAGAGAAGAAGGAAAAAAGTGGCATAAACAAATACCATTTGTATTATGGGCGTATAGGGAAGTCTCAAATTCTACGATGGGAATCGCACCTTTCCAGTTATTATATGGTAGAGCGCCGGAGGGTCCTTTATCGATTCTCAAGTCATCCTGGGCAGGAGAAAATAAGGGGGCGCAGTTAGATACTACGCCGATTCATAAGTATTTGAATGAACTTAGGGGACGTTTAGAAAGAGCCGCAAATGAGGCAAAATTATCGTCCGAAGTGCAACAAAATAGAATGGCGTATCATTATAACTTAAGGTCAAAAGAAAAAACGTTTGAAGTAGGTGATAAAGTAATACTGTTAATCCCCGATTCAACTAATAAGTTATATTCTAGGTGACAAGGGCCGGCAACCATAGTCGAAAAAAGAAATCAGCATTCGTTTATAGTTGAGTTAGCCGACGGGAATAGGAAGCAGGTGCACCAAAATAAAATAAGAGAATTTATTGCTAAATGTAATATAGTTAATATTGTTTTCGAAGGAGATGAGGAATTTGGAGAAGTTGGGGAAATTCCTATTTTGAACCGGGATCAGGAAGTAGAACGAGATATAGAAAGGTTCGAAATAAAAGGGATATCTAACAATCAAGTTAAAGATATAAAATCTATTTTGAGGGAGAATAAAGAGGTGTTTATGGGTCCTGTACGACCAGCTGAAGTAGGGGAGCATCTTATTGATCTTAAACCAGGGGTGGAAAGGAAAAAGCCAAAGTTATATAGCGTACCGGTAGCGTACAAAGAGGAAGTAGATAGGCAGATTCAGGAGTTATTAGAACTAAATCTAATCGAAGTGTCAAATGCTGAAATTAATCATCCAATTGTTTGCGTGGCGAAAAAAGACGCAACTGTTAGACTTTGTATAGACTATAGAGCTTTAAATTCGGTAACTCAGGTTCCAACCTTTCAGATGAAAGATTCTCAAGAAATCATGTATACCGCAGGGGCGGCTAAATATTTATCTTCGATTGATTTATTGAGAGGTTATTGGCAGATTAAAATGGCTGAGGAGTGTAAACATTTGACAGCTTTTTCAACGCATAATGGAACTTATCAGTGGCGTACCATAACGTTTGGATTATCAGGGGCGGCTGCTACGTTTCAGAAAGATATGAATGAGGTTCTTCAAGGTCATCGGAGGTATGCGGAAGCATATATTCATGATGTCATCATTTTCTCCGACACCTTCGGAAGAGCATTGTGAGCATGTTAGGGCTGTCATTGAAGAACTTAAAAGCAGAAATTTTACGATTAGGCTAGACAAATGTAAATTTGGAGAGAAATTGACTAAGTTCTTAGGTCATGTAATTGGAGGTGGAACGCATGCACCTGATGAGGAAAAAATAGGAGCAATAAGGGATCTAAAGAGACCAAAAACTAAAAAGGAAGTTAGATCTGTTTTGGGATTAATGGGATTTTACCGATCTTATATTCCAAATTATGCCGAAATTGCTATACCTTTAACCGAATTAACCAAAGGGAAGGTTAAAAATACTCTACCATGGGATAAAAGGGCAGAAAAAACATTTAATACTCTTAAAGATGAGTTAGATAAAGTGACGAGTTTGGCTACACCTATCGTAGGCCGGGAATATCAGCTCCACGCAGATGCTTCCGACCTGGCAGTAGGATGTTGTCTTACTCAAAAAGATGAAAAGGGTCAGTTTAAACCGATAGCTTTTGCCAGTCAGAAATTGTCAGGGGCTCAGCGTGCTTGGCCGAGTATAGAGAAAGAGGCTTGGAGTGTTCTCTTTGGGTTGCGAAAGTTTGAAAAGTGGACCTATGGATCTCAAATTGAGATCATTACGGATCATAATCCATTAAAATTTCTCACCGAAACAACCCCAAGATCACCCAAACTCACTAGATGGGCTCTTGCCTTGCAACGCTGAAATCTGAGTATTTCTCATCGTCCAGGAGCTCAACATTTGAATGCTGACGCAATTTCCAGGCTACATAGAAAGAGCTGGGAAGAACAACCAGTTGTTAGCCCATCAGCATCAACGACCCAGTAATGGACAACCTTAAAGGGATGTCATCACACATTTAATTTTTTTTCTGTGTATGTGTAAATATTTTTGAATTTTATGTTTATAATATTGTATTAACATGTGTATTGTTTATGTAATAATAATATTAGTACAAGGTTCGATAGGGATGTCAGTAGGTAATGTTAAGACACCTGGAAATACATATGTAATAAGCATAATGAAGAAATCTGTAAAGAGACTATTGAACTCTTCTGCGATATTACTATATGTTTGGGGAAAATTAGCCCCTAAAAGGCATATTTTCCGCTAAGGTGGGGGGTGTCAGGTTCTGATACCACCTCTGCTAAAGAAAGGAATTTCCACTATTTCTCTATTTTAATATTTTGTATTGTATGGCTGTGTACCAGAATTTCCAAGGTGACATGCCTTCTTTGTGGAAAGGGGAATTGACAGATAATCCTGTGCAGGTGGTGAATAAGAGAAAGAGAAGATTGCTGAGAGGTATGTCCATCTGTCAATGAGGTATGCGGATGATGAGCAGATAAGCAACATGTCACTAAGCAAGAAAGGAATGGAGGATGTGTCCAATGAATGAGCTCCAAAGGGGGTTGACATTGGTGTGACCCAGTGATTTGGGAAGAGCAAGGTTTGTCTCAGATTAGTTCAGTCCGTACCTGGGTTTCGTACCTAGAGGGTGCTCTGTGTGTTAGAGCGTAAGAAGTGCGTAGCTGGAGAGCAAAGGACACAGACGTCCTGGTGTTTAGTGCTCTGGGCCGAGAAGTGCAGGCCGAGTATCCTTGTGTTGGGAGATTCAAAGCTGATCTCCGATAAAGTGAATCTAACGTGCATTGAGTGTGAGGTGGAAAGTCTAATTGGAATAGTACACAGCCAACCTTTACTGTATTTAATTTAATGCTGAACCGGATCACCTATATCCGAGTTGTAATTGTATATAATTGTAAATAACGTATTTAGTGTGTGCATATTGCTTGATAAAAGGCTATTTAATTTTCTTCTGACTTGTCACCTAGCAACCAAGATATACCTAATTATTTCAAAATGTAAAAAGTTTTCTGTGCAAACGATTTTTTGTGATAAATACATTATCTGTTTTATTTCTTCAGCTTTTACCTAAGCTGTGTGAAACAATATTCTTTTTGTTTTTGAGTTTGATAAGAATGTTTTTTATGAAAATATGTGAAAAAATGTTACGGTTTTTATTGGAGTTGTGTTTTGTGAAATTATTAATGTTCGAAAGAACCTGAGTTGAGTTTACTCATGAGAATAAACTGTTTAAAACCAGATATGAGTAACTAATTTTGAGTTTAGTAAGAAATAAAATAAACTTTCGAATAAATTGAATTCTTCATATGGTCCGTCTCTACGGAGAAAAATCAGCGAGTTGTTCTACGTCAATGATTGAAGGATAACTGGTGAATATTTTGTGCTGTTTTGCTATTTCTTCGATGTTAGAACTCATCTTTTAAAGAGCCAAGAGGGGTAAGTGCACCCATTTAATTTTTATTCATTAAAAATGAGTATGAAAGAATTAAAAGCAAAAAAGAAAATTTTCAAAACAAACTTGACAAAATTAAAAGAAAAATTATCGAATACTGAACTAGAATTAAATGAATTAATTCTCATAAAGGAGAAACGGAATAAATTAGAGAAAAACTTTTCTGAGTTATTTGAGTCTATTTATAAGATAAGTAAAGAAGATGAAATTGAGGATTTTATTAAGGAAAACGAAGAAATTAATGAAATTTTAGAAATAATGGAATTTGAACTTACAAAAAAGTTATCAAAAATGAAAGTGCAAACTGTTAATTTAGAAAACGCCACAAAGGCTGATAATAACATTAAATTGCCAAAGTTAACTCTTCCTGTATTTACGGGTAATTTGCATGAGTGGCTTTCTTTCAAAGATATATTTAAGGCTACTGTACATGAAAATTCTAATTTGTCAGGGGCAATGAAATTACAATATTTGAAGTCTTCATTGAGAGGAGATGCCTTTCGTATAATTCAATCTATTTCAATCGTGGATTCTAATTATGAAGTTGCATGGTCGCTTTTGGAAGAACGGTTTTCAAATTCGAGAGAACAAGTTTACGCGCATTTAAAACGTTTTTTAAATATTCCTGTTATTCAGAATGAGTCCCCAGCAGCATTTTTAAATCTAATAGATATAACAAATGAATGTATTAGGTCGTTAGAGATTTTAGAACAAAAAGTTGAGGGGTTTTCTACTACTATGTTTGCTTATATTTTGGCTCAAAAATTAGATGTAAATACAAAAATGTGGTGGGAAAGACATCTTAAGCGGGATAATTTACCGAGTTTAAATGAATTGCTAGAATTCTTGAGAGACCACGCGCGTACACTAAGTGCGTCCAAACAAGTAAATACAAAGCGAAATTTTCAAAACGAAAGCCAAACAAAGCATAGCTTTTCAAAGGTAACATCCATGGTTGCGAGTTTAAAAGAGAAAAATATGCGCAAATGTGTTGTATGTAACCAGGAAAATCACAGTGTTTTTAAATGTCCCAAATTTCAAAAATTTAATGTACAGGAAAGAGTAGATTTTGTGAAAAAAAACAATATGTGCTTTAACTGTCTTTCAGAATTCCACTGCGTCAAAAAATGTAACTCAACATTCTCGTGTTCAAAATGCCATAAACGCCACAATATACTTCTTTGTTTTGATAGGCGTGAGAGAAATTCCAATGCGGTGGGAAACACAAAAAATTATAGTGATAAGGAAGTGCCAAATGCATTGTCAACAAATGAAAGTAAACCAACATTGAATGCTGACGCCATACCATTTGAGTTAAATAACCAAATTCAAAATTTCACTGGTACTTCAAATGTGAGATCGAATAATGTTAAAACAGTTCTTCTTTCCACTGCTATTGTTTATATGAGAGATAAATTCGGAAATAAAGTTCCGGTGCGTGCTTTACTGGACAATGGTTCATTGAGCAATTTTTTTAACATTGCAGTTAGTTGAAAGATTAGGAATTAGAAAAGAAAAAAGTAATATTTCGGTATCGTGTTTAAGTGGATCCTCTGTAGCGGTAAAAAATAAAACTACTGCCTTGATCAATAATAATTCGGGAGATTATAGCCGAGAGTTAGATTTCCTTATCATACCAAAGATTTCGCAAATTATGCCCTCGAAATATATTAATATTTCAGAGCTAGGAATTCCAGAGTCTATTATTCTTGCTGATCCTGAATTTAATAGACCAGGGAAAATAGATCTTTTGCTAGGAGCTGAAGTATTTCTAGAATTGATAAAGGTGGGTCGTATGAAGCTACCAAATTCTAAATTAATACTGCAGAATACGGTGTTTGGTTGCATAGTAAGTGGGAGTGTTTACGATTGTAACGATCAAGAACAAATACATTGTGGGTTAATTACTGAAACAGATTTAAATTTCGAAATGAAAAAAATTTGGGAAATTGAAAGAGTAGAAGAAAGTACACCATTGAGAAATACAGAAGAATTAGCATGCGACACCCACTTTATAAACACACATCAGAGAGATATAATGGGCAAATTCATAGTACAAATGCCGTTGAAAAAAGATCCTAGTTCTTTGGGAGAATCAAAGCAATTTGCGGAAAATAGATTAAATTCACTTTGGAATAGGCTAGTCAAAAATCCAAATCTTTTAGAGTTATATTGCGCATTTATGGCAGAGTATAGAGAGTTAGGCCATATGGAGGAAGTAGAGAAAACAGATGAGCCAATACATGCGAATTATCTACCTCATCATGCTGTTTATCGCCCAGATAAAAGTTCTACAAAATTGAGAGTTGTCTTTAATGGTTCACATGCGACTTCATCAGGAGAATCCCTAAATTCCATACAGCTGAATGGAGGTATCATTCAAGATGATTTGTTTAGCATAATACTTAGATTTCGTACACACCGCTATGCATTTACAGCAGATGTAAAAATGATGTATCGCATGATACTTATCGATAAAAGTCAACGTGATTTACAGCGCATAGTTTGGAAAGATACTGTAAATGGTGAGATGAAATATTACAGACTATGTACAGTCACATATGGCACAACTAGTGCCCCTTATTTAGCCATGCGCTGCCTTAAACAGCTTGGTATAGATGGTGAATCTCAATTTCCGTATGCTTCTGGTGTGGTACAATCAGACTTTTATATGGACGATGTCCTGACTGGAGCAGCTGACCTAAAATCGGCTAAGAGACTGCAAATTGAGCTTATTCAACTATTAAATACGTGCGGCATGAACTTACATAAATGGTTTAGTAACCATCCAGAATTAATGGAGCCAGCCTTTAAAAATGAGAATTACACTTTTGAAAATATGAGTGAAACTAAGGCACTAGGACTTTGCTGGAATGCCAATGATGATACTTTTACTTTTAGTGTATCATTCAGTGAGCAAACCAAGGTAACTAAAAGAAGTGTGCTGTCAAATATTGCTCGCATTTTCGATCCCTTGGGTCTACTTGGACCAGTTGTGACGAAAGCAAAAATTTTCCTACAAAGACTGTGGAAACTGCAAATTGATTGGGATGAAAATCTCCCTACAGCTGAGCTTGATGATTGGTTGCAGTTTTTAGAATCATTAAGAGCCATCAATAATATAAGTGCTGTTAGATACATTTTTACAAATAATCCAGTGCAAAATAAAATTTGTGGCTTTTCAGATGCTTCGGAGAAAGCCTACGGTGTGGCATTGTATGCTGTGTCTTCAAATTCTTCAGGAGAGCAAATTTCTCAGTTGCTTTGCAGTAAAAGTCGAGTTGCACCAATCAAAACAATCACTATTCCTCGCTTGGAGCTCTGTGGTGCAGTTTTATTGGCCAAATTGATGAATAAGGTTGCCAAAACCTTAAAAGTTCCTAAAGAATCTGTTTACTATTATTCAGATAGTACTATTGTATTATGTTGGATTCGAAAACAGCCGTGTGACTTAAAAACCTTTGTGTCATCACGTGTGGCTACGATTCAGAATCTTTCTGATATCAATATCAGTCATTGGGGACATGTGGCTTCTTCTGATAATCCTGCTGATCTTGTTTCACGAGGTGTAGATCCAGACAAACTTCTCCAGAGTAACTTATGGTGGAAGGGTCCACTATTCCTAACACAACAAACTGAACCTTCTTTAAATACTGTCGAACTTGAGCAAAATGATAAGGATCTATACAGAAGTGAACTTAAAAAGACTTTTTCCGAGACTTCACTTTTAATATCAGACTGTTCATTTTTTATTGACTATTTTTTGCAATTGAGTAATAATTATGCTAAATTAATAAGCATTCTTAGCTATGTTTTCAGGTTCATTCAGAATGTCAAGAAGCCAAAAGAAAGGTATTCAGGTAAGCTAACATCTGCTGAATTGAAGAAAGCTGAGCAGTTTATCATAAAATCTGTTCAAGAAAAAGAGTTCAGTTCTGGATTCAAATTGTTATCTAAGGGTAAGGAGTTACCAAAAAATAGTAGATTACTTTCATTAAATCCTTTCTTGGATAAAAATAATTTAATCAGAGTTGGAGGTCGTCTCCAAAATAGCACGGTAAATTATGCCCAAAAACACCCAATTGTACTGCCCTCTAAACACAAATTAACAGAATTAATTATCGAGTTTTATCACAAAAAATATCTACATATAGGACCACAAAATTTACTTTATTGTGTTCGAAGAGAATTTTGGCCTTTAAACGGTAGGGCTATTTGTAGAAAAATTGTACATAAATGTATTACATGCTTTAGGGCCAAACCTAAATTGTTAGAGGAAATTATGAGCGAGCTCCCAAAAGAAAGAATAAATGTAGACTTTGTTTTAAATTGCACAGGAACTGATTTCTGTGGTCCATTTTTGATTAGATATAAAGGTCAACGTAAAGGTATTTATCATAAAGTTTATGTTTGTATTTTTATTTGTATGGTAACAAAGGCAGTGCATTTGGAATTAGTTACTGATTTAACGTCTGAGGCTTTTATTGCCACATTAAAGAGGTTTTTTGCCAGACGAGGCAAACCTCGAAAAATTTTCAGTGACAATGCAGGCAATTTTGTGAAGACTAATGTAGAGCTTAAAAGGTTGCATGAATTGGTAAACAAACCAGACCAGAACCTTACTAATTACTTGATATCTGAAGGTATTGCTTGGGAATTTATTCCCCCTAAAGCTCCAAATTTTGGAGGTTTATGGGAATCGGGAGTCAAGTCCTTCAAGTATCACTTTAAACGTGTTGTGGGCAACTCTAAATTAACTTATGAAGAAATGTTAACTATAATTGTCCAAATTGAAGGTATCTTAAATTCGCGCCCGCTTACTCCCTTGAGTACAGATATTGATGACTTGGAGGTCTTGACCCCGGGACATTTTCTTATTGGTCGCCCACTTAATGCCATTGCTGAATCTGACCTGAGTAATATTGAAGATAATAGACTAAACTTATGGCAAAAGACCACTAAAATGGTTCAGACCATCTGGAAAAAGTGGAAAAATAGTTATTTAAGTACATTGCAGCAAAGGCATAAGTGGATGATATCAAAAAACAACCTCAAAATAGGAGATATGGTTTTAATAAAGGAAGATGATCTTCCAGTGTCTAAATGGTTATTAGGGAGAATTGTAGAAGTATTTTTTGGTAATGATAATAGAATAAGAGTTGTAAATATAAAAACCCCAAATGGAATATATAAAAGAGCAGTATCCAAAATTGCTGTATTACCTCTTGAAAAGTAATTCAGTTTTTATAAGAAAGTGTACATTATTGTAAAATTTCTTTATTTATTATGTATTATG
The DNA here is from genome assembly GCA_964019185.1 of Maratus speculifer. NCBI lineage: Eukaryota > Metazoa > Arthropoda > Arachnida > Araneae > Salticidae > Maratus > Maratus speculifer. The sequence continues at coordinate 355,381,537 of OZ025297.1, forward strand.
TAAAATTTTTTAAATATTTGCTTAAATTTAACTTAACTGTGACTCATTTATATTGTATTTAATTGTATTGTTCTTTATATTTTTTACAATGGTTGTAATTGCAGTGTTTTAGTTTGAAACCTCCCTCAGAGGTTTCAAGAGGGGCGGTATGTTTGATAAAAGGCTATTTAATTTTCTTCTGACTTTGTCACCTAGCAACCAAGATTACCTAATTATTTCAAAATGTAAAAAGTTTTCTGTGCAAATGATTTTTTGTGATAAATACATTATCTGTTTTATTTCTTCAGCTTTTACCTAAGCTGTGTGAAACAATATTTTTTTTGTTTTTGAGTTTGATAAGAATGTTTTTTATGAGAATATGTGAAAAAATGTTACGGTTTTTATTGGAGTTGTGTTTTGTGAAATTATTAATGTTCGAAAGAACCTGAGTTGAGTTTACTCATGAGAATAAACTGTTTAAAACCAGATATGAGTAATTAATTTTGAGTTTAGTAAGAAATAAAATAAACTTTCGAAGAAATTGAAATCTTCACATATATTCTAAATAAACTGATAATTCAGTTACTTGACAGCGTCAGTGTTCATTTACACAATCCTCACAGTGGGTGACTGATATCACCTAGTAATATCGGTGGTGGCAGCTATAACTACCACGGACTTTCTTCAAAGTTGTGTGGACTGAGAGGAACGTCCGACAATGAGTTAGTAAATGATCTTGTTTATTCATCATGTAGTGTAAGTGAAATTAATGAAGTGACTAAGCCTCATTCCCGTCTAATTTTCTTAGGTAAAAGTACTTTAACTTTACCTGTAAATCAGAGTTATGAATAATCTTTCAAGTATCGGCGTGGTGTTGCCTGGCCTGTTACAAGCTTTCATTAAATTTGGTATACTATTATTTTCGAATTTTTTTTAAAATATTTTCCCAGATCTTCCAGTTCTGTCCTTCTTTCAATATAAGAATATTAATTAACTGTACTCGATAGTACTGGAAAATAGTTTTGTCCTTGGTAGAGAATTAGAAAATCTGAAGTATATTTGAATGTTTTCATTGGGTGAATTCTGCAACTTATTTCATTTTATTTCATTTTATTCGTTTTCTGATTGGTCTATGTTAAATGTCCAAAAATGGAATACTTCTGTTTTATACTGTATTCGTTTTCTGATTGGTCCATGCTTAATGTCTTGAAATGAAATACTTCTGTTGCCACAATGACAAAAAATTATTAAGAACTACAAAAAAAAAAAAAAAAAAAAAAAAAAAAAAAAAAAAAAAAAAAAATTAATGTCTCAATAATAAATTTAGATACAAGTTTCAAACAAGTTGCATTTAAAATTAACTTTTTTTCTGTATATGACGGTGTAAAAATTAAAAATGTGCAATATTTAGAAATTTAAAAATTTACATTACAGAAAATTGTTTAACTGAAATTTCATTTAATATTTGTTTATAACTGGCTCAGAAACATTAACGTGACTCTAAATGTCCAGGCATATTAACATGACGCTTTTATTACGTAATCTATGTTGTGATCATCATAAAAATAATATTTTTTTTTTAATTATAGAAATCCTTTATAAGTCTAATATATAGTCTTTGAAAATAGTATTTTCGAAATAGTCGTTGTAATTTGTTAAATAAAATTTTTTTTTTAATATTTTTTTTTTTTTTTTTTTTTTTTTGTAATTTTTTGTTAATTGTTGTTGATTTTGATGTTGTTGATTTTGTTGATGTTGATTGAATTTGTTGATTTTGATGTTGTAAAAACACAATAATAAATGTTTGATGTTGGGACATACAAATAAAAACGGTAATTTATTTATAAAATTTATAATAGTTAAAAGATAAATATTTTAAAATTTACTTTGAATATTTTTTGTAAAGAAATATATTTTCATCCAAGAAATCGAAGTAACACTTTAAATTGTGTCTCTAATCTTCTATGAGTTTCCAGAAGAAATGTAAAATATAAAAGCGGCATCATTTTTTTTTTCTAAAAAAGTCTTGCATAAATGTATATAGGAAGCAAACGTTTTCTGTAGACGCATATTATCTGCGGTGATGTGATGTGGAGTTAGCTTAGACTCACTGTTCGAATTCAGAATTTCCAAGAATAGAGATTTAGATTTTTTTATCTCATACCGAAAAATGTGCTTGAAGCCGTGAATACATTTTTCTCGTACAAATCTATATATTAAAAAAAAAACCTTCTGTTGTGTGAATGTAAGCTGTCAACACAAATATATACAAATCTGAAATACTTTTAAAGTAGAACATTTTAAGAATCCTTTCAGGAAAAAAAAAATAAAAGATATTTTTTCGCTGAAAATACATTCGTTTTCTTCCTAATATTATTTAAGAAATCATTAAGTAGTGAGAAAAAAATATCTGAAAAAGATTTATAAAATTTTAGCATATTTACACACGAACAAAAAACAGAGGGACAGAATTTTTTATAACAATATTTACAAAACAATGAGTTTCATTTTTATTATTATTAGCAACTTCCAACAAAGTTGAAAAGTGCTTATGCATTCGGTTTGTCTGGCCGTCTGTCCGCCTGGCCGGATGTCCGGATGTCCGGTTAGCCGTCTGTCCGCGCTCTAACTCTCGTAAATATACTCGTATTGTCATGAAATTTTTGGACTTTAATAACATTTACCCAAGAACGGACCCTATCGAAAATGAAATTTCTTCTATGATTACTTTATTTACAGGGACAGTCAAAAGTTTTCTATTACATTACGGCCTATGAGGAAAAATCGTTTCAAATGAATTTTGAAAATGTTACACCCTTTAAAACATCTTCAATTGTATATGCATGTACAAAGTGCACTAAAATATGCATTTTCTAAAGTATGCAGCGAAAATAATAGTTATTATTCATTTACAGGACCACACGTAAGAATTTCAATTCATAATAATAAAGGGGGGAATTGTTTGCGACATATTTTAAGTATGGTAAAAGATTTCATATATAATGAAATCTATATACGTTGCTGAGTATTAATATGAGTTATTTCATGCATAATACATAGTGCATAGCATTTACAAAGACACACAAAAGATTTCAAATAGTATATTCTATCTGAAGTCCTGTATATTATGGAAGGTGGATGTTAGATGGGTGAAAGGCATTTTTAATTATAATATACGCTTTTAAGTTTCTTTAGATGTATGCATATTATATGGTTTATATAAATGTTAATTGTTACACAATTTAGATATACAGGGTTACAGAAAAGATTTCGGAAAGGTTACTGTATATGAGCGTAATTTTCTTAAATGTATTTTTAAATATGTTATGCCTTTTTACGATGAACTGCATTTAGTTTACTAAGAATTGCTTATAGAATATCGATAAAATGATATATAGGGTCACGCAAAGAACTTGATACATGTTCGTCTTTGGATGATAATTTCTAGAAATTTGATTTAAGTAGTTTAAAGAGAATTTATTATTAAACAAAACTTTAGCAAAATACTTTCGTGCACTAAACGTACTATGTATTTTACAGGGCTAAACAAAGTATTCAAATATGTTTCCATCTTTTAGTACAAACTGCTGAAAGGAAGATTTCAACCAGTTTGGGTTTTCTCGGTAAACTAAATTTTACCATTACATATTCTACATATTAACCGACAGATCAAATACGGGGCTTTTCAACAGTATTGGAATACATATTTGGTTATGGACAATAATACGTTATTTCCCTGGATAACGAAGTTTTGTTAAAGATTTCGAGAAGTCTTGGAAAGTGCTTCATAATCTATGCTTAACGCATGATTTTACTTACTTGTTAAACATAAAACTAATTATCTTCGCCTCTTTAAAAAAAAATGTCTATCTTTTAAAATCCGTATTTAGACTTACTTTCAAAATTCGGTGACAACTTCCTAAACCCTAATCGTGCGTTCATATTTTATTATTAGTTATCAAATAAAACAAAAAAAAGTACCCCAAATCTTCTGATAAGCATTATATATTAATTTTTACAATCAGTGGAATTCAAGCATCGGTAGTCAGAGTTAATAAATTTGAAAAGTACCGCTATATGTGCATTTTATATATCTAGACATATAAATGTAATACTTTATGATGGTCGGAACAAGTAACAGTTTTATGAAATTTCCTGAAGATAAAACGTAAAATTATTTAAATTCTTTTGGAATACACTGTACATTGGAAAAAAATGAAAAAAAGACTTGATCCATATAAGCAGATTACGAAAATTAAGAATATCCATGAATTATTATTGGTATATTCTTCCCTAAAATCTATTAATTAAGGAGGTGACCAAAAATATTATTACATATTCTTAAATTACAAGTGCACTGTCAAAATAAAATACCCAAATTGGGTTGAAAGATTTTTGAGTACAGCATTGTTCCAATTTGGAAAGTTCATTTTGTAGCACAAAATCGTTTTAAATAAGTCTGATTTTTAATGACATTAAAGCAATTAAAATATCTTAGATAGTATATACATTATACCTCAGAAATCTTGATTAATTTAATGTTAATAAAGATCTGCTCTGTTTTGAACCATTTTGGGTTATTTATTTTGGGAACAATACTCTACCATTTTGGAATCCTTACTGTACCATTTCAGGAAAATTACGATACCCAGAAATCTTTCAACCCAATTTGGGTCTTCAACTTTTAATGTGTGATACAATTTAGTTAAAAAAAAAAAAAAAAGTGTCGACCGAAAAGAAAACTTGAACAATTACATATGTATTTCTTTTAATCGTCAGGAAATATTTTAATGTACAGGAAATACTTTTAAATAAAGTGTTTTTTATTAATTCTTATACACTATCTGGCCATTGGTTATCGTTCACTTGCAACTTTAGACATTTTGTTAAATATCTAGAAAAATACATAAGAAATTATCCTGAAACTCTCAGTGTGTAAACATAATAGTACAGGTCATATATTAACGTGAAGATTTTTTCCAGAAACTTTATAGGGGACCGTCAAAAAATTAAAAAAGAATGAATATCTTTTGTATAACCCTGTCAAAACTAATGCAGCAAAAGCGCTCAAACTGTAGATTGTGATTAAGTGGCTTATTGTTATAAACTGTGTTCATTTTTATGTCGATAGCATGTATACTCGTAGAGAAATTAAGGTTTTTATAAAAATAGTCCCAAATTTTTCCACGGTTTTTGCATATAATTTGCAGAGTTCTTAATATAAAATAATAATATTTTCTGAAAATGTGACAAACAACATTGCACATAATACCCTGTAATCAGAATTAAAAAATAATAAAAATTATATGAAAAATGAGTAGGTTTACTAAATAACTGGGCATGCGTCAACGATATCAAAATTTCATTTACGTATTATGTTAGCTAAATGTATACAGCAAATTTTGTGAAAGTCGCAAAATCATAGCTTGAAAATTCTAAAAATAATCATCAATAGAATCACTTAAAAATCCATTATTCCCAAAATGAATCTTAACTTCAGTAATTCGATGTTGCCCGTTCCTGCTATTGCTACCATTCAGGTTAATAGAATGCTCTCCTGTCCACTGCACTTGTTACTAACCGGGGATGTGCGGAAATAGGCGCCTCGGCCAAAAATGTATTCGAAGTCGAAATTGGTTAAAAAAGTAGAACCTTATAAGCTTTTTTAGAATTCTAAAATAAAAAATTTCAAATATTACGGTGTGAATTTCGCATTACAGAGATACAAGTACTAGCTGCTCAAAGCAGTTAAGGGAAGACAAGACTAAGTGCAATCTATGTGAAATTTGCGAGCTTTAAGACCCGTTTCCTTGGAAATTAACCGGCCGATTTTGATAGAATTTGGAATCTATATTCATTAGATTATGCTTAAGCTTATGGAAAACTGTTTTGTTCTGCAAATGTATATTTTTTATTTTTTAGCAATGGCATTTTTCAGAAATTTTTATACGTTCAGAAATGTTTTTTTTTTCTAATTTTTTTTAAATTGTCTAAAACTGCCTGCCAAAATATGATATCATATTTATCATCTACCAGCAAGATTTTTTTTTTTTTTTTTATCGAAATTGCTCGATGAAAAAGCACAATTTTTTGGAATGCTAAAAACCTTAGACACTTCTGACTTGTGTGATGATATTGCACAGTTTTATAAAGAACATGAATTAAAGAACATATAATACCCATCACGCACTAAAATATACATCGTACCATTTCACCTTTAAAGCATTTGTTTATATTAAAACGCCCATTTTTGTAAATATTTTCGTGATTATATCATTATTTATCTGCAAGAGCAATCCCGTACGATAAAAAATCTGTTTTATATTCTTATGATTGTTAGAAGAGCGGTTCTAGCAGTTTAATAAACAGGAACACTCTAAAAAATAAATGTGTAAATTAGTTATTTTTATATATGTATGTGTGTGAATTTGCAAAATTACAACTTCGGCATAAAAATTTTCAAACTCGTCGTAAAAATACACCTGTATTTAAGATTTGCTTATTAGATAAATGACAATGGATATTTGTTATTCATTGAAAAACTCAAACAAGTGTGTAAATGATGGAAAAAGTTTATGTATTTATACGAATTGATGTGCTAATGCAATTTACAAATTTTCACTATTACACAAAAATCTCTGTATTTTGCATATTACACTGAAATATGTGTTAAAAGTTTATACAGCGTATGTGTAAGAATAAGAATATTGCACAAAAGTATCCTTCTATAGTAAAAAAAAAAACTAGCCTTAAAAGGAATGACTCCTGGAATGATGCTGATGTGTAAGATTTCCGGAAATAACGAATCCGGGTAGACCACTACTTCCATGAGTCGTCTATGCATCGCGAAGCGATTCCAACCGGGATTGCAAACCAATACCCAACGGAATCGCGAAGCGATTACGCGGGGGGTTGGCGAGCATAGCGAGCAGGGGGGCGGAGCCTCCCTATAGTTTAAAATAACTGTAACTGCTCATTCCAATTATGCAATTTTGGGGCACCGCACCCCACTTTGTCCCCCCCCCCCAAAGGGAAACTTTTTAAATTTTTATCCACAGTACTCGTGTTGCATATCTTTAGAAAGGTCTGCAACTGCTTATTCGTATTATGGATGTCTTGTGTGTCACCCCCCTCTGACCCCAAGGGGGGCACATTTTAAATTTCTTTACAACACCAGTTGTGTGACACATCATTTGAAAGGTCTGCAACTGCTTATTCATATTATGGATGTCTTGTGTGTCACCCCCACCTCTGCCCTCCAGGGGGGGCGCATTTTTAGATACTTTACAACACCAGTCGTAAGACACATCATTTGAAAGATCTGCGACTGCTTATTCATATTATGGATGTCTTGTGTGTCAACCCCCTTTCTGCCCCCTCCAGGGGGGCACATTTTTAATTTTTTTACAACACCAGTCGTGTAACACATCATTTGAAAGGTCTGCAACTGCTTATTCATATTATGGATGTCTTGTGTGTCACCCTCCACTCTGACTCCCCAGGGGGGGCACATTTTTAATTTCTTTACAACACCAGTCGTGTGACACATCATTTGAAAGGTCTGCAACTGCTTATTCATATTATGGATGTCTTGTGTGTTACCCCCCACTCTGCCCCCCGAGGGGGGGCACATTTTTAATTTCTTTACAACACCAGTCGTGTGACACATCATTTGAAAGGTCTGCAACTGATTATTCATATTATGGATGTTTTGTGAGACAACACCCACTCTGCCCCCCCAGGGGGGCACACTTTTAATTTCTTTACAACACCAGTTGTGTGACACATCATTTGAAAGATCTGCAACTGCTTATTCATAATATGGATGTCTTTTGTGCCACCCCCCTCTGCCCCTCACGGGGGGCACATTTTTAATTTCTTTACAACACCAGTCGTGTGACACATCATTTGAAAGTTCTGAAACTGCTTATTCATATTATGGATGTCTTGTGTGTCCCCTTCTCCATTCTGTCCCCCCAGGGGGGCACATTTTTTATTTCTTTACAACACCAGTCGTGTGACACATCATTTGAAAGGTCTGCAACTGCTTATCCATATCATGGGGTATTGGCGAGCGCAGCAAGCAAGGGTAGCCTACAACTTGGAATCGAGAAGCGATCACGTGGGGAGGTCGCGAGCGTAGCGAGCAGGGGGGCGAAGCCCCCTAGTGTGTATAAAGTTTTCCTAGCTATGTGTAAAAACAGAATATTATTACACAGGTCCATGTGCAACAACATTTGACAGAAATACGTATCAGAACAGAATAATATACATGAAAATGCGTACTTATGTGAACACAATATCTAACAATATTTGCAATCAAGACAGCTTAATATCAGCTCAGTGGTCAGGTTGATTGTTTAGAATCCGGCAGATCGCGAGTGTTCAAAACCCGTTTTGGTAAATATTCCTTGTTTACTGTCTTTTAAGTTAAATAGTGAATTTCTCCTTTTGATGTAAATTTATCTTTCAAAACTTGTGACTGAAATTGAGAAGAAAAAAAAAATCCGACAAAATAAAGAAATATAACACGACTACCGAATTTTACAAAATTTTCTTTTACAGTGTATTGATTAAAATTATGCAGATTTTATAAGAATTATACTATTTTAAAGCAAAATTAACAGAGAATGACATACAGTAAATATAATTTTAGACGATTTGTAGACGATAGCCTTAAAAGCTAAATTAAAAAGATTTGTAGCTAGGCGCGGAGTTTGCTCGACAATTTTCTCTGATAACGTCCTTAATTTTGTTGGTGCAAATTCAGAATTGAAAAAATTACATAACCTTGAAAAAAATGCATCCAATGAATCGACTGCATACCTATTAGCTCATTCAATTTCTTGGAAATTCTTGCTTCCTATATCGCCTAATTTTGGCGGCTTATGGGAGGCAGGAGTCAAATCCTTTAAGCATCATTTATATAGAACGATTGGAGATGTAAAACTAACTTTTGAAGAGTTTCTTACTGTTGTTAATCAGGTTGAAGGTATTTTAAATAGCAGGCCTCAAATACCTTTATCTTCGAATACGAACGATTATGAAACTTTAATCCCAAGGTATTTTTTAATAGGCCGCCCAATAACTAACGCCGAATAACTACCCTGAATCACTATAACAGCAAGGTATAACATCTAGCGAAATTTTGAATCAAAAACTAACTAACTGAACCGTTAGTTGGCGTTATAGTATTTCAACGTGCATATATGAATGCCAGCGATGAGTGATGGAAAAAATACATTTAGAAGCAACATCACGCATGCCGGGAGCATATTTTAATATTATCAGAGTATTTGCAAATGTATACCAAACAGAGCTATATATTTGCAGCCGAAAATGCATTTGTATTGTCTGATAATACTTTTTCAGTAATGCTTTTTTTGAACCGCCCTTTGTAAGTAAATAAATAAATGAATAAATAAATAAATAAATAAAAGTGTTGTGTTATAATTTGAAATGAACGGTTTTTTTAACTAAGCCATTAAATGAAATTAAAGTTGCCTTCCAGTAATAAAAAGTATCACAGTTCTTAAAACATGGAAAAAAATAAGATTCTTAATTTATTTTGAAAAAAAAAAACATTAAATTATGCTTTTTTATTATTTTATAAAATTAATATAGTTTAACTATTTTAATGAAGTACCTAATATTTTTAAATCTATGTTTTCTTTGACGAACACAAGTATTATATCTCACTTATTTAACATTATATAAAACTCGCCTATGTAACTTCTTAAAAGTTTTACTATGTGATTAAATTTTGTAAAATTTTGAAATTTTAAATGAAAAAAATTCTTATTTGGCAGCATATTGCAATAGATAAATTAATTGGTATTTATAATTTTAAACGTATATCAAAAATTATTTTAATGAGATATGCAAATTATTAATTTATTTATGTTAAATTTTCACCCAATTTCAATACATAAAGAAGTTATCAGATTTTTAGTTAATAATAATTTACAGTGTGTAAGAATTAATTATTAAATTTTGTATATTTAATTAAATACTTAGTTTTGTCTGTTAAAATATAAATTTAGATGTTAAACATACTCTGAAAATTTAATATTTATGAATAAGTGAAATATACTTATTTATGTTAAGTTTCTCTTATTAAATTATTTAAATTTCAAATTAAATAATATAATTTTCTAATTTTCGACTAATGTATACTAATATATGGTCTTTATACATCAAATTATACTATTCTCTTTACTTCTAAAAAACATATTAAAGAAAAGAAAATGCCAATAGAGAAATACTAAAATCTTACAGATTTTTTGTTTAATACTATACATTTCAATGAATTAGCTCATTGTTAGCATTTTATTAAGGCTGTATGATTTAACTAACTTAATAAAGAAGATAAATATAGTATTAAAAGAGGGTTTTTTTATACATATTTACTCTTTAATAAATATTAGCTTTTCTTTGGCAATATTTTGCAAAATTCAATTTCTAATTGAATTTTTTGAAAAACTGAAAACTTAAGAGACTAATGAGGATATTTTCAAAGAATCCATATTATTTTACAAATTAAACAAATAGGAAATTGTACGTCAAACGTAGCAAATGAGATGCATTCTTACCAGGGCCGCGGATTCAATGTCAGAATCGGTGTTGGACCCATTTTTGAGTAAAAGAATTGGAGTTGGAGTCGCAAATAAATAAATAAATAAATAAATAAAATAAGCAGATTCCGACTCCTGATTCTTTGTTAGACAATTTGAAGTGAAATTAAACCAATTATGTCATTTTACGTAATTATTATTGTTAACATTTCAAAGTAATTATTATTGTTATTGTTGGATAATATCGGACTATCCAAATTAAAGATTCTCAATATACAGCTCACGAACAAAGTGGTTAAAAACCATTTTCAATTAAAAACTCGTCGGTCCCAATTTTTTACTGAACAGGTAAAATTTTCCTCTTTATTATTTGCTTTCCCTTTCCACTGAAATTTTTCCAGCTTTCGAGGAGATGAACTGATATCAAAATTGTAAAGTTTTCCCTTTTCATGTCTACGGATCCGAAATAATACTATTTCTGTTTTGTTTTCTTCTTTAGATTTCGATAGTTGGATTTTTCGAGTTTGTGGGAAGTAAAATTGAAAAGTTAGTAAAACAAAAAATAATTGTTATTCCATTTTGTTTTTTTCTTAAAACTTTAAGGATGTATCTAATAAAAACTGCTTATTTTCCGATTTATTTTTAAATTCATTTTTACTCTTAAAGGCTCCAAAATGGCAAATGTTCCTTATTTAGAATGTATATAAGGTGAAGTGACTGTCGGTTTTCGTATAAATGTAGAAAAAATTACAGACAAATTTTGCCAAAACGGCGCTTTGAGCCGAATTTTCCGAAATAGGAGATCTGGGAACGAAAAAAGGCCCATAATGGGAAAATAATTGTCCATAAATCAAAATCTAATGAATTGAGCGAAAAATGACACCACATGGCATCTTATACGTCTCTTCGAAAGTCACCTCAGGAAGTTTCATGCCTTTATCTTTAAAAATGAGTCTGAAAATGTATCAGGGAATTTCGAGCTGTTGAAGGTGGAAAATGGTTTTTTCGAATACACCCTTAAGAAATGAAAAGATACCGAAAAAGTGAATTTTCGCCTTATTTTTCTTACGTACCTCATCATCTTAATCAATAGCAACACTAGTATATTAGTATATCGGAATTGGAGTCGAAAACCTTAATGTTACCTGAGTCGGAGTCGGATTACTTCAACTCCGACTCCGACTTCGGAAATATTAACGTCGGCCATTCCTGCCACTGTGTCCGAATCTTTGGTTGGTACTACAACGAAGTTTTAAAAATATACAGATCTTGGTGTAACAGTATGCAGTACTTCGGATACAGTACAGTATCCGAACTTTTTTGTGTGTCCCTGCAAATACTATCTGCTTTCTTTTATGCAGGAAGAATATTGTGGTTAACCACAGCAATGTACTTCAGTTTTATAAAATGTGAAATAGTTTAATGTAATTCAAATGATCCCCCAACAATGTTTCCCGTGTACCATTGTATAATACTTCTGTGTGGCCCTATAAAAGAATAACAAATATTCTTAGCAATATATATTATACATAATATATATTTTCGTTTACGTCATAGATGCATATTAATTTCGTAATGATCAAAAAAGTGTAACATGTTTAAAATGTACTTATAGCTATTTTTTCCCATTGGTCATAATATATTTTTGATTGTCCCTGTAATTAAACTATACATTCAATTTTCATGAAATTTAAAATGATCCACAAAATTATGCATAAATTAAACATTTTAAATTTCAAACCATTTATTTCAATAATTTGTTATATGCGAACTTATGGACAAACAGACGGACGGACTAGAGGATGGCAATAGGTGCTACGTATTTATATAATGAAGAACGCAACCGATTAAATTAGAAAATTTTATTAGAGATATATTAGAATTGATTTAAATGAATTTCGCAAAATTTAGTATTATAAATACAAAATTATAACTACAAATTTTTTGCACTTCTGCATATATTGTTTCACAGAATTTAAAAATTCATTAGTAAATTTTTATATTTGTTTTTGCTTTTTTTAAAGAATAACACATTGCTAGTTGTATTACTTCTTAATCGAAACAAAAAGGATTGTAAATGATTTTAATTTATTTCCAATTCTATGCTAGTAATTGCATGTTTTACAGGATTCCAAAACAAAAAGTATCACAAAAAAAAGAATAGACACAGAGTGTTGCCCCACATGGAAATAAAAAACGAATACTACATTGATTCGGAATACATGAAATCAATGTATATGCAGCTTTAGCTCGTCGCAGACGATATAAACCTAAATATCCTGGTCCCCTCTAAAATCCCCTGGGATTGTAACAAGTGTTTAACTGCTAACAGTTAACTGCACTGAAAGAACAATGAATAACACAAAGAAAATTAATAGAAAAATAGAAAAATATTAAAATGTTATACATTCAGTTTTTAATTTCTACATGAAGATTGTACAGTTTAATTATAGGACGGTTGGTGACACCACTGCACAGTTTTCAACGTAATTCATTGTAATAACTCCAACCTTATGATAGGTACATGAATAAACAGTAGGGCGTATCACGATTTTCTTTTTCAAATTCAGAATTTCAAATTGCTAAAAAGTTGTCACTGTGATCATATATTTACGGAAAAGAAATTTTTTTAATTGAAAAATATCAGGTAACCAAGAAAATTCGTGCGGTTTTCATCAGACATAAAAAACGACCCACAAAAATCTCAAACACTTATTTTATTCTTTGAAATAATCACCATTGGCTTCAATTACGTGTTCCCAACGAGACACAAGCTTATAAATACCCTTTTTGAAAAAATAGTTTAGAGTCCAAAAACTGGGTTATAGTTTTTGTGACATCATATTGGGTTTGGAACTTCTGTTCCCGCAGGTGATTATCAATAGCCAAAACCAAGTAATAGTCCGATGGGGCGATGACCGGGGAGTAAGGTGGGTAAGGCAAAACTTCACAGCCCAATGTTTTTATCACGCCCCTGGTAGCTTTGGCCGTATGAGGTCTGGCCTTATCGTGGGGGAGAAGAACACCTCTACTGTTGACCAGCGCTGACTGCTTTTAGAGCAAACCAGCTGAAACCCTTTTCAACTGAGACGAGTAGACTTCGGCTGTGATTGTTTTTCCGCTTTCTAAGAATTCACAGTGAACTATACCAGCGCTAGTCCACCAAATACACAGCATTATCTTTTTTTGATGGATGTCCGGTTTAGCAACCAATGAGACGGAATCAGGAGTCGACCAATGATGTTTTCTCTTTCAGTTATCTCACATTACCCATTTCTCGTCACGTGTCAATACCTGATCCAGGAAAAAGGCTTTGTTATGGCGCGGCAGCAATGACAAGCAGATGTTCAATCGTTGAGCTTGTTTTCCTCGGACAGGACAAGAGGAACCCATTTATCAAGTTTCCACGACATCCCAAGGCTATGAAGATGCGATCGGATGGTTTTGTCAGATACTCCAAAACTTTGCGCAAGCTTCTGGCATGTTAGATCAGGATTATGTTTGATTTCCTCTTCCAGCTGAACTTGGTCTAAGATGGATGGACGACCAACACGGGGCTTGTCTTCGAGGCTCTCGTCTCCGGACAAAAATCTGCAGAACCACTTTAGAGCGGTCCGTTCACTCACTGAAGTCACTCCAAACACGGAGCATATTCTTCTGGCGGCCTCTGCAGCTTTGTTTCCTAATTTGAACTCATAGGTCAAAATATGCCTCAAAATCTCCTTTGTCAACGATTGTACTTCCTACAAAACTGATAGCAAAACGTGAGATAAGTTAAACAACTCTCTACTGATTGTAATTTAAAGGTAATGTACAGAAATGACGTCATCAGAATCAGTATGACCGACCAGGCTTACGCAAAATTTGAACTAGATATTTTTTTAGTACTAAACACGTACTAAACACGTAACCTAAAACGTAGATTTTTTTTAATAATTAATGTAAAATAATTGTTTTTTTTTTTTTTTCAAGTACAGAAACGTAAAGTTTAGATAGGTATTTGACATTCAAAAATATTTCATTTTTGTCATTAATCTTATAAGACTCCTTGAATCTAAGAAAAAATCTTATCATTTTACAAAACATCCAAGATTTTCAATTTATTTTGTTGACGGTTTAAATTTATTCTAGGTTAGTTAATACATATTTAACCTTCTAAATATGAAAGAAATAAAATTTATAATAAATTTAATTAGTTTATTAGTCTAATTTGTTTTGACTCATGACTTTTGAAACAATTTTTTAAATAACACACATACACACAAACAAAACTTAGGAAGAGCAATATTTAAATTTAAATGTTACAAATACAATATCCTGTCGAACAAAGGAAGAAGGGAGGCAAAGAAGTTGAAACCTCCCTAAAGATTTAAAAACTTCCAAAAATGATGAAAGCTTAATATTTTAATTAGCATGTTATGCTGACTACGCTGGACTTTTTTTACCAAATACATCTTGAATTAAACAAAATACATCTGTGAATATGACGCATTTTAAGGCAATAATGATTTCAACCTAAACTATTTCTTCTTTTCGGGAAACGATGTAAACACTATTATGGTATTATATTTTTTAAAATGTTGTTCAAAATTTAAGTTATTTAGCACCAACATTGTGAAATGACCAATTGCAGAAAGAAGATTAAGTTGGAAAATGAAGCCTTTATCACTGCAGAAATCAAAATGTTTTTTCGTCGCTCGTCAATAAATAAAGCTCGATTCGCAAGATGAATATCAGATGATAAGAGTCTTTTTTTAATAAAATATTTTTACTTTTGTACCTGTTTTAAACACTAAAAAGGGAGAAATACTATAAGTAACTAGTTGGATGCGCCAATCCCAAAAGTTTCTTCTATCTCATACGTAGATTTTAATATTTAAAAAAATAGTTGCTCATTTTAATGATTTAATAATTTTAATTTAATACCATACCAATTTTTATTTTCATCTTAAATTTCTGCTCCAGTATTTAATCGGAGTAAAAAAAGGAATTTCTGTCCCTGCACGAGCCGATGGACAATAGAATGATAGGCAATTTTTTTTTTCAAATTCAGGGAGGACCTACTTGCCTCACCAAAAAATAATCATATACAAAAAATTTAGTTCAGTTCTAGAACTAACTTCATACACTATTAGGTGGTGCAATATTGAAAATGGCATAAAATTCGCTATTGCATCCCCCCCCCTTCCGGCGGATTTTTTTCAAATTTGGGGAGGACCAACTAGCCATTGCCATACACATACACAAAAAATTTGGTTCAATTCGATGCATAACTTCATATACTTTTGATCGGTACAATATTAAAAATGGCACAAACATCACAATTGCAGCGCCCCCTTCCGACGGAGTATTTCAAAACTGAAGGAGAACCTGCTTGCCACCGCCAAAAACATTCACAGAAAATTTGGTTTAATTCTATGCATAACTTCATACTCTTTTTGATGGTAGAATGACGACATACGGACACACACACAGACACGCGCACAGTCACACAGACACCCGGACAGACAGACATTTTGTAAAAACATGTTTTTTTGGAATCTCTGACCCCTAAAACGTGTAAATCCGTCAAAACCGGAAGTCGAAAAAATTTCTATTACAGTACTTTCTTCCATTGAAGATAGAAGAAAATAAAAATCAGTAAGTTAATGTATATTTATATCTACGGCTCGTAGTCTTACACTGTTAAAAATCTGCTGCATTTTGCTGAATACGCACTCCGCCGCTGGTATATAATATCTCTATAATTTGAAAAATTTTACTCAAAATAATTCTCGATATCATTATCTATTTTTCTTGATAAGTTATCGTTATGATTGTAGGCAGTGCAACAGAAGTGTAAGTAGCATTTTTCACCAGCAATAAAAGTTTCGGTTTACGCTGGTTGAAATATCTAATTTATATTTTTTTAATAGTGTACCTGTAACAGCACTAAAAGATACTTTCAACAATTGTAAAGAATTATCCCAATTATTTTGAGTGTCTCTATAAAGCAAAATAAATTGCCCAAATTTTACTAAAACTTATGCAACTAATTTTGTGTTTTACAATCATATCCTGCAAATGACATCATAATTACATAGTTTTTTCAACAAGTATTGCAAGACAGAGAGACATGTATACACGTTTTTTTCCCTTCATTTTAAAGCTTCAACTGATGTTTCGACAATTATGCAAGATTTTCAAAATATTAGAAATTACAAAATAAATCAATAAATAATAGAATAAAAAATATAAATAAATAAATAAATAAATAAATAATAAAGTAAAAAATATAAATAAATAATAAAATTGTTTTTAAGCACTTTTGATTATTACATGTATTAAACCACTTAAATGTATTAGTTCAATTATACTATCCGCATTCATGAAGGAATATATAAAATTATATAAATAACTGCCGTAAAATGATATGCTGTCATGCTCCTGTTTGTTGAAATTAATATGATAGATATTATCTAGAGATTACAATTTAGCCATGACTTGTTTGCTCGCTTATATTGTTATTAAAATCTTGAAACGGTCGATGACCTCTAAATCGTATAACAGTTATTCAAAACTATAATTTTAGTTGCATATCCACTTCCAGTGTCACGCCTTTTATAATCATCTTATTAGGTAGTATGAATGTATTTCATTTGATTATCTTTATACAATCGAAAGATTTGATGGTTCGAATTTTACAGATTTATAGTTTTCTACGATGCTTATATTTCATATTAAATAACATTTGTATTAAACAAATAATAATACCTTTAGTGGATTATCTTTACTAATATACATTTAATGTGACCTGGTATGAATTTAGATATTTGATTAATTTTAAATTAAGGAAACGTGTATGCACAAATTCAAAATGTGAACTGTAAAAAATTAGCAATTATCTTTTTAAAACAAAAGCTATAAGTATAACAAAATATAATGCATTTGTGTCTACATTATGAGTATTATTGGTGACTTTCGTCCTGATAAATTGACGAACTTATGTTTAATATTATAAGTATTTTACAAAACTCATGGACAAATATAATACATGCTCTGACAATGATGTTGCCATGGGATATTGGTAAAGTATTTCTTCTATAATTGAAGTTTAAAAAATAAGATAGAAGAAAATAAACAGAGGATAATAGTATATTCCGTCGTACTTTAATTTATTAAAAAGTATTACGTAAATTTTATAAAATATTGCAAATTTCAAGATGTAAAAAATAAGACATTTTTTTACAAAAAATTAGTTTTACAAGTCTTATTATGCACTTTAAACACTTATTTTTATTATTCTAATTAACTGATTTATATTCCCGTACACTTATGTATGCAACATAGATATACAGTTTAAAATTACACGTTTCATATATCTATTTGTTAAAATTAATATGAAACGTATAATTGCAGGCTTACAATCTATTCAAGATCTATTAGACCATTGGCAGTGTTATTAAAATTCATGAAACAGCTGATAATCTCGAAATCACATGACATTTGTGCATAAGCTATAATTGCAGTTGCGCAATTGTAAATATCCATTATTACACCGTCTATGAACTCCTAATAAGATGCGATGTATGTGTTTCAGTTAACTATCTTTATACATATGCAGGACTATATGTTTACAGTTTCGGATATTTCCAATTTAATTTTGCAATTATATATTACGAATAGTGTACTTTATATTCAATTAAAAATCGTATTGTTAAATTATATTTGTACATTGTAATCTAAAACTAATGTTTTGTATAAAATTTAGTAAGAGAAATTAGTTGTATTATATAGTTTTTTTTTTTTTTTTTTTTTTTTTTAGAAAACAATTATATTTATATTATCGTTATAGTAAACTTAACTATTCCGACACAAAACATATCTACCACAGGCGGCTGTATTGTTTAAAATTCTTTTAATAAATACTATTTGATACTCTAGCCTATAGGAAAAGCTGTTCTTGCAGAATTTGAGCAATAGAAATACTCTTCTATTTTGTACTAAAAAACAAATATTCGCAGTTAGTTTGAAAAAAAAATCAATAAAAATAATAATAAAATTAAAGTAAAATATTGTCTAGCTTGGCGTTTAACGTGGACTTTTGAATAAGGATATTGATGGAAATTAACACGCGTGCATTTGACAACAGCGAGTATCCTGGTTTTGCATTTGCTTATTTACTTATAATTGTACTTTTTAATGTTTTTTTTTTTTTTTTTTTTTTTTTTTTTTTTTTTTTTTTTTAGCACCAACGGTTTATTTGCAAGGACACTCAAATGATTTCGTTACATTATGGTTTGTGGGAAATAATCGTTTGCGGTGCATTTAAAAAAATATTACACTACTATTTAATTATGGTTGTTGGAAGTCCGACTGGTGGAATACACAGCCGATTCCATTCACAGTCTAGAATAGCGTCTGTGGCTGAGATATGCTATGCTATCTATATCTATATATATATAAATATATATATATTCTACATTTTTGTGAATTTTAATAAAATCGTATTTTATTTATTTATTTATTTTACTTTTATATTTATGGTTAAATCGCAGATTTAATAAATGTTTGGTGTTTGACTTGGCTTTTATCCGATAAATTTGCTAATTTTATCAACCTAGAAATTCAGGTCCAATGTAAACAAATAATATAAATAAACAGCATAACGAATAATGAATAAATAATACTATAAATAAATAATGTAAACAAATAATTTGGCAAAATGCAGTTGATCTTATGCTAGAGTCATGTGTACGCTATGAGTAACGTTATTTAAGAAAGAGAAAATATACGTAGCTTCTTAAAAAATCCAGAAGGTATACATATTATTCCATATGCCCTCCACGACACCCCTGCACATCACAAATGATTGCATGTGTGATAATCACAACACTGATCCAGATGTGACTTCTCTAATTTATCACCTATGCTTTACTTATCGTATTTTCCTTTAAATATATGAACAATGCCGTGACTAGAGTTCAATTCATCATGTGACTTGCGACGATAATGATAACTTTTGGCGAATTACAAAATACTGATTTCCTTTATATAAAAAAAGTTATTTTGCTTGCTATTAGGTTTATTGCCTGTTGAAAGCACTGTTAATTGATAATGGTGTCACATGGACTTGATTAGCTGGTGGATTATTTATTTATAAAATTTATTTCGCAGTAATATGTACAAAAGTTTAAGCTATACACCTGATCTGTTCTCTGTTTCCGCATCAATTTGAAACTCGCACTCCATTTTGTGATAAATTTTTTTTTTCTAATCTGGATATCATTACAACACGGAAAATAACTGATAAATTAATACAAAATTAAATGTGAAGTAGTAATTATTTCTTTTTAGTTGCATTCTTCCATTTCATCTTTTTATAATATATGATCTTCTAAAAAAATAAATCTCTCCATTTTCATTTATTACCATAATATATTCAAAAAATCTGATATATCAATTTTTTCATATCCTTAATTTTCGAAAATTCGTGTGATTATTAATGAATTCTATTACTAGAAACATTTGCAAATTATTTTCTTTTCGTTTTACGTGCTATCAATTTTCATAGCGAAAGTAGATTCGAGCTTACAATCTCGTTTACATTCTGTTCTTGTAATTACGTTATTATTAAAATGAAAGAAATAGTTGAAAAAGAAATCGGTAAAATAAAAATTATATCATTAATCCTACTTCCATTTGATTAATCGTACATATTTATCTCTTCGCAGTTTACAATCTTTTAATAAATAACCAATTTCTTCTTTTAATTTATTAATATATATTCAAAAAACCTAATATTTATTTTTCGCTAAATAACCAATCTTCGACCATTCGTACGATTATTCATGCATGCTTTTACAGAAGATACCTGTAAATTGTACTATCTGAATATTATGTTTGGTAAGTGTGTTTTTCATCCCTGTTTAATTTAAAATAAAACGATAATTCGAACAAAGGAAATATTTCTTAGTAAGTGGATATTGATTAGTTAATGCAATAATATTTCTGTTGTTATTTAAAGAAGCGCTTTCAGATATTCCAAGGATAAAATTCAAATTAATTGAAATCGCAATTTCTCATGCATTTACTAGTAATTCAATACCAATGTTGAACATTTATATCCAGTGTTCTTGCTGGATTTTGCATAATATTAGTGATTTGGTGAATAAGAAATAAAAAGCAGTAGCTAAATTAAAAAAAAATAATTAGAAAAATGTTGATTTGTTATGAAAGAGTGTAAAATCTAAACCCCTTATTATATCCCTTTTTTTCAATATGTTTTAAAATAATCTAATTATTTATAATTGTTTATAAAATAGAAATTCAAATATATGCAACAGAAACTTAAAAAAAAAAAAAAGAATAAAAGAAAAAAACATCCTGCGAAAATGTTTCAGATAACCCTTTAAAAAATCTGAATATAAATTGAAAACAACTAGCTTTAATGTACCATATGTAACTCAGATATCTATCTAATATGAATAAAATGTTTTAATGAGATTTTGAATTTAACGGACATAAAAAAATTACAAGTCAATGATACTATTGAAACAACTTATAAATAATATTGTAAATGTCTAATTTCGTTCCATGAAACTTTTCCTCATTGGCGATTTATGCGATTAATTTTATCGGTGCGACGTCAGCACATAGATAGCGATTAATTGATTATAGAAAAATACTTACCATATATCATCCTTTCTGCGTCTTTAACTTTTTCTAAACTGAATTCCTGTTAAGGTAGCATCACTATAAACAGAGTTATGTAAATGACACTTGCGATTGAATATAAAAAGCGACATTGAATGTTCAGTAGCATGGATAAGAAGATAAGAATCTCGACTGTAGTAGCAAACATACACACAAAAGAGCAGAAATTGAGCACTCGCAATTCGGCAAGTCTGATTGTTTATTTAACTGCCAAATAAAGCATTTTTCCATGTTTTGCTGCAATAGGGAGTGGCAGCTGGAACCCTGTTTATATTCTAAATTATGAGTTATGAAAAATATACAATTTTATGATTTTTTGAGTTGCGAATAAATTCTAGATATCTTATATAGTTCTAGCCAAAAAAATTAAAATTAATTAATTTCCAGTGACGTTGATTGTTAAGAAGTTGGAAAGTGTACGTCAAATGTGGCAAATGAGGTATGTTCGTATTTTAATTCGTTCTATAAATATTCTGATCTTGGAGCAATAGTTGTTGCACACTTAGGGATCGCAGCGTCCCTAAAATTTTCGCATTTTTCTACCAGTATTTTAATTCAAAAATTTTCCTCTCAGATTCCTATAACGCCTACAATGAAATTCTAGAATAAATATTATCGTTTCAAAATTCTGGTAGGAAAGTGTGAAACTTTCAAGGACGCTGCGACCCCTGCTTATGAAAAAATGCATGAATGAGGAATTTATTGCAATTATACACACACACACATATATATATGTATTAAATACAGCAATAAGTAAATAATAGGACTCGACCTCTATATATAAAACCCAGTGCAACGCATAGCACGCCAAACCCTCCAAAAACTGTCATTGGAATTGACGCTCCATCCGAGAGACCGGCACATCGTCTGTGTGCATCCAAAGCTTGACATAAAAGAAAAATTTGCGAATAAAAGGAAAAAAAAATCAAAATTTCCTTTTTTGGGGGGGAGGGGGAAGGGAAACAAAAAAAAAACAATTCCAAAGTGCTATTAAAATAATAATATTTATTAATTATTAGTGTTATTTCAATATTTGCAGCAGACTTTTTTAATAATGCAGTTTTATTGTATATTTGTTTTATATATATATATATATATATATATATATTAAGAGCTTTTAATTTTGTTATGGTATATCAGCCGCAAAGCCTGGTTTATACAAAAGTATTACAAAAGCTAAAAGGGTGTTTATTGGAACATGAAGTAGCCGAACTTTGCTCATCTAAACGCTTCCATACTGCCAATTATTTTTATCAGTTTTTTCAAATTTATGTGAAAAATACATTTTTTTTCCAACCGTCCTAGGAATGTAATAGCTCATGGACCCGAATGTGATAGCTACTTGCCTTATGTGAGCAATAGTTTGAGCATCACAGAAACTATTATGTTTGGGCTAATTAGCATAAATTTTCTAAATTGTGTGCAAATTTTTAATTTAGCTTAAAATTACCTTTATACCTAAAGAGGCATAATTTAATAAAACAATATTTATTATAAACATTCGAAACTTTAAACCATTTGACTTCAAAAGAAAAATAGTTTAGTTACTTTGTATTTCACTGAAAAATAGTTTTCAATGATCCGGAAAATCATTAACTGAAATATATTTACTATTTACACATTTATCGTTTTTATAGGAAAAAAATTATTTCTAGTTTTTTATGCTGTGCTCATTATCTAATCGCAGTCTTATTTCATTCTAATACAATTCGTTTATATACTTTAGGTATAAAGCGGGCGAAAATTGTGTAGTGCTACATTTGGCGACTTAACTCGCTTTAGGCGTGAAACAAACAAATACAAATCGAAAAATAAAAAAAATAAAAGCATAAAAAATGCTTAAATTTAACTTTAACAGAGATATTTTATAGATTCTCTAACTATTATGTATAGACTACAAAATACAGCTCGATGCTATTATCGATGCTCGGTGTGAGCAGCACTGAATTTTGTTAATATATTACATATGTTATTTGAGGCTGATTCTATATGCACTGACAAAGATTTTTCTCAAAACAATAAAACACCGCCAAACTTTTATTCAGAACAACCAACTCCAAAAATTCTATTTCACGAAAATTTGAATTGTATTATATTCTCAGGATGCTTTATATTGTTTCGATATATTGTTTTAAAAATTTATGTTTCATTCATAAAAATAAACATGATTTCTATTATTCTCTAACACAATATTTATTATAGAAACCATTTATATTTATATATCCTACATCTTGAATTACTAAAGTATGATGGCCTTAAGCGGCAAAAAATCTAAATACAGAACTGATGTGTGGAAATTTAATATTAAACTGATTTTCTAATACATTTCTTTGACTTATAATAAATGTATTAAACCATACAAATAAGTTTGTCGGATTTTTCGAAAACACATTTTTTCCTCTTTCTTTGATACACTTTTCGTTATTTTTAAATGCAGAAAGTTTCAAAGAATAAGCTTAATTGATTTGTCGTACCGCCGTTAAAAATCCTTTTGTAAAAGAAAGAAAATGTATTATTCTCAGATAAGCACTCTCAAAAACACCATTAAAGTACACAAGAGCTTTTTAAGGATAAAATTTGATGTTAAGTGGCAAGCTTAATAAATCCAATTGTAAATTAATTTCTATCAATAAACTACGTTACATCGATAAAAATTTGCAAATTATATACAGAATTTTAAATTGTACAACATAAGGTTTATGACTTTGAATTATCAGGTCGTCTGGTCTGACAATGAAAGTCCTTTTATTTCACTGTTAAAAATTTTGCTCTCGTTTGAACCAAATTTTAGTGCTCAGTAGCTGCCACCATAAGATGATGAAATCTCGCACCAAAATTTGGAGCTTCCTATTTCAACCCTGTTCCAACTATTGGAACTATACTTCAACCGTAGCTCTAAATAATGGTTCAAAATTTCATCATCGTGCAGTAGTAGCTATTGAGCACCAAAATTTGGTTCAAACTAGGACGAGATTTTTAATAGTGTTGGAACGGCAGTTATAGAGGTTCAATATAACATTTTCAACATTCAAAATGAATATTCGTTTAGAAGGTTGCACAAAATAGTTTCTTTGCATTATGGTCCATGGACAAAATCGAATTTTATTTATGCTATGATATTTTAGAAATAATCAGATTGATATATGGATCGCTTAGAAGAAGTGTTACCTCAAGAGAATACAACAAATTTATTGTATGTCTCCCGTACAAAAGAATTCTAATGCAAGATGATCAATGGATGAAATCTTTTTCGGTGTAATTTAGTCCCCCAGTGGCCGAGAGGTTCTGACTTCTCAACTGGTAGACGGCAGGTGCTGGGTTCGAACCCAATCGCGGTTAGGTTCCCTTAGAAAGACCCCCCACGAAGGTCATTCCTCCCTCTGGGCCTATATCCCTCGAGTTGATAATCGGCCGACACAAAATAAACCAAACCAAACCGTGTATTTTACTATTGTTATGATATTTTATATCTTATAAAATTAAAAATATTACTGTGGATTAACAGAACATATTTTCTATATTAGTTCTAGCATTTATCATTTACTTAGAGAGTGCTGATTATAATCCATAATTGTTAGAAATAAATTTTTGCTGGATCATGCATTTTAGAACTTATCCGTGGCAGCACAAAAAGTTAACTGCTAACTAAATTTGTCCAATCAACAAGCTTGCATTAAACATAATTGATCAAGTCTGCAATTTGCATCAAACTACCTACTAGCTAAATTCGTTTAGTCAACTAGTTTCCATTAAACTTGACAGATCAAGTCCTACAAACTTAATGCAAGCACAAAAGTTTACATTTCCCTGCTTTTTTTTTTAAATTGACATGGTAAACTTTATTCATGCTTGTTTGTCTAGCTTGCTTTAAACTTGATATTGCAAACTTTATTCATGTTATAATTTCTATCATATTCGTATTCGCATATGAAGTGAATTTCATTCACTTCAAATCGATTTTAAACCCGGTTTGGCGCAAGAAGAATATTCGTAATTATTATGGAAATCTCGCAAGCTTGCAGATGGTTTTATAAGTTCTTGAATTAGTAAGCATGCGTTGCTATGTTAAACTTGAGACAAGAAAGTGTGCTCATTGGGAGTACATTAATGATGTATTTAAGTACTGTGTGTGTATTTAAATATCCAATACAAGTCTGCACGTAGGAGTTCGTTGGATTTTTTGAGGCAGCAATAAGTGAAAATGATTCTTTTGTAATGTAATATGTTTTAAAATTGTTTATTTAAATATCTCATTTCATTATACATAGAAATAAAATTTAGTAATGGTATTGTAAAAGAGTTGGATAAGGTACAAAATCTAAGCCTGATGAAGGAATTTTTTAGTTCGTTGATTTTTGCTACAAATATAGATAGATGTACATCGTATGAGAAAATGTATGTATGTGGTACATACTTACGTACTGTTGCAGTTATTAATCCCTTACTTCAAGACTCATTTCAGAGCTATTATTTAAATTTCAAATCAATTGCTATTCGTATAAATTTGAGAAACATATAGGGGAGACTGAAGCCCATGTAAACAGTTAATATAAATATAGCTTTCCCTCATAACTAGATTAATTTATATAAACAAAAACTATATCGCAAACATTAAACAAAACATTTTTATACGAGGTAATTTTTTAAAAATTCTCTTTATAATTCCTCACTATTTTCAATAGTTTTATAATTAAAAAAAAAAAGTTTATATGTGCCCCTTCAGCTTGGTAGTTGTTAACACATGTGGAGCACATGTGAAAACTGGGGAAAATATCCTTTAACATATGTTTTATTATGTTATTTATTTGTCGCCATAATCATTTGTTATAATATGTGTTAAATTCACTATGAAGAAAAAAATAGGTGTAATTTTTTCTAAGATTCTGCGTGATACGTATAAGCAAAATATAAAATGAAAATAACTAGATTGGAGAAGTATGGAGTATTAGATGTTTAATTATTGTTACAATTAAATACAAAAATACAGAAGTAAAATCGAAAAAAAAATTAAAGCTTTTAAATTTTTCCTAGGGGGTTTTGATTCGAGAAGATTTTAGGGAGGGGCATTTTAGATAATATTTATTGGGAATTTGCCAAAATTCAAAGAATTTTCACCACTGTATTCGCCTTATTTACTTCTGAATTGATGATAAAGAAGGGGTTTTTAGTGTTTAAAAGAAATTTCGATTACAAGTCCTTCTACACACCCAAATTTAATCTTTTACTTTTGAAAGAGAAAGGGATACGTTGCTTATATATCAAATGTATTTTTTGTCTACCGCTAAATTTCCATGAGAGTGACATTATTTTTGAAAGACAATACTGTTTTCACTCTTTTCCATAGATTGAAGTTAATTGCGAAAGGCTGTATACTGGTTTTCGTAAATTAATTACCAACCCAAAATCAACATATCAGAAATACTAAGATTCGTGTATTGCTACTCAAGTAGCTATTTTAAGAGAGATATGTAAATAAAAATATATTTAGTTATAGACAGTATATTGTAAAGAAAATTGTAGCAAACTTTTCAGGCATATATCAAGTTGTATAAGTAACAATTATATTAGTATATTGAGTAGAATTTTCATTTCTTAGAAAGTGATATGATTACTCAAGTAGCCGTTTTCAGTAAAAATCGTAAAATGACTGAGCATTTGATACATATTTTGTGCAGTTTTCTGTCTATAAATACCAAACTGCGTACTTGTTTTCGATTCCGAATTAGTCAATATTAGTATATATATATATATATATATATATATATATATATATATATATATATATATATATATATACAGTCCCTGGCCAAATTATTAGACGCACTCCCTCTTCCTTGTGTCGAATTCTATTACTAGCTCCATAGAAATATTACTGTGTGAATAACTGCAATTAATTATGTACATCATTTGTAGGATTATAATAAATAAAAAACATGTCTATGATTTTAAAAATCTTTATTTTTACAAATTAAATTAAAAATGGCTGAAATTGCAAAATTTATAACTTGAGGCTAAAAAAAAATGTCAATATTTTTTGGAGCCTCTTTTGGCGGCTATCAGTGCCTCTATTCTTCGCGGCATGCTGTTAATACAAAATTGAAGAGTTTCTTGTATGCGTGGGTGACGATTCCAGGTATGGATAAGATTTTCTATGAGCTGGGTTTTGTTTGTTATGACTTCTTAGTTAATTCTCCAGACCAATATAAAGAGGTTTTCGAAAACGGTTTATTCTAAAGCTAAAATGATGGTTTCCAAATAAAGAACCATTTGTATTTTTGCAGTTTAAAGCTTTTTTTTACATAGCACGATCCGTCAAGGTCTACTATCAATAAAAAAATATCCCTGTGTTGAACTGCTCCCGGTAATTCATCAGACATGAATACCATTGAAAATGTTTGGGAACTAATGAAGAAAAAACTGGACAAAGAGCTCATAACGAGCAAAACACAGCTCATAGAAAAACTTATCCTTGTCTGGAAACATCACTCACACATGCAAAAAACATTTGAATTTTGTACTAACAGCATGCCATGAAGAATAGAGGCACTGGTTGCCGCCAAAGGAGACTCCAAAAAAATTGACATTTTTTTAAATTTCATGTTTTAAGTTTTACAATTTTAGCAATTGTTAATTTAATTTACAAAAATAAATAATTTTAAAGTCATTGGCATGCTTTTAATTTATTACAATCCTACAGATGATGTATGTAATCAATTGTAACAATTGGCATAGTAATATCTCTATGAAACTCGTAATATGATTCGACACAAGAAAATATGAGTGCGTCTAATAATTTGGCCAGGGACTGTATATATATATATAAAACATATATAAAACATATATATATATATATGTATAAAACTTCAATTGGGTGTAAATTTACGCTAGTTATCGATTAAATACATTTACTTGAGTTTCTAGGTCATCTTTTAATCGATGTATCTGTTTTCTTATATCGAATTTCCTATAGGAATTTCTACTTATTACTTAAAGATATCATTATCGTTGCTATAGCATGCAATTAAAAAGCCACCTTTAGAATTCTTTTACAATTTCATTTAAAAAATAAATTAGAAATTTGGTTTTAAAATTACAATATTTTAGATAGGAAAATCTCATAACAGTTTTTTTTCGCTGAGTTTGAAGAATTTTTATTATTATTATTATTATTATCAAAAAACGCCTTGTAGTTGTTTCATTCACTATGTGCGCATAGCTTAGTAAGTTTTTCAAGTAAAATCAAAGTATTTCCTTGCTCTATCAAAAAAGACATCGTTTGCAAACAGCATTAACTGCTCATATAGCATAGTGAGTGTGTGTTCGTTTTCAGCACACAAGAAATACGGGACAAAACTGCATGCATACATTTTAAACGTACAATGTTAATGCTGGAAGCCGGCGCAAATTGACACAGCTAAGACATCTTGTGGATAGTGCTTCGACACGGTATCAAATCTTGGCCCAGTAAACATTAAAATTGCAAAAAATAAATGGTTCAGCAGTTCATTCAAAAATTTTTTATTCCTGTGTCTAAAAAAGCGATAATTTCCAAAAATAAATTAAATTGTTGCATTAAAAGTAATTTTGCAGAGTTCAGTGTATTTTTATCAATGCAAAATTTTACAGAGTTAACTGTAAATTTCCTTAATAATTTTTCTGTTATTTCAGATAAACCTTGTTTTTCTAATCTCTAAAATTTTATATAATTCATAAAACAGCGGATTGCCAAACAATTCTTTGTAAATTCAAAGGATTTTTCTTACAATCTTTCCTACTAGGCACACTATTTTTCTAGCATTAATTGTTATGAAGTTCTATTAAATAAATACATTACTTATGAATGTATTTATGTCAACCAATTATTGGAATAATATGTTAGGAATACAAACAAATATTTATCTTTATTTCCCTGAAATCAGCCAAATAAATGTCACAGAACATTTTCTGCGCACTCATTACATATGTGAATATCATGAAAAAGTACGTACATTTAAGTTCCATAAATAAATTTAAAAAAAATCTTTATGAAAACAAACTACGAAAAGAAAGAGAAGTAAGAAGATATTTTCCCTTCAGACAAACCGAAAAAAGCACAAAATAATAAAAATAATCGCAAATTCAAGAGTATAATCTTACATTCCTGAGATTTCGTCTTTGAAAATTCCCCCTGTTTATGACAGTAACTGGAAAATATACGGTAAATTAAATAAGACCAAGTGAATATTGTTTGCAGTGTTTATATATCTGAAGTCTTATTCATTTTTTTCTTTAATGTATTATACTTCTAAAACTAGTAATATTTAAATTCTTTTTCCAGCACACAGTTTAAATTGAAATGTTGATTTAATTTTCCTTATTAGTTTCTATATAAATACAAAAAATTTATAACTAATGAATATGAATATAAAATATGCATATACTGCTTTAATAGCAACAATTCATTTTTATTTAATGTATATTATTCTTTGAACTGCAATTATTTACATAATATTTAGATTTTAAAAATATCGAAGACAAAAAACTTTAAATGTGGTGAATGTATTTTATAATTTATAATTGTCACACTGAATAAAATCGTGAATGTATTGTATAATGCATACATAATGTATGCCCTAAACAATGTACTTTTACTTCCCGTTGTAAAAAATGAATTAGGTTCACTATCTTGCAGTAAAAAATTAATTGATTTTTTAATCTATTTTTTAAACTAGTTAAAAAATTAAAAGATCATTAAAACACAACATGTATTATGTATCGCTGTAAAATAAATTAAAATATATGGTATGCGAATTTTTTAACAAATATATTTTAAGCGAAATCTTCGAACATCAGAATAGATTTCTCCCATGTGAATTATAAAAAATATATTTTGCACTAAAAGTCAACAGCTTCTACAGCTCAGTTAAGAAGATGATCCTCCAAAGGTCTTAGGTTCAAAACCCTAGATGGCTAGAAACACATTGTGAAAAAAATTCAACGATACAGAAATTCTTAATAACTAGAAAAATTCCGATTCATTGAAGTTCTCTGAAGTTTGCAAAGATTTAAAAAATAATAAATTATTATCAGTGAAAATAAATTTACCGAAAATACTTAAGTTATGGTATAAGTGATAAATAAAAATGCCAAAAATTACTTTTAATTTTACATGTTTTGTTTGCTCTAACGGCATTTGTTTAAAAAAGGATAAAAGAAAATTTTCGTTAAAATAGCCTCAAATTAAAAATTAGTAAACAGAAAAAAGTGAACATAAACATAGTGAAAATAAATTAGAAAATTAAAATGAATAAAAGTATTATTTTTGAAAAAGTTACCGTTAGACAGCAAAACTTTTATTCATTTTAGTTTTCTAATTTATTTTCACTATGCTTATGTTCACGTGATTTTTTTTTCTATTTAATATTTTACAGTTTGAAGCTATTTTAGTGAAAATTTTCTTTTATCATTTTTTTTTTTTGAAAAAAATGCCATTAAATCAAACGAAACGTGTAAAATTAAAAGGTATTTTTGCCATTTTTATTTTAATATATCAGTTATAGTAATTTTGTATAATCTTGTAGTTTTGTATAGTTTTGTAGTATAAAAAATAATTTGTATTAATGTTATGTCAATAAAATTATACAAATGCCAATTATGCAAAAATGTGCATTTGTATAAATATGTCCTGTAAATTTTGTATTTTTCTGTAGTATAATCACTTATAGTAATTTAATTTATCACTTAAAAGTAATTTTGATATTTTAATGTGATAATTAATATTATATATAAATTTACCGAGTCTTGTGTATTTTTAAATCTGTTAATTTACAGAGTCTGTTCTAAATTTACCGTTTACCTTCTCTGTTATTTAGCAGAATTTCGGTTTCTTTAATCTCTGTAATGTCGCATAAGACTTATGTTAATGGATTACGCGTAGGTAGATTCTCTGTAATTTTACAGAATTTTTTTAACAGTATGTAATCAAGTAACAACGTAATAATCAGACAAAATATGTTTTTAACACGGCCGATTATTTGTGGGTCAAAGGGAGGAATGTTCTAGGATCTATTTTTCTAGACTATGCTAACTTGTATTTATGCAAGCGAAATGAAATTTTCAGGAAAACGTTGAAGCCGAACCTCAAAAACCACTTGTGGATTGTGCAGTATAAATAAGAAATAACTATTGAAAATTATAGAACTTGAATATCATAGTCGTAATTTTTAATACATTTCTATGGATGCTATGAGGTTGTGAGCGAGGTTTAATGGGATAAAATTCTTGACTTTTCAAGAACTTAAATTTGATTTTCCGAGAAATTCAACAAATGTACCTCCTAAATTTCAATTTTTTCCCCGAATGCATTTCGAAAAGGCGCGATCAGATTTAAGCCTTGTTTGTTCACTTTCCTGTCATTCATTGTATTAGCTTTGTTTACAGGGTCTTTATGGAGTCAAGCATTCACGTACATTAAAATGAGATAGT
Organism: Maratus speculifer; assembly: GCA_964019185.1. NCBI lineage: Eukaryota > Metazoa > Arthropoda > Arachnida > Araneae > Salticidae > Maratus > Maratus speculifer. The sequence continues at coordinate 355,413,249 of OZ025297.1, forward strand.
TGTTCATTTTTGCAGAATATTGTACAACAGAAAGCCTTAGTGTTCATTTTTTACATCTTTTGGACTGTCAAAATGCTATAAGGGTGACTTTTCAATTCCCATGCATTGGTTCTTGTTGCAGGCCATCAATCCATCTCTCCAGTACTTTGATTTTTCACTTCAAACGGCTAGTTATTTTGAGAGCTTCTTTCTTTCTGTAGTTGAATGTGTCGAATTTTATATTCCGTGATGCATCAGAACTGGTTAATGAAAAGTAGTTAATTCCATACACATTACGTCCATTATCAATGTTCAATAGCTCGCATTTATTGGTATTAACAATATACTCTGGATAAAGTGATGAAGACATCCGCCTTACATGGATAGAAGTTTCTTGGGCTATGTTTGAATGGATCCCAGCTCAATAAAAGTCTAACAAAAAGAATTTACTTTGTATACCAAACATTCATTAAAATTAGATAAAGGTCAACAGCTGTTGTAATCGCACGTGGAAGACATTCATATGTCTTATGTCTCTAAAGTCAGTAAAGGAGAATCCTTGTCAAACAATAATATTCTGAAATACTCCGTTGTGTTTTTTCACATATTAGTCTCCCAGTTATTCAACAGATGATATATTACGGAAAATTACATTTTCATGATATTGAAAATTTGCCATAATTTTGCTTTTTCTTTATATTTAAAATTTGAGTATAAGTCTAAGCTTTTGAAAGCATTTAATGAGATATAAAAAATTACTGTACAAAAATAATTGTTCGTTATTTCAAAGTCTAAAGCGAGCTTTGTCGGCATTTTTTGAAATTTAAAAGTTATTTTCAAGAAAATGCTGACATAAAGAATATTTTTAAAGAAAATAATAAACGAATCGACCATTTTTTTTTTATGATCGTTTCAGATTTTGGACCCTATAATTTTAATGGCGTCTACCTCCTTCGAAAATCGTTTGTGACCCTTAGCTTCCTATTTAATGTTGTTTGTTTCATGTGTACTATCACCCCTTGAAGTTTTGTCCAACAGTTTATATACACCGTGTCTTTTTCTATTATTATTGTTCAACAACTTTTAATAGATTTAGAAATTAATAAAAAGATTTTGAATGTTTTCCCATAGCTCTGATATTTTTTGAATTACGATGTTTGATATAAAGTATATTAATATTTGTTTATGCATTTTGTTATTAAATTATCTTTATATCAGAACATTTTTATTATATTTTATATTATACTAGCAGGCTATGCCCGCTGCGCTGGTCCATTTTTCCAAACAAATCTTGACTCAAACAAAATGGTGATTTGAAATTTCTTTTTTAAAGCAGTGTAGACCATCACCTGGAATGTCCTTTCGCAATACTGAAAACGATGCCAGTGACATTGCGATATTGCACTATTGTATGCCTTGGACAAAATTTGGGTAATTAAGTACCATCTCTCTTATTTGATCATTTATAGTAGAGTTTGATATGAAAATGAGACCGTTGTAACAGCAGGAATCAAAATGTTCTCTACTCATCACACTATTTTGTCAGAAAGCATTGCAATGATTACCAAGCTCTTATTAATTTTCAAATAGCGCATTATCGTTTGTTAGTTCTTAAACTCCCGAATCTGAACTTGCACTATGTGCAGATCTGGTAGCCTAAATACAAAATCTCATTACATGTTGCATTGCATTTTTTAATAACCGTCCTCTTCTGGCAACTCTACTACAGTTTTCTATCTACCTTGGTCTGTTCCAGCAAAGTACATGACAAAAAAAATGTAAAAAAGAGTGTTTAAATTATATAGTTATTAGAACAATGAAGCATAAAAGGTGTGTTTTAAAGTTGAATTATTTGGGTAAAATTAAAATTACATCAGTTTCACTGCCGCTTCATTTTTTTAAACCACTTGCAGGGCTGCCACAGGCGACTATTTTTATATTCCGCTCGCACCACTATTTTTCTAATATAAATTTTAAAATAAGTTTTTCTTGCAAGTGTTGTCAAAGTGTGTGTTGCGGATTTCTGTTTAAAGAAAGTGGTGCCAATTAGTTAAAAAATAGTCGCCTGTGGCAGCCCTGCAGTTGCAAACATGTAGCTGTTAAATCGGGAATAATCTTGATGCTAAATTTTGTAGAAAAATAAACCTTCAGCTTGTAATCAATTCCATTATGATTTTTGGCGTCAAACATTAGTATTGCTTATAACGATTTGTTACAAATGTATCAGACTTATTTCGTATTTATTGTCAAATGAAAGTGAAGTTTACAATCATTTATTATTGGCATTTAATCTTATATCTTGGCAATAATTTTTTGTTCGACGGGGTAATGAAGTAGTATTTAATAGTTAATTTTTGATAAAATTCTGTTGATAGGGCTTAATGTTAATTAAAACTGAAATAACTGAATCATAAACAAAATTTTCTACTGCCGGTATTTAATGTATATTTTTTTCTTAGCCAATTTTAAAGTATTTTTTTTTAAACCTGAATGATTGATAAATTAATTGCAAATATATATATATATTAATTCTATATCATTGATATTCCGAATATTTTTCCTGCACATTGCAAATATTGCTTTTTTAGGGATAGTAAAGTAACTACAGATGAAAAATACATAATAAGGCTAAAACACAGAATTAACGACAACTTGGCGAATGCCTCTACGGGGACTTGAAAAGTACGCCAGTTCTGCCAACTTAAATGTCCAGATAGAATTTTAATAAATAATCGGTACTACTTTATTATTCCATAGATCAATTTCGCCAAATTATACATATTGCAAAACGATTCACCATATTATACAAATGAATATAACTTTTATTTTAAATAACCAAAGAATCAATAAATTACGAAAATATTAATAGAAATACAAATAAAACGTCGAATTAAAAAGTAGTTAATGACGTAACAAACGCATGTAACATGTTTAATTTCAAATGAATGTGGTATTTACGATCATCCATTATTGACATTTAATCTTTTATTTTGGCGGCAGATTTTTGGTTGAAGGCATAATCAAGTAGTACCAAATAATATAAAAAAATATATAAATAATAATATAGCCAATAATATTTTGGTCAAGTATCATGTATGGATCACGTTGGTGCGATTGCAACAAAATTGTGATTTTATGGATTGCGTCGTAATCTGGTTGTTGATGTTTATTTACTAATAAACTTTGTTTCTTTACTTTTCTTTATTTTTTTCTTTATTTATTGTTTTGTTCTATAATTATTAATTAAACTTCACTTATTTATTATTGCTTCCTTTTTAAAATAATAGAAAATTAATTAAAAATAATATAACATGTAACTGGTATTTGAAAACGCAGTGTTTGCCAAACTGGTGTCAGATTTTAAAAAACGCGCCAAGGTGATGCGTATATAAAAAGGAAAAATGTTTATAATAATGTAAACAAAAAAAGTAAACAAATAATTAAAAAATAGCCTTTTCGATTTTTTTAAAAAATAACGCCAAGCGGTCGTTAATTCTGTAGTTGCATCAATAGTAAATTTTCTTTTCTTCGTTTGTTTCATAATGAAAAACCATAAATTTAATAATCTCAAATAAAATAATCTGACAAATTTTCTATGATCTCGTTGATGATCTAGCTATCTCCTTAATACATAAACAAAAAGGCAAAGATGTCATATGCGCCGAGTTTGGCGCGATAATTTTTTATGCTAATTTGGCGGAAACATTGTTTTCGAATACCAGTTACATGTGTATATTTAAATTATTTTCTATTATTTAAATAGAAATAAAAATTTATGAAAAAAGTTTAATTAATAAGTATATAACAAAACAATTTATACAATTTATAAAGTAAATAAGCATTTTATTTATAAATAAATATTAATAATCGGGTTAATATATCTCAGACAAAATAATGCCAATTTAAAGTCTATTATTTACCTCGGTGATATATAATATCTGTGCCAATAAAACTTTCAATAATATAGTAAATATGCTATTTGGCGGGGCTCAATTATTGAAGATTAGTCCAATATCATTTTAAATATTATCTAACACAGGACAAATATGAAGAAAATTGAAGAAAAATTGGCTAATTAAAACAAACTTGTAAAATATTTTGGCACAAATGCCTTATGTGCACCACATTTGTGCATTTTTTTTTCCTTTTTTACGCCAATTTGGCGAAAACTTCATTTTAAAATATCAGTTACATACATATTTTTTAATTGTTTTCTATTATTTTAAAAAGGAAATAAAAATAAATAAATAATGTTTTGTTAATAATTATAAAATAAAACAATTTACATCATTTAAAAAATAAATAAGAGTAAATAGTTTATTAATAAATATACAATAGCCGAGCTACCATATGAACATAAAATCGACGTTTTGTTGCAATCGCGCCAATGTGGTGCATGTATGACATCTGTGCCATTTTTTTCAGAAGGCAATTTATTTTTCAAAATGTTGAATTTATCGATAGTAATAACGCGAAATTGCATAAACTTCGTTTAAATTGCTAGATTTCTTTGTTCAGTTTGTAAATTTTAAAACTAATTTTCTCTGGAAGAGAATTTGACAAAATGGCGCAAAAAAGTATGTTTGTTGGTTACAATTTTCAAAATTGCGGTGAAAAACTTTTGAAAAAGAATGACATTATTTTACAATATATATATGTTTGGCAAAATTTCACACTAAAGCTAAAATTTAAATATTTGATTACAATTTTCAAAATATTAACTTATGTTTATTGAATTTACAATTGTATACTAAATTATACTCCAAAAATTATCTTCTTTTGGAAAAAACAACATTATTGTGACCTAATGTTAGACATATGCATTTTTGGCTTAATTCTTTGCCGACAAAAGTAAAAAAAAATCTCAAAAAAAAAAACAAATATATAACTCACAATTACATTTATAATTAGATCTGCCTTTTTCTGGAGTAAGTTATATACTATTGAAATTTGATAAAAAAGAGAAAGAAAATAATAGAAAGGAAAATAAATATCGTTCAAAATTCATTTAATCAAATTTTCAAGTTATTTTTTTTTATTCTAACGCAAGGATAAGTCGCCAAATGTTGCATCAAATGTAATATTTCACGTTAAGTTATTTTTTAAGCGTTACAAATATTTCCATTCCATTACATTTATTTTTAAGATAAATACTTTTTTATAGTATTATGCCTCATTAAAGGGTTTTTCTTTATTATTTTTATTATTATTATTATTATCAATAGTTATTTTCTGCTTTTATTTGCAAGATGTTTGTAATATTTCTAACAGATATATCATTTTTAATTCTTTTAGCAATTATAATTTTCGCCAAAAACAGCTACTGGCAACCCTTTTGTCAAAAATAACCGAAAAATACGAACTTTACTACGAAAAATCAGAGTTATCCCTGTAAATTTGAATCATAAACCTTCGGAAAAATATTTCCTATCGAATGATATAATCTGCAAAAAGATCCATCGGGTAGTTTTTGAGAACACCCGTTTGGAAGTTTCAGAACTTCTGCTTTATAATATACTAGCAGGCTATGCCCGCTGCGCTGGTCCATTTTTCCAAAGAAATCTTGACTCAAACAAAATAGTGATTTAAAATTTCTTTTTTAAAGCAGTGTAGACCATCACCTGGAATGTCCTTCCGCAATGCTGAAAACGAAGCCAGTGCCAATGTCATTGCGATATTGCACTATTGTATGCATTGGACAAAATTTGGATAATTAAGTACCATCTCTCTTATTTGATCATTTGTAGTAGAGTTTGATATAAAAATGAGACCGTTGTGACAGCAGGAATCAAAATGTTCTCTACTCATCACATTATTTTGTCAGAAAGCATTGCAATGATTATCAAACTCTATTAATTTTCAAATAGCACATTATTATTTGTTAATTCTTAAACTCCCGAATCTGAACTTGCACTATGTGCAGATCTGGTAGCCTAAATACAAAATCTCATTACATGTTGCATTGCATTTTTTAATAACCGTCCTCTTCTGGCAACTCTACTACAGTTTTCTATCTACCTTGGTCTGTTCCAGCAAAGTACATGACAAAAAAAATGTAAAAAAGAGTGTTTAAATTATATAGTTATTAGAACAATGAAGCATAAAAGGTGTGTTTTAAAGTTGAATTATTTGGGTAAAATTAAAATTACATCAGTTTCACTGCCGCTTCATTTTTTTAAACCACTTGCAGGGCTGCCACAGGCGACTATTTTTATATTCCGCTCGCACCACTATTTTTCTAATATAAATTTTAAAATAAGTTTTTCTTGCAAGTGTTGTCAAAGTGTATGTTGCGGATTTCTGTTTAAAGAAAGTGGTGCCAATTAGTTAAAAAATAGTCGCCTGTGGCAGCCCTGCAGTTGCAAACATGTAGCTGTTAAATCGGGAATAATCTTGATGCTAAATTTTGTAGAAAAATAAACCTTCAGCTTGTAATCAATTCCATTATGATTTTTGGCGTCAAACATTAGTATTGCTTATAACGATTTGTTACAAATGTATCAGACTTATTTCGTATTTATTGTCAAATGAAAGTGAAGTTTACAATCATTTATTATTGGCATTTAATCTTATATCTTGGCAATAATTTTTTGTTCGACGGGGTAATGAAGTAGTATTTAATAGTTAATTTTTGATAAAATTCTGTTGATAGGGCTTAATGTTAATTAAAACTGAAATAACTGAATCATAAACAAAATTTTCTACTGCCGGTATTTAATGTATATTTTTTTCTTAGCCAATTTTAAAGTATTTTTTTTAAACCTGAATGATTGATAAATTAATTGCAAATATATATATATATTAATTCTATATCATTGATATTCCGAATATTTTTCCTGCACATTGCAAATATTGCTTTTTTAGGGATAGTAAAGTAACTACAGATGAAAAATACATAATAAGGCTAAAACACAGAATTAACGACAACTTGGCGAATGCCTCTACGGAGACTTGAAAAGTACGCCAGTTCTGTCAACTTAAATGTCCAGATAGAATTTTAATAAATAATCGGTACTACTTTATTATTCCATAGATCAATTTCGCCAAATTATACATATTGCAAAACGATTCACCATATTATACAAATGAATATAACTTTTATTTTAAATAACCAAAGAATCAATAAATTACGAAAATATTAATAGAAATACAAATAAAACGTCGAATTAAAAAGTAGTTAATGACGTAACAAACGCATGTAACATGTTTAATTTCAAATGAATGTGGTATTTACGATCATCCATTATTGACATTTAATCTTTTATTTTGGCGGCAGATTTTTGGTTGAAGGCATAATCAAGTAGTACCAAATAATATAAAAAAATATATAAATAATAATATAGCCAATAATATTTTGGTCAAGTATCATGTATGGATCACGTTGGTGCGATTGCAACAAAATTGTGATTTTATGGATTGCGTGGTAATTTGGTTGTTGATGTTTATTTACTAATAAACTTTGTTTCTTTACTTTTCTTTATTTTTTTCTTTATTTATTGTTTTGTTCTATAATTATTAATTAAACTTCACTTATTTATTATTGCTTCCTTTTTAAAATAATAGAAAATTAATTAAAAATAATATAACATGTAACTGGTATTTGAAAACGCAGTGTTTGCCAAACTGGTGTCAGATTTTAAAAAACGCGCCAAGGTGATGCGTATATAAAAAGGAAAAATGTTTATAATAATGTAAACAAAAAAAGTAAACAAATAATTAAAAAAATAGCCTTTTCGATTTTTTTAAAAAATAACGCCAAGCGGTCGTTAATTCTGTAGTTGCATCAATAGTAAATTTTCTTTTCTTCGTTTGTTTCATAATGAAAAACCATAAATTTAATAATCTCAAATAAAATAATCTGACAAATTTTCTATGATCTCGTTGATGATCTAGCTATCTCCTTAATACATAAACAAAAAGGCAAAGATGTCATATGCGCCGAGTTTGGCGCGATAGTTTTTTATGCTAATTTGGCGGAAACATTGTTTTCGAATACCAGTTACATGTGTATATTTAAATTATTTTCTATTATTTAAATAGAAATAAAAATTTATGAAAAAAGTTTAATTAATAAGTATATAACAAAACAATTTATACAATTTATAAAGTAAATAAGCATTTTATTTATAAATAAATATTAATAATCGGGTTAATATATCTCAGACAAAATAATGCCAATTTAAAGTCTATTATTTACCTCGGTGATATATAATATCTGTGCCAATAAAACTTTCAATAATATAGTAAATATGCTATTTGGCGGTGTTCAATTATTGAAGATTAGTCCAATATCATTTTAAATATTATCTAACACAGGACAAATATGAAGAAAATTGAAGAAGAAATGGCTAATTAAAACAAACTTGTAAAATATTTTGGCACAAATGCCTTATGTGCACCACATTTGTGCATTTTTTTTTTCCTTTTTTTACGCCAATTTGGCGAAAACTTCATTTTAAAATATCAGTTACATACATATTTTTTAATTGTTTTCTATTATTTTAAAAAGGAAATAAAAATAAATAAATAATGTTTTGTTAATAATTATAAAATAAAACAATTTACATCATTTAAAAAATAAATAAGAGTAAATAGTTTATCAATAAATATACAATAGCCGAGCTACCATATGAACATAAAATCGACGTTTTGTTGCAATCGCGCCAATGTGGTGCATGTATGACATCTGCGCCATTTTTTTCAGAAGGCAATTTATTTTTCAAAATGTTGAATTTATCGATAGTAATAACGCGAAATTGCATAAACTTCGTTTAAATTGCTAGATTTCTTTGTTCAGTTTGTAAATTTTAAAACTAATTTTCTCTGGAAGAGAATTTGACAAAATGGCGCAAAAAAGTATGTTTGTTGGTTACAATTTTCAAAATTGCGGTGAAAAACTTTTGAAAAAGAATGACATTATTTTACAATATATATATGTTTGGCAAAATTTCACACTAAAGCTAAAATTTAAATATTTGATTACAATTTTCAAAATATTAACTTATGTTTATTGAATTTACAATTGTATACTAAATTATACTCCAAAAATTATCTTCTTTTGGAAAAAACAACATTATTGTGACCTAATGTTAGACATATGCATTTTTGGCTTAATTCTTTGCCGACAAAAGTAAAAAAAAATCTCAAAAAAAAAACAAATATATAACTCACAATTACATTTATAATTAGATCTGCCTTTTTCTGGAGTAAGTTATATACTATTGAAATTTGATAAAAAAGAGAAAGAAAATAATAGAAAGGAAAATAAATATCGTTCAAAATTCATTTAATCAAATTTTCAAGTTATTTTTTTTTATTCTAACGCAAGGATAAGTCGCCAAATGTTGCATCAAATGTAATATTTCACGTTAAGTTATTTTTTAAGCGTTACAAATATTTCCATTCCATTACATTTATTTTTAAGATAAATACTTTTTTATAGTATTATGCCTCATTAAAGGGTTTTTCTTTATTATTTTTATTATTATTATTATTATCAATAGTTATTTTCTGCTTTTATTTGCAAGATGTTTGTAATATTTCTAACAGATATATCATTTTTAATTCTTTTAGCAATTATAATTTTCGCCAAAAACAGCTACTGGCAACCCTTTTGTCAAAAATAACCGAAAAATACGAACTTTACTACGAAAAATCAGAGTTATCCCTGTAAATTTGAATCACAAACCTTCGGAAAAATATTTCCTATCGAATGATATAATCTGCAAAAAGATCCATCGGGTAGTTTTTGAGAACACCCGTTTGGAAGTTTCAGAACTTCTGCTTTATAATATACTAGCAGGCTATGCCCGCTGCGCTGGTCCATTTTTCCAAAGAAATCTTGACTCAAACAAAATAGTGATTTAAAATTTCTTTTTTAAAGCAGTGTAGACCATCACCTGGAATGTCCTTCCGCAATGCTGAAAACGAAGCCAGTGCCAATGTCATTGCGATATTGCACTATTGTATGCATTGGACAAAATTTGGATAATTAAGTACCATCTCTCTTATTTGATCATTTGTAGTAGAGTTTGATATAAAAATGAGACCGTTGTGACAGCAGGAATCAAAATGTTCTCTACTCATCACATTATTTTGTCAGAAAGCATTGCAATGATTATCAAACTCTATTAATTTTCAAATAGCACATTATTATTTGTTAATTCTTAAACTCCCGAATCTGAACTTGCACTATGTGCAGATCTGGTAGCCTAAATACAAAATCTCATTACATGTTGCATTGCATTTTTTAATAACCGTCCTCTTCTGGCAACTCTACTACAGTTTTCTATCTACCTTGGTCTGTTCCAGCAAAGTACATGACAAAAAAAATGTAAAAAAGAGTGTTTAAATTATATAGTTATTAGAACAATGAAGCATAAAAGGTGTGTTTTAAAGTTGAATTATTTGGGTAAAATTAAAATTACATCAGTTTCACTGCCGCTTCATTTTTTTAAACCACTTGCAGGGCTGCCACAGGCGACTATTTTTATATTCCGCTCGCACCACTATTTTTCTAATATAAATTTTAAAATAAGTTTTTCTTGCAAGTGTTGTCAAAGTGTATGTTGCGGATTTCTGTTTAAAGAAAGTGGTGCCAATTAGTTAAAAAATAGTCGCCTGTGGCAGCCCTGCAGTTGCAAACATGTAGCTGTTAAATCGGGAATAATCTTGATGCTAAATTTTGTAGAAAAATAAACCTTCAGCTTGTAATCAATTCCATTATGATTTTTGGCGTCAAACATTAGTATTGCTTATAACGATTTGTTACAAATGTATCAGACTTATTTCGTATTTATTGTCAAATGAAAGTGAAGTTTACAATCATTTATTATTGGCATTTAATCTTATATCTTGGCAATAATTTTTTGTTCGACGGGGTAATGAAGTAGTATTTAATAGTTAATTTTTGATAAAATTCTGTTGATAGGGCTTAATGTTAATTAAAACTGAAATAACTGAATCATAAACAAAATTTTCTACTGCCGGTATTTAATGTATATTTTTTTCTTAGCCAATTTTAAAGTATTTTTTTTAAACCTGAATGATTGATAAATTAATTGCAAATATATATATATATTAATTCTATATCATTGATATTCCGAATATTTTTCCTGCACATTGCAAATATTGCTTTTTTAGGGATAGTAAAGTAACTACAGATGAAAAATACATAATAAGGCTAAAACACAGAATTAACGACAACTTGGCGAATGCCTCTACGGAGACTTGAAAAGTACGCCAGTTCTGTCAACTTAAATGTCCAGATAGAATTTTAATAAATAATCGGTACTACTTTATTATTCCATAGATCAATTTCGCCAAATTATACATATTGCAAAACGATTCACCATATTATACAAATGAATATAACTTTTATTTTAAATAACCAAAGAATCAATAAATTACGAAAATATTAATAGAAATACAAATAAAACGTCGAATTAAAAAGTAGTTAATGACGTAACAAACGCATGTAACATGTTTAATTTCAAATGAATGTGGTATTTACGATCATCCATTATTGACATTTAATCTTTTATTTTGGCGGCAGATTTTTGGTTGAAGGCATAATCAAGTAGTACCAAATAATATAAAAAAATATATAAATAATAATATAGCCAATAATATTTTGGTCAAGTATCATGTATGGATCACGTTGGTGCGATTGCAACAAAATTGTGATTTTATGGATTGCGTGGTAATTTGGTTGTTGATGTTTATTTACTAATAAACTTTGTTTCTTTACTTTTCTTTATTTTTTTCTTTATTTATTGTTTTGTTCTATAATTATTAATTAAACTTCACTTATTTATTATTGCTTCCTTTTTAAAATAATAGAAAATTAATTAAAAATAATATAACATGTAACTGGTATTTGAAAACGCAGTGTTTGCCAAACTGGTGTCAGATTTTAAAAAACGCGCCAAGGTGATGCGTATATAAAAAGGAAAAATGTTTATAATAATGTAAACAAAAAAAGTAAACAAATAATTAAAAAAATAGCCTTTTCGATTTTTTTAAAAAATAACGCCAAGCGGCCGTTAATTCTGTAGTTGCATCAATAGTAAATTTTCTTTTCTTCGTTTGTTTCATAATGAAAAACCATAAATTTAATAATCTCAAATAAAATAATCTGACAAATTTTCTATGATCTCGTTGATGATCTAGCTATCTCCTTAATACATAAACAAAAAGGCAAAGATGTCATATGCGCCGAGTTTGGCGCGATAATTTTTTATGCTAATTTGGCGGAAACATTGTTTTCGAATACCAGTTACATGTGTATATTTAAATTATTTTCTATTATTTAAATAGAAATAAAAATTTATGAAAAAAGTTTAATTAATAAGTATATAACAAAACAATTTATACAATTTATAAAGTAAATAAGCATTTTATTTATAAATAAATATTAATAATCGGGTTAATATATCTCAGACAAAATAATGCCAATTTAAAGTCTATTATTTACCTCGGTGATATATAATATCTGTGCCAATAAAACTTTCAATAATATAGTAAATATGCTATTTGGCGGTGTTCAATTATTGAAGATTAGTCCAATATCATTTTAAATATTATCTAACACAGGACAAATATGAAGAAAATTGAAGAAGAAATGGCTAATTAAAACAAACTTGTAAAATATTTTGGCACAAATGCCTTATGTGCACCACATTTGTGCATTTTTTTTTTCCTTTTTTTACGCCAATTTGGCGAAAACTTCATTTTAAAATATCAGTTACATACATATTTTTTAATTGTTTTCTATTATTTTAAAAAGGAAATAAAAATAAATAAATAATGTTTTGTTAATAATTATAAAATAAAACAATTTACATCATTTAAAAAATAAATAAGAGTAAATAGTTTATTAATAAATATACAATAGCCGAGCTACCATATGAACATAAAATCGACGTTTTGTTGCAATCGCGCCAATGTGGTGCATGTATGACATCTGCGCCATTTTTTTCAGAAGGCAATTTATTTTTCAAAATGTTGAATTTATCGATAGTAATAACGCGAAATTGCATAAACTTCGTTTAAATTGCTAGATTTCTTTGTTCAGTTTGTAAATTTTAAAACTAATTTTCTCTGGAAGAGAATTTGACAAAATGGCGCAAAAAAGTATGTTTGTTGGTTACAATTTTCAAAATTGCGGTGAAAAACTTTTGAAAAAGAATGACATTATTTTACAATATATATATGTTTGGCAAAATTTCACACTAAAGCTAAAATTTAAATATTTGATTACAATTTTCAAAATATTAACTTATGTTTATTGAATTTACAATTGTATACTAAATTATACTCCAAAAATTATCTTCTTTTGGAAAAAACAACATTATTGTGACCTAATGTTAGACATATGCATTTTTGGCTTAATTCTTTGCCGACAAAAGTAAAAAAAAAAATCTAAAAAAAAAACAAATATATAACTCACAATTACATTTATAATTAGATCTGCCTTTTTCTGGAGTAAGTTATATACTATTGAAATTTGATAAAAAAGAGAAAGAAAATAATAGAAAGGAAAATAAATATCGTTCAAAATTCATTTAATCAAATTTTCAAGTTATTTTTTTTTATTCTAACGCAAGGATAAGTCGCCAAATGTTGCATCAAATGTAATATTTCACGTTAAGTTATTTTTTAAGCGTTACAAATATTTCCATTCCATTACATTTATTTTTAAGATAAATACTTTTTTATAGTATTATGCCTCATTAAATGGTTTTTCTTTATTATTTTTATTATTATTATTATTATCAATAGTTATTTTCTGCTTTTATTTGCAAGATGTTTGTAATATTTCTAACAGATATATCATTTTTAATTCTTTTAGCAATTATAATTTTCGCCAAAAACAGCTACTGGCAACCCTTTTGTCAAAAATAACCGAAAAATACGAACTTTACTACGAAAAATCAGAGTTATCCCTGTAAATTTGAATCATAAACCTTCGGAAAAATATTTCCTATCGAATGATATAATCTGCAAAAAGATCCATCGGGTAGTTTTTGAGAACACCCGTTTGGAAGTTTCAGAACTTCTGCTTTATAATATACTAGCAGGCTATGCCCGCTGCGCTGGTCCATTTTTCCAAAGAAATCTTGACTCAAACAAAATAGTGATTTGAAATTTCTTTTTTAAAGCAGTGTAGACCATCACCTGGAATGTCCTTCCGCAATGCTGAAAACGAAGCCAGTGCCAATGTCATTGCGATATTGCACTATTGTATGCATTGGACAAAATTTGGATAATTAAGTACCATCTCTCTTATTTGATCATTTGTAGTAGAGTTTGATATAAAAATGAGACCGTTGTGACAGCAGGAATCAAAATGTTCTCTACTCATCACATTATTTTGTCAGAAAGCATTGCAATGATTATCAAACTCTATTAATTTTCAAATAGCACATTATTATTTGTTAATTCTTAAACTCCCGAATCTGAACTTGCACTATGTGCAGATCTGGTAGCCTAAATACAAAATCTCATTACATGTTGCATTGCATTTTTTAATAACCGTCCTCTTCTGGCAACTCTACTACAGTTTTCTATCTACCTTGGTCTGTTCCAGCAAAGTACATGACAAAAAAATGTAAAAAAGAGTGTTTAAATTATATAGTTATTAGAACAATGAAGCATAAAAGGTGTGTTTTAAAGTTGAATTATTTGGGTAAAATTAAAATTACATCAGTATCACTGCCGCTTCATTTTTTTAAACCACTTGCAGGGCTGCCACAGGCGACTATTTTTATATTCCGCTCGCACCACTATTTTTCTAATATAAATTTTAAAATAAGTTTTTCTTGCAAGTGTTGTCAAAGTGTATGTTGCGGATTTCTGTTTAAAGAAAGTGGTGCCAATTAGTTAAAAAATAGTCGCCTGTGGCAGCCCTGCAGTTGCAAACATGTAGCTCTTAAATCGGGAATAATCTTGATGCTAACTTTTGTAGAAAAATAAACCTTCAGCTTGTAATCAATTCCATTATGATTTTTGGCGTCAAACATTAGTATTGCTTATAACGATTTGTTACAAATGTATCAGACTTATTTCGTATTTATTGTCAAATGAAAGTGAAGTTTACAATCATTTATTATTGGCATTTAATCTTATATCTTGGCAATAATTTTTTGTTCGACGGGGTAATGAAGTAGTATTTAATAGTTAATTTTTGATAAAATTCTGTTGATAGGGCTTAATGTTAATTAAAACTGAAATAACTGAATCATAAACAAAATTTTCTACTGCCGGTATTTAATGTATATTTTTTTCTTAGCCAATTTTAAAGTATTTTTTTTTAACCTGAATGATTGATAAATTAATTGCAAATATATATATATATTAATTCTATATCATTGATATTCCGAATATTTTTCCTGCACATTGCAGATATTGCTTTTTTAGGGATAGTAAAGTAACTACAGATGAAAAATACATAATAAGGCTAAAACACAGAATTAACGACAACTTGGCGAATGCCTCTACGGAGACTTGAAAAGTACGCCAGTTCTGTCAACTTAAATGTCCAGATAGAATTTTAATAAATAATCGGTACTACTTTATTATTCCATAGATCAATTTCGCCAAATTATACATATTGCAAAACGATTCACCATATTATACAAATGAATATAACTTTTATTTTAAATAACCAAAGAATCAATAAATTACGAAAATATTAATAGAAATACAAATAAAACGTCGAATTAAAAAAGTAGTTAATGACGTAACAAACGCATGTAACATGTTTAATTTCAAATGAATGTGGTATTTACGATCATCCATTATTGACATTTAATCTTTTATTTTGGCGGCAGATTTTTGGTTGAAGGCATAATCAAGTAGTACCAAATAATATAAAAAAAATATAAATAATAATATAGCCAATAATATTTTGGTCAAGTGTCATGTATGGATCACGTTGGTGCGATTGCAACAAAATTGTGATTTTATGGATTGCGTGGTAATCTGGTTGTTGATGTTTATTTACTAATAAACTTTGTTTCTTTACTTTTCTTTATTTTTTTCTTTATTTATTGTTTTGTTCTATAATTATTAATTAAACTTCACTTATTTATTATTGCTTCCTTTTTAAAATAATAGAAAATAATTAAAAATAATATAACATGTAACTGGTATTTGAAAACGCAGTGTTTGCCAAACTGATGTCAGATTTTAAAAAACGCGCCAAGGTGATGCGTATATAAAAAGGAAAAATGTTTATAATAATGTAAACAAAAAAAGTAAACAAATAATTAAAAAAATAGCCTTTTCGATTTTTTTAAAAAATAACGCCAAGCGGTCGTTAATTCTGTAGTTGCATCAATAGTAAATTTTCTTTTCTTCGTTTGTTTCATAATGAAAAACCATAAATTTAATAATCTCAAATAAAATAATCTGACAAATTTTCTATGATCTCGTTGATGATCTAGATATCTCCTTAATACATAAACAAAAAGGCAAAGATGTCATATGCGCCGAGTTTGGCGCGATAATTTTTCATGCTAATTTGGCGGAAACATTGTTTTCGAATACCAGTTACATGTGTATATTTAAATTATTTTCTATTATTTAAATAGAAATAAAAATTTATGAAAAAAGTTTAATTAATAAGTATATAACAAAACAATTTATACAATTTATAAAGTAAATAAGCATTTTATTTATAAATAAATATTAATAATCGGGTTAATATATCTCAGACAAAATAATGCCAATTTAAAGTCTATTATTTACCTCGGTGATATATAATATCTGTGCCAATAAAACTTTCAATAATATAGTAAATATGCTATTTGGCGGTGCTCAATTATTGAAGTTTTGTCCAATATCATTTTAAATATTATCTAACACAGGACAAATATGAAGAAAATTGAAGAAGAAATGGCTAATTAAAACAAACTTGTAAAATATTTTGGCTCAAATGCCTTATGTGCACCACATTTGTGCATTTTTTTTTCCTTTTTTACGCCAATTTGGCGAAAACTTCATTTTAAAATATCAGTTACATACATATTTTTTAATTGTTTTCTATTATTTTAAAAAGGAAATAAAAATAAATAAATAATGTTTTGTTAATAATTATAAAATAAAACAATTTACATCATTTAAAAAATAAATAAGAGTAAATAGTTTATTAATAAATATACAATAGCCGAGCTACCATATGAACATAAAATCGACGTTTTGTTGCAATCGCGCCAATGTGGTGCATGTATGACATCTGTGCCATTTTTTTCAGAAGGCAATTTATTTTTCAAAATGTTGAATTTATCGATAGTAATAACGCGAAATTGCATAAATTTCGTTTAAATTGCTAGATTTCTTTGTTCAGTTTGTAAATTTTAAAACTAATTTTCCCTGGAAGAGAATTTGACAAAATGGCGCAAAAAAGTATGTTTGTTGGTTACAATTTTCAAAATTGCGGTGAAAAACTTTTGAAAAAGAATGACATTATTTTACAATATATATATGTTTGGCAAAATTTCACACTAAAGCTAAAATTTAAATATTTGATTACAATTTTCAAAATATTAACTTATGTTTATTGAATTTACAATTGTATACTAAATTATACTCCAAAAATTATCTTCTTTTGGAAAAAACAACATTATTGTGACCTAATGTTAGACATATGCATTTTTGGCTTAATTCTTTGCCGACAAAAGTAAAAAAAAAATCTCAAAAAAAACAAATATATAACTCACAATTACATTTATAATTAGATCTGCCTTTTTCTGGAGTAAGTTATATACTATTGAAATTTGATAAAAAAGAGAAAGAAAATAATAGAAAGGAAAATAAATATCGTTCAAAATTCATTTAATCAAATTTTCAAGTTATTTTTTTTTATTCTAACGCAAGGATAAGTCGCCAAATGTTGCATCAAATGTAATACTTCACGTTAAGTTATTTTTTAAGCGTTACAAACATTTCCATTCCATTACATTTATTTTTAAGATAAATACTTTTTTATAGTATTATGCCTCATTAAATGGTTTTTCTTTATTATTTTTATTATTATTATTATTATCAATAGTTATTTTCTGCTTTTATTTGCAAGATGTTTGTAATATTTCTAACAGATATATCATTTTTAATTCTTTTAGCAATTATAATTTTCGCCAAAAACAGCTACTGGCAACCCTTTTGTCAAAAATAACCGAAAAATACGAACTTTACTACGAAAAATCAGAGTTATCCCTGTAAATTTGAATAATAAACCTTCGGAAAAATATTTCCTATCGAATGATATAATCTGCAAAAAGATCCATCGGGTAGTTTTTGAGAACACCCGTTTGGAAGTTTCAGAACTTCTGCTTTATAATATACTAGCAGGCTATGCCCGCTGCGCTGGTCCATTTTTCCAAAGAAATCTTGACTCAAACAAAATAGTGATTTGAAATTTCTTTTTTAAAGCAGTGTAGACCATCACCTGGAATGTCCTTCCGCAATGCTGAAAACGAAGCCAGTGCCAATGTTATTGCGATATTGCACTATTGTATGCATTGGACAAAATTTGGATAATTAAGTACCATCTCTCTTATTTGATCATTTGTAGTAGAGTTTGATATAAAAATGAGACCGTTGTGACAGCAGGAATCAAAATGTTCTCTACTCATCACATTATTTTGTCAGAAAGCATTGCAATGATTATCAAACTCTATTAATTTTCAAATAGCACATTATTATTTGTTAATTCTTAAACTCCCGAATCTGAACTTGCAAGATATGCAGATCTGGTAGCCTAAATACAATCTCATTACATGTTGCATTACATTTTTTAATAACCGTCCTCTTCTGGCAACTCTACTACAGTTTTCTATCTACCTTGGTCTGTTCCAACAAAATACATAGCAAAAAAAAAAAAAAGTAAAAAAGAGTGTTTAACTTATATATTTATTAGAACAATGAAGCATAAAAGGTGTGTTTTAAAGCTGAATTATTTGGGTAAAATTAAAATTACATCAGTTTCACTGCCTCTTCATTTTTTAAACCAGTTGCAAGGCTGTCACAGGCGACTATTTTTATATTCCGTTTTCACCACTATTTTTCTAATATAAATTTCAAAATACATTTTTCTTGCAAGTGTTGTCAAAGTGTATGTTAAGGATTTCTGTTCAAAGAAAGTGGTGCCAGTTAGAGTTAAAAAATAGTCGCCTGTGGCAGCCCTGCAGTTGCAAACATGTAGCTGTTAAATCGGGAATAATCTTGATGCTAAATTTTGTAGAGAAATAAACCTTCAGCATGTAATAAATTCCATTATGATTTTTGGCGTCAAGCATTAGTATTGCTTATAACGATTCGTTACAAATGTATCAGACTTATTTCGCGTTTATTGTCAAATGAATGTGAAGTTTACAATCATCTATTATTGGCATTTAATCTTATATCTTGGCGATATTTTTTTTGTTTGTTTGTTTGTTTGACGGGGTAATGAAGCAGTATTTAATAGTTAATTTTTGATAAAATTCTGTTGATAGGGCTTAATGTTAATTAAATCTGCAACATAAACATCATAAACAAAATTTTCTACTGTCGGTATTTAATGTATATTTTTTTCTTAGCCAGTTTTAAAGTATTTTTTTTTACCTGAATGATTAATAAATTAATTGCAAATATTTTTTTAATTCTATATCATCGATATTCCGAATATTTTTCCTGCACATTGCAAATATTGCTTTTTTAGGGATAGTAAAATAACTGCAGATGAAAAATACATAATAAGGCTAAAACACAGAATTAACGACAACTTGGCGAATGCCTCTACAGAGACTTGAAAAGTACGCCAGTTCTGTAAACTTAAATATCCAGATAGAATTTTAATAAATAATAGGTACTACTTTATTATTTCATAGATCAATTTCGCCAAATTATACATATTGTAAAACGATTCACCATATTATACAAACGAATATAACTTTTATTTTAAATAACCAAAGAATCAATAAATTACGAAAATATTAATTGAAATACAAATAAAACGTCGAATTAAAAAGTAGTTAATGACATAAAAAACGCATGTAACATGTTTAATTTCAAATGAATGTGGCATTTACGATCATCTATTATTGACATTTAATCTTTTATTTTGGCGGCAGTTTTTTGGTCAAAAGGATAATCAAGTAGTACCAAATAATATAAAAAAATATGAATAATAATATAGCCAATAATATTTTGGTCAGCTGTCATGTATGGATCACATTGGTGCGATTGCAACAAAATTGTGATTTTATGGATTGCGTGTTAATCTGGTTGTTGTTTATTTACTAATAAACTTTGTTTATTTGCTTTTCTTTATTTTTTCTTTCTTTATTGTTTTGTTCTATAATTATTAATTAAACTTCACTTATTTATTATTGATTCCTTTTTAAAATAATAGAAAATAATTTAAAATAATATAACATGTAACTGGTATTTGAAAACGCAGTGTTTGCCAAACTGATGTTAGATTTAAAAAAAAAAAAAAAAAAAAAAAAAAAAAAAAACGCGTTAAAAGTGATGCGTATATAAAAATGGAAAAATGTTTATAATAATGTAAACAAAAAAAGTAAACAAATAATTAAAAAATCGTCTTTTCGAGTTTTTTTAAAAATAATGCCAAGCAGTCGTTAATTCTGTAGTTGCATCAATAGTAAATTTTCATTTCTTCGTTTGTTTCATAATGAAAAACCATAAATTTAATAATCTCAAATAAAATAATCTGACAAATTTTCTATTATCTCGTTGATGATCTAGAAATCTCTTAATACATAAACAGAAAGGCAAAGATGTCATATGCGCCGTGTTTGGCGCGATAATTTTTTATGCTAATTTGGCGGAAACATTGTTTTCGAATACCAGTTACATGTGTATATTTAAATTATTTTCTATTATTTAAAAAGTAATAAAAATTTATGAAAAAAGTTTAATTAATAAGTATATAACAAAACAATTTATACAATTTATAAAGTAAATAAGCATTTTATTTATAAATAAATATTAATAATCGGGTTACTATATCTCAGACAAAATAATGCCAATTTAAAGTCTGTTAGTTACCTCGGTGATATATAATATATCTGTGCCAATAAAACTTTCAATAATATAGTAAATATGCTATTCGGTGGTGCTCAATTATTGAAAATTAGTCCAATATCATTTTAAACATTATCTAACACAGGAAAATATGAAGAAAATTGAAGAAGAAATGGCTAATTAAAAAAACTTGTAAAATATTTTGGCACAAATGTCTTATGTGCACCACATTTGTGCATATTTTTTCCTTTTTTAAGCCAATTTGGCGAAAACTTCATTATAAAATATCAGTTACATGTATATTTTTTAATTGTTTTCTATTATTTTAAAAAGGAAATAAAAATAAATAAATAATGTTTTGTTAATAATTATAAAATAAAACAATTTACATCAATAAAAAAAAAAATAAGAGTAAGTAGTTTATTAATAAATATACAATAGCCGAGCTACCATATGAACATAAAATCGACATTTTGTTGCAATCGCGCCAATGTGGTGCATATATGACATTTGTGCCATTTTTTTCAGTAGGCAATTTTTATTTCAAAATGTTGAATTTATCGATAGTAATAACGCGAAATTGCATAAATTTCATTTAAATTGCATAGATTTCCTTGTTCAGTTTGTAAATTTTAAAACTAATTTTCCCTGGAAGAGAATTTGACAAAATGGCGCAAAAAAAGTATGTTTGTTGATTACAATTTTCAAAATTGCGGTGAAAAACTTTTGAAAAAGAATGACATTATTTTAGAATATATATATGTGTGTGACCGAATTTCACACTAAAGCTAAAATTTAAATATTTAATTACAATTTTTTAAATATTAACTTATGTTTATTGAATTTACAACTGAATACTAAAATATACTCCAAAAATTATCTTCTTTTGGAAAAAAACAACATTATTCCAACCTAATGTTAGACATATGCATTTTTGGCTTAATTCTTTGCCGACAAAAGTAAAAAAAAAAATCTCAAAGAAACAAATATATAACTCACAATTACTTTTATAATTAGATCTGTCTTTTTCTGGAGTTAGTTATATACTATCGAAATTTGATAAAAAAGAGAAAGAAAATAATAGAAAGGAAAATAAATATCGTTCAAAATTCATTTAATCAAATTTTCAAGTTATTTTTTTTTTATTATTCTAACGCAAGGATAAGTCGCCAAATGTTGCATCAAATGTAATATTTCATGTTATTTTTTAAGCGTTACAAATATTTCTTTTATTTTTAAGATAAATATTTTTTTATAATATCATGCCTTATTAAATGGTTTTTCTTTATTATTATTATTATCATCAATAGTTATTTTCTGCTTTTATTTGCAAGATGTTTGTAATATTTCTAACAGATATGTCATTTTTAATTTGTTTAGTAATGATAATTTTCGCCAAAAAAATAACTACTGGCAACCCTTTCATCAAAAATAACCGAAAAATACAAAATTTACTACGAAAAATCAGAGGTATCCCTGTAAATTTGAATCATAAACCTTCGGAAAAATATTTCCTATCGAATGATACAATCGGCAAAAAAATCCATCGGGTAGTTTTTGAAAACACCCGTTTGGAAGTTTCAGAATTTCTGCTTTATAATATATATGATATGATATATATATATTTACTTATAATCCAAATGTTGTTCTATAAAGCTGAAAACGTAATTTTATTTTTTCAGCCTAAAGCAGAAAACAAAAGTGGATATTTTCAAACATAATTCCCTTTACTACTTAAGTCTCAAGTGCCAAGCAATTATGCAAAACCGTTGTTTTATGGAAGGACCATACTACTTAGAGAGCATTTCTCTTAAGTGCATATAAGATTTCTAGGAAAATACATGCATTTTGCCTTAGGAATTAGAAGCAGGAAAAGAAATGTTAGAGTAAATGCTTATTTGAATATAACAGTTATATTTATATGAAAAGTACTATGCATGGAATACCTTGTTTCAGAAAAATATAAACTTATATACAACAATCTATGATCATGTAAATTACTGCGTGAAATTTCGTTCATACAATTTATATAACTTTTTTCATATAATTTCGTCACAAAGACTTCATGTTTTTCTAATTTTATTCATAATTTGTACCAGCTCAAAAATTGAAGATCAGATGCCTTAAATCCAATAATTACTGATCAAAACGTCAGCAAATAATTCAGCTGGGTTTTACTAAGTTATAAATCAGTTTTTAGTTTTGTACTAAAATTCTCAGTACAATGATCCAATATCACATTAATATCGAAAATTCAATGCTTTTTTAAAAATGTTTTAATAATAATTATCTATATGTTAAAAATGTAAAGGAAGGTAAAAGGGATAGAAATAAGCAGATTCCGTTTAGAAATGTGGGTCCTAAATGCAGTGTTGAGGTAGTAGAATGCGCTGTTAAATGGGGCGTACGAATACTCTTTGTTGGCTTTAATGTTGGTATTTCCCGAATAGATTTCGAGTAATATTACAGCATTATTTCACCAATGCAAAACTTGCCGACATGTGTTTCATGCATGGTATTGAACAAAGAAATGGATTGGCTGTTCAAATGCTTTACGATCACCGAGCAGGATTGTTTGGAATACCCGAACATTTTAGCGTCTTCATTAGGAGTTGAATGCGAGTGGCTATTTTATGCTTCCAGGCGCAATGAGGTCATTGTAGATATTGCAGATTTCCAGTCGTGGAAGAAGCAGTATTGAGCAAAGTAGGGGATAGTCCTTTGACAAGTTCTTAAGTTTTGGGGCATGCGTCAAATAATGCATCTAAACCATTTCCCTGTGCAGTCCTGCACGAAATGCATGTAGGTCAAAATCCTCATTCGTATGATAATGTATGTCGTTCAAAATCCATGATATAATGTCGATTGAAGCAAGAGAAGCTTTTTCATCCATTGAACTTAACACCACCTTCTACTGGCTAAATGCTACATTTCTGAATCTACATTACTATAAGAAATCTGCTTATTTTTGTCTAATATATCTACCTTTACATTTTAGACATATAGTTCTAAACCACTCTGTATTTCTCTAAAAGTAGTTCAATATGATTTGAAAATATCGAGTCTGTGATTCTGTTCTATAATATGCACATCAACATATTAATATTTTCCAAATACCGTTTCAAGGAACAATTTATCGAACCAAATCCCCCCTCCCTAGAATACACTTTGAAAAATAATTGTATAAATTAGTCACTGTTTCATAACTATATGTGTAAATTTGTAAAATTATACATTTCTCATGATATTTATACTTTTATCGTAAATATTTACTCAAATTTAGGTATTTTTATCGTGTCAATAGAAACGTATAATGTGTTTTATTTTCAAAAATTCAAAGATTGTAAATGAAGAAAATTATACGGATTTATCCAAGCTGGGTTTTTTATGTCAATTTGCCAATTAAGTATATATTTATATTACGTATAAAAATACTGCACAGATATACTCGTGAAAACAGCATATTAGACAGAAATATGTGTAAAAATATTGCACAGATATATGCGTAAAAACAGCATATTACTATTAAATGTGCGTAGACATTTTACACAGAAATGTGTGCACTTTTGTGTAGTCAATAAATGTACTTGAGAACGTGTCTTGTATAACAGCAGCTGAATAATCAATGGCGTGCTTTGTAAAGCTGCAATTTCTCAGTTCACATCTCGTCTGGTGAGTATTGCATGTTTGCTGTAGATTGAATTAAACAGAGAATTTCACCCCTTGATGTGGATGTATGTTTAAAAACGTATTACTGAAACTTATGTAAAAAGAAATCAGATAAAATACGGAAGTAGTATTGGTATTACAATTTCCGTATGTTAACCGAATATTGTTTTTCAATATGTTTATTTAGATTATACAAGATCTGTGCTTAAATTATGCATTTTAGTATTTAAAAACCAAAGACAAATGGCATGCTGTAAATATAATTGCGTTGATCATTTGTCAACTACTATGCAATACCATGGAATTAGACCACTTTTCAAAATTATCTATTCATTTTTAGACGATTTTGTTTCTTATAAACTGAAAGCACACATATTTATGGTCTTAAAACAAATCTGCTGGAAGAGAACAAACACATGATTTTTCTTTTCGATCTTAAAAGTATTCGATTTAAAATTTGCGTCCCAAACGATTAAATTATGCACTACACATAGAAAATCATTGTTTTTGTATATTATAGAAATATATTTAGTCATTTCGTCACCTGCGAATAGTAAGGCTCTATGTGTGCTTTTGAAAAAATTGATTTATCGGTATAGAAATGTTCTATTTGTATCTATAAAGGCATTCCTGGATTAAAACAATGTCATAACATAATCGTTATGCCATATGTAAAATATATATAACATCATTTCGATGTAAAAATGCCTTCATAGATACAAATATAACCTTCCTATATCGGTAAGCCACATTTTTCGAAAATACATGGTCACAGTGACGTCACAATGACGTCACTGTGAGTCACTTTGATCACATCACATCTGTGACCAAAATGCCACCACTCAGTGTCGTTACATTGTGACTCAGATGTGACTTTCTTAAAATTTTTTAGAAAATTACAAATATTTTTCAAAACATGTCATTTACTTTAAAAAACATGTTTCTGGCAATTTAAATATCGTCGCTTTCGTCACAGTTTCGTCACAATGTTAATGTCAAAGTAGTCATAAATGACACATTTTTCACAAATTGGTCACACCGTGATTTGACAAAATGATCACAATTATGCTGTCACAAAAAAGCTCTAAAACGGCCATAACGACTTCACATTTTAGTCACTGTGACTTCACATCGACGTCACGTGACGTCACATCGACAATCGATGGTCACAAAGTCACAATGTGACTTCACAACGACGTCGCAGCGACGTCACCATGCCTTACGGGTAAGCTGAGTTTTTAAAATTTGTCTGATTACATCTGACACTCTTGTCCTGCTTAATATTTTATAATCAAAAGTACAAAGATCATTGTACATGGAATTGACACACTAAGCGTGCATTTGGTGATGTACACGCAGCTTTACACACAGTGACAATCGTTTGTGTAATATTAAGTTGCCTGTTTTAAAGTCTACATTTACGCATTTATTTTTTATGTTACTGCATATGTCGGAATTTTTAGTTAAAAATATTGAATTAACACTAGACAACCTCTTTTTCAATTTATCAAATACTTTTTATTTTATAAAGCAAATGTAACTTTCAAAACTTACTGATGAAAATTCGGAACGCATAAGTAAAAAATTAGCGAAATGCGGAAACACTATTTATTTTTAGAATTTATAAATACATTTTAAAGACATAAAAAAAAAATTTGCTTACATAATATGTAGTTTCTTTACGTTCCTAATAACACTATAAAAATACATCCCAAATAAGTTTGATACATCATGCATGGGAGATTCTCAAAATAGGAGACTTTTTCAAAAGTGAAATCTTAAAAAAATTATTATTAGCAAAATTTCTGAAAAAAATAGGTGTTGTTAATATAGTATTAGGTATACTTTACATGTAGTCAACAGAGCTAAATATTTAAAAATTCACTTAAAAAATAATTAGTATTTTATGAGCCATGCTAATGACAAAACAAATTGCATGTAATAAATGTATTATGAAATTTTTATTTTCTTCCTGTTTGAATATTTTTTCTATATTTGTTAGCTTTCCTTTTTAGCTAGTTGTTTCCATTTTCAACTGTTTTTATTCTCCTGCAACATGCAACACTGTTTTTACAAATAATTCTATGCCTTTAAGTTTCTAAGTTTTTCGCTATGATCTATGTTCTCATCTGTGAGTCATCACTGACTATTTTTATTTGTCCCGATTCTTTTGCTTTAATATATAGCTGATGTTTAAGATTCTGTTGTTTACCAGTATTTTCTTTAATTTTCTCCCTTCTTTTTCTACACTCTCTTTTAAGTCTTTTTTTTTCTCAAACTATTGTCATACTTTGCACCATATTCAGATTAGTCTCTAAAAAGTACAACGGCCGAATTAAAATTCCATATAAAAAGAAATGTGTTCTTTTAAAATAATAAATAAGATATTTCTAGAATATTTTTAAGAAATCCAACATTGTTAACCAAAGAAAAAACTTTGTTTACATGAGCAATATTCTGACATTAACAATGTAAGAAGCTGTCTTAGTGATTTTCTGCATATTTTAGGGATAATAAATGTAATATCTAAATTTATATGTAAAATGAAACTTTAAAAATTTTTATAAAGGATACAAGATGAGCACTGGTTACAATTATGCACAAAGGTGTCATTAGCATGATTGTTTTGTCATTAGCATGGACAGGAAAAAACATGCTAATGACAAACTTTAATTTAAATAAGTTTATGAGCCATAATATAATCACAATGCAATATTCCTTTCTGGGGCTTTTTAAAACACAAAAGTTCCATGCAAATAACTAAAATAAAAGTTTTAACAATACAACACATCTATTTTCAGGCTTCTATTTTCAGGCTGAGATCAAATGGCTACTTGTTGCCATGGAGCAACTTTATTTTTTTTTCAAACTATTGTCATATGTGAAAATGAAATTTTGATTAATAACCAGCTGTTAAAATATGTCCTTGTTTTGAAAATAGAATATGGGGGACAAACTTTAGTTCTTTTGTTATATATTATAATTTTATTTTTAAAAAGAAATTTATAATATAAATCCTCTCCTTGATTAATTTAAACGAAGAATAACATTTGTTTTATTTTATAAAATGATTTTAACTCTTCAAAAATGTTAGTATATACAAGGTGTAGTATAAAAATGTTAGCTGCTGTGACATCATATGCTAATGACGTTTTGAACATTTATTCTGTTATTTTAAGATGTTTTTAACTAAAAAGTGAGTAATTCTTGTGTGCAAATAATGAATAATATTAAGACAAACACATCTAAATATAAAAACATGACAGAAAACATCTAACCTTTTTTATATGCCGAAAGACTGAAATTCTTCCCTGTTTTGAGAATCACCCGCATGTGTTCATATTAGTAAAAACGATTTAAAGCATTGTTTTAGATTATAATTAGTTATATTAGAATTTAGTATATTTTAGATTATATTAGTTTATTTAGGCAATATTTATAAAACTATAGATTTTGAGGCTTCCTTTAGAGTCCGGAATAGTTTTTTGTATGTTTGCCAATTTATTAGTTTCTCTGTCTTTGTGTTTATCTCGCAATAATTGTTACAAACAGCATCGGATTAGTTTGTAGTTCGATAGATATATTGGTGAGATAGCCAGAATTTGCTTTATAATCGTTTTTTAGGTGCGTTTGTAATTATGTAAATGCATAGCACCTATAGTTCCGTTCATTCCGTCCGTCTGTCCGCATATAACAACGCAAAAACTATCCAACCGGATCATTTGAAATTTTAAATATATAATTTTTACACAAATTTGTCGAGTCATTTCAAATTTTATGAAAATCGGATGCATAGATCAATAACAGGGCCAATCAAAAGTTTCGTTACATTACGGTCAATAGGGAAAAATATTTCAAATGCATTTAAATGGTGTTACACTCATTCGAATATAACAAAATTGATATGCATCTATTAAGTACATACTATTATATACATTTTGCATAATCTCTGGTGCAAAGAACATTTGTTATTGATTTACAAAGCCACACAAAAGTTTTCCATTACATAATGGTATAGGGAGAACATTGTTTGGTGCGCACTTTAATTGTAATTAACTATTTAAAATTTTATGAGACTAGATGGAACCCGTCAAAACTTGACGGCAACAATATAGAAGCAACGAAGAGAAAAAAATATTTTTTTCAGCTATACATTTTTTTTTAAAGATTAATTTTTATTAAAAATTTCAATAAATGAAAAAAAAACCTGCATTTTATATCCAGGCAAATTACATTCACAAATGCAATCATAGAATTTCTCTCATCTGACGCTTTTCCATTTACCGTCAAAACACCAATATCACATGATACCGGGCTTAGAATCGGTGCACTGGCGCGAAGCCACTATTACCACGTTCCACTATGATATTATGCAGATAACATACGATTGACGAAACTCCGATTCACATTAAATTATAAATCAACATGATTCTGTTTTGAATTTTCCGAAAAATTTAGGCAATTATTTCTAGATTTAGAAAAAGCCGTCATAAATCTGAAAATTCCGAAATAATAGTAAATTTTGACAAATAAAAAAAAAAGCATCAATTTTGCACATATATCTTGGGAAAAACATGATAAAAACTATAAATCAAGGACAATTCGGTTTTGCATTTTCCGAAAAATTTAGGCAATCATTTCTAAACTAAGTAACCTAACTAAAGTAATCGTAAATTTTGCCAAATAGTCTCAAAAAAAGAAAAAAAAATAACATTTCTTAATTGTACGAAGAAAAATCACCAGTTTCGCCATATATCTCAGAAAACATGATATAAACTGTAAATTGATATAAACATGACAATATGATCATGATCATTAAATATAATATAAACATGATAAAAACTATAAATCAAGGGGATGATTCTGTTTTGAAAAGTTCAGGCAATCATTTCTAAAATTTAAAAAAAAAAAGAAAGAAAAAAGAAAAAGAAAAAGAAATCCGTCATAGATCTGAAAATTCATAAATTTTGACAAATGGTCTAAATAAATAAATAAATAAATAAATAAATAAATTTTGTTAATTGTGCGAAGAAAAATCACCAATTTCGCTATGTATCTCTGAAAAAACATGATAAAAGCTATAAATCAAGGACAATTCTGTTTTGAATTTTCCGAAAAAATTTAGGCAATCATTTCTAACTAAAGTAATCATAAAATTTGACAAATGGTCTATAAAAAAAGAATAAAAAACAATTTTGTCAATTGTACAAAGAAAAATCACCAATTTCGCCATATATCTTTGGAAAAACATGATATAAGCTATAAATTGATATAAACATGATAATATGATCATGATCATGAAATATGATATAAACATGGTAAAAACTATAAATCAAGGACGATTCTGTTTTGAATTTTCTGAAAAATTCAGGCTATCATTTTTAAACATAAAAAAAATCCATCATAAATCTGAAAATTCGTAAAATTTGACAAAAGGTCCTGGGAAAAAAAAAAATCAATTTTGTCAATTGTGTGAAGAAAAATCATCAATTTCGCTATATATCTCGGGAAAAACATAATATAAACTATAAATTGACGTAAACATGATCATGATAAAAACTATAAATCAAGGACGATTCTGTTTTGAATTTTCCGAAAGATTTAGGCAATCATTTCTAAACTAAGTAATCTAACTAAAGTAATTGTAAATTTTGACAAATAGTCTCAATTAAAAGAAAAAAAAATAATCACATTTTTTAATTGTACGAAGAAAAATTACCAGTTTCGCTATATATCTCAGAAAACATGATATAAACTGTAAATTGATATAAACATGACAATATGATCATGATCATTAAATATGATATAAACACGATAAAAACTATAAATCAAGGATGATTCTGTTTTGAAAAATTCAGGCAATCATTTCTAAAATTAATAAAATAAAATAAATCCGTCATAGATCTGAAAATTCATAAATTTTGACAAATGGTCTCAAAAAAAAAAGTCAATTTTGTTAATTGTGCGAAGAAAAATCACCAATTTCGCTATATATCTCTGAAAAAACATGATATAAACATGATAAAAACTATAAATCAAGGACGATTATGTTTTGAATTTTCCGAAAAATTTAGGCAATCATTTCTAACTAAAGTAATCATAAAATTTGACAAATGTTCTATAAAAAAAGAAAAAAAAAAAACAATTTTGTCAATTGTACGAAGAAAAATCACCAATTTCGCCACATATCTTTGGAAAAACATTATATAAGGTATAAATTGATATAAACATGATAATATGATCATGATCATGAAATATCATATAAACATGGTAAAAACTATAAATCAAGGACGATTCTGTTTTGAATTTTCCGAAAAATTCAGGCATTCATTTCCAAACTAAGTAATCTAATTAAAGTAATCGTAAATTTTGACAAATGGTCTAAATAATAAAAAAAAAAATCAATTTTGTCAATTGTTTGAAGAAAAATCACCAATTCCGCCATATAACTCAGGAAAAACATGATATAAACTATAAATTAATATCGTAAACTTTGACAAAAGGTCAAAAAAAAAAAAAATCCATTTTGTCAATTGTGCGAAGAAAAATCACCAATTTCGCGATATATCTTGGGATTTTTGTCAAAGGGTAATGAAAAAAACTCAAATTTTGTCTAAGGATTGCAAAAAAGGCACATTTCAACAAAAGATCACAAAAACAACAATGAATTTCATTAAAAGTTAAAAACGCAGATTTCGTCAAAAGTTTGCCAAAAAATGAAAAATTTCGTTGAAAGATTTTGATAAAATGGCAAATTACATCGAACGATCGCGAGAAAACGACAAATTTTGTCCAGGTATCACAAAAATTGTAAATTCATCAAAAGATCGCAAAAAAACACAAAAATCTTCTAGGCACCATAAAAATCAAAATTTTTGGCAAAAAAACACAAAAAATAGCAAATTTTGTCAAAAAATTGAAAAAAATAAATAGCAAATTTCATCAAAATACCCCCTTCCCTCAAAAAAAAACAAAAATTTTGTAAATAGATGACAAAAAACAGCAAATTTCATCAAAAGATCACAAAAAATAACAAATATCTTCAAAAGATTGCTAAAAAAATTGTAAAATTTGTTGAAAGACCGCAAAAAACACCGATTTTGTCCAGCTATCCCTAATAAAACACAAATTTTGTCAAAGTATTGCAAAAAATTAAAATTTTGTCAAAACGTCTCAAAAAACGGCAAATATCATGAAATTTTTTTTGAAAAAACAGCAAATTTCGACAAAAAGCTGTCTAAAGAAATAGCAAAATTTGTAAACAGATCGTGAAAAAAACTGCAAAAGATTGTGAGAAAACAAAAAATTTTCTCAAACGCAATTTTTAACAAATGATTGTGGGGAAAAAAAGTGCTGGATTGGATTTTCTCCCTTGTTTCAGCAATAAAGGATGATGTTAAAAATTCTGAGGTTAAAAAAAAGTAGTTCAATTTTAAAAGTACACTATGATGACAAAATCACCATCATAATTCATTCTTTACTATTGATATTTGTGCATATATTTAAATGACAACTTTATGACGAATATTGTTATTACCGCCTTCGTTATTACCGCTTTGTACTTTGTTATTAACGGTAATATTAACTCAATTCAAAGGTTTAAATAGATCGAAGCGTTTTAAAAGATTCAATGTTGTCTACAAAAAGGTAATAAAAATATGCTGTGTTGTGTTAACTTAAAAGTACCATATTTAAAAGGTTTTGTCAAACATTTCCAACGCTGCTTTTTATTTTCTAAAATATAAGATTTTATAATAACAATAATAAAAAAAAAAAAACACTAATATTCAAACATGCCTACTGAAAAAAAAAGTTAAAATGCTTAAAAAAGCGGTTTTCCCCCATCAGATGCCAAGAAATCCAAAATTTGAATACCATTATATTTCAAGAAAATTAATATTTGCCTTAATTTTACATTTAAATGTTTAAATATATAAAGAAAATGTAATTGAACTGAAATAGTGGTATTCAAAACACATAAATCCTTGGAATTTATAAACCATGAGGCATATATCCTAAATCAGCAAAAAAATTGAAAAAAAAAACTGCACTAAATGAAAAAAAAAATAATAATAATAAAAAAAAAACATACACAATACATATGTATTCAGATACTCTGTATCCATTTCCATGTTATGAAAAAGCATTGGAATTTTATGCAGTACATCAGCAACAATCCCTACTGTATGAGATTTGTTGGAAAGTTTAAAATTTTTGTCAAACATATTTACTAACAGACCATGCAAAAGAGCAATACGTGCATGAATAAAAAGGGATAACTAAAATTACTTTATTGTAGACAACATTGAATCTCTTAAAATCCTGCGATCTATTTAAACCTTTGAATTGACATAGAGTATACACAAACAAGCTTAGGCCAAATGTATCACACACATGCACTACTGCATCACACAATTTTTTAACCTTTTTTAAATGAAAGTAGAGTGAAATAGATCAGGTAAACTGCAATACATGCATAGAACAAACATGTATTACAATGTTACATGTATACAAACATAGAACAACAGCACAACATAAGCCCCAAATTTGTAACACATCTCTATATTTGAAGCATAGGGAGACACACGTGAGCTTAAAACACTGGACGCATGAATGGAAATACAAAGGTTATTCCCTTATAAATATACCCCCTTATATGTCAATAAAATATATTTAGAGCATTTTTCCATTTTATTGGCATAAACTGATAAATCATATAAGTTTTTCGCTAAGTCGATCATACGAAGTTCATATAGTCGGTTCGGTCATTATTAGGTAGTTTCTATTTGGTATCTCCTGGATCCAGAAAACTGGCGCATGCGCATCTACCGTTCTCTCGCTCGCCAGCTTTGTGATTCCAGGGGATAACATGTAGGCAGTGTCTACATGTTATCCCCTAGAATCACAAAACTGGCGCATGCGCATCTACCATGCTCTTGTACTTGCAGAACGCTACTTCTGCTGTTTTTGTATGCATTTTATTTTAAGCACCAATATTTTGAAAGCGCGATGGCGTGATTCGTATGGTGTCTGTCTGGGAACCGGAGATAGGGGGTTCGAACCCCGGTAAGCGGGGATCTCTGTAAAGTTTGAAAACAGAATAAATTAACTTTTTGAAAAATTAGATTTTTGTTAAAGTTATATAAATATTTTTCAATGTTTAATTATTTATAATTAATTATCAATTATGTTTTATATAATTAATTATCATATAATTATTAATAATTAATTATCAATTAATTTATTACATGATAAATTTTCAAAAATAGTATTAATTATATTATTTTTTTAAATTGTCATTTTGTAATTAAAACTACATACATTTGTTTTTCAAGCTGCAATTAATTATTATATAATATTATTATATAATAATTATATAATATATAATATTATATAATATTATTATATAATATTATTAATCTTATTATTAATTAATTTATTAATTATGAATTATATTATTTATATAGTATTAGTTATGCAGTTAATAATTACATAATTATTATACACTTATTAATTAATAATTATATGAATATATTACATAATTATCGTACAATATTTTATATAGTAATTATGTAATGTATATATAATAATAATAATTATATTATAATAATAATTATTATTATCTTATTTATATTTTAAACAAATTGGCATTTGTAATTAGAACTACATACATTTTGTTTTTAGCTGCAATTAATTATTATATAATGTAATTATTATTAATAAATTATTATGCAACATGTAAATATTAATATTATTTATTAATTGATTATTATATTGTGATATTAATATAATAAAAGTTATATAAATATTTTTCAAAGTTCAATTATTTATACTTAATTATCAATTATTTTTTATATAATTAATTATCGTATAATTATTAATAATTAATTATCAATTAATTTATTATATAATATATTTACAATAATAATAATAATTATATTATTATTTATAATGTTAAAGTTATAAAAATATTTTTCAAAGTTTAATTATTAATAATTAATTATTGTATAAATTTTAATAATTAATTATCAATTAATTATATAAATATATTACATAATTATATTTACAAAAAATTAATTATTATATAAATATTAATATAATTATGTATAATTTATATTAAAAAATCAATTATAGCCTTTCTGTAAATAAATACTTATTAATTAATAATTATATAAATATATTACATAATTATTATATAATATATTTGTATAATATAATATATTTATATAATAATTATGTTATTTATATTTTTTAAAAATTTGGCATTTGTAATTAAAACTACGTACATTTTGTTTTTTAGCTGCAATTTATTATTATATAATGTAATTAGCATTATTATTAATAAATTATGGTGCAACATGTAAATATTAACCTCTTCGCTACTGGGGATTATTACAGTATTTTTAATTATTACTGAATTATTTCTTCTCTCGTTTGACTTCAGAGCGAGATTTTTGTTTTATTTTCATTAGCTCGAATCTTAGAATTCGAAACATATTATTCTTATATCGAAATTTCTTTTATATTTGAGTATCATTAATAAAATGGGAAATAACTGATGTACCCATTTGGGTACTCAGGGACTGAAGAGGTTAATATTACTTATTAATTAATTATTATATAGTAATATTAATATAATTTATATTAAAAAATCCATTATAGCTTTCTCTAAATAAATAGTTTATGTTAGTTTAGTAGTAATTAATAATTATATTATTTATATTTCTTAGAAAGCTATCTGTAATAAAAACTATATATATTTTGTCTTTCAAGCTGTAGTTCCAGGGAGAATTTTCACTTCTAATCCATAAAAAAACAAAGTAATAATATCAGAAGTCTGTGTGTGTGTAAGCGTGGGGATCCCCCGAAATTATACCTGCTTCATATTAATAATATTATACCTTAATTATATTAATCATTAACAATTTATTATTATCTATGTATAGTAATTATTACAAAATATTATTAAATATTAATTATAAAATATTCATATATTTTTCTTCTTCATATTCTTTTATTTTTTTATATGCTTCTTCAATCGAATCAATTAAAGAAATACTCATTTTGTAACTTTTAATAAAAGCGCCGTTTATGCTCGGTTGAAAAGTACGAACTCATTTACTATACAAACACGTGCGCCAATTTTGTGTCTCAGCAGCTGATGCGCATGTGCCAGTTTTGTGATTCTAGGGGATAACATGTAGGTAGTGTCTACATGTTATCCCCTGGAATCACAAAGATGGCGAGCGAGAGAACGGTAGATGCGCATGCGCCAGTTTTCTGGATCCAGGAGATACCAAATAGAAACTACCTCATTATTAGCGCTATTTATTTCTTATACGTATACAGACTGCAGACAGTAAGTACAATATTTTCCCATTGGTTCTCGGTTTCTGCGCATGCGCTGTTTGCCATGAAGGCAGAAAAAGCGAAGATATTGCGTTTTGCGAAATAAGTGAAAACTGAATGGCCTAAAATGATGAGTTAACCCGGATGACTTGCTCGCGCATGCGTAGAGACGTATTTAAACCATGCTTACTTTTTTGGGCTTTTCTTTTAATATATAAGATTGATTTATGTTGCTGAGGAATACTACAAGTTATTTCCTGTATAAAAGAAAGCAGATAGTATTTACAGTGACACACAAAAGATTTTCGCTACTATACTGTATCCGAAATACTGCGTACTATTACATCAACATCTGAATCATCTTAAGTACGTTCGTAATTATGTAAATAGCTAGCACCTATATTCGTTGTTCAGTCTGTCATCTCGTCTGTCCGTCCATCCGTCTGTCTGCCCGCATGTGACAAAGCAAAAACTGCCCAACTAAATCGCACGATATTTAAAATATATAATTTTAGCACAG
Organism: Maratus speculifer; assembly: GCA_964019185.1. Lineage (NCBI taxonomy): Eukaryota > Metazoa > Arthropoda > Arachnida > Araneae > Salticidae > Maratus > Maratus speculifer. The sequence goes on from OZ025297.1 coordinate 355,449,799, forward strand.
TTTTGTCGAGTCATTTTAAATTTTAAGAAAATCGGATGCATAGTTTAATTAGAGGGACAATCAAAACTATTCCATTAAATTACGATTAATATTAATAAATAGTTTTAAGTACATTTTATTTATGTTAAACATTTTCGAATATAATAGAATTGACCTATGAAGTATAATATAAACCTATGAAGTATATATATATTAAAATATACATTCTGTGCAATCTATGATGCAAAGAATATTTATTATTAAATTACAAAGCCACACAAAAGTATTCAATTAGAAAATGCTATACGTGAAAACGGTGTTTGGGGCATGTGTTCATTATATTAAAATATTTCACATTTTATGAGTATGATATACGATGCTAAGGTGTAATAAAAGTTTCTTTCTGTATATTTACAGGAACAAGAAAAAAGATTTGGACCACTAAACTATATCTGAATTACTTTCTTCTATAATAGCAAGATCTGAAATTTTTAAAACTTCTTTATCGTACGAACGCACATTCTTTGCTATGCTTCATGTGCATTTTACAACTTGTTTTAGTTTGGTTGAGACATTCATAAAATACATAACAATTTCTTCTACTTCATAGTGTTTGTCTACGGAAATTTAGAAAGTTTTAAAGTTTCTCCATACTTTATTAGGTTAGTCTTTGGGGACCACCGTAATACTTACCCATCATGGAAGCGCATAATATAAACTATAAAAAATAAACATATGTAGGCTGTTTATAAAATGAATTGTAATTCTAAAAATAAATTTAAAAATATATTTAAATATTTTAAATGTATATTAATGCTCTATTACTGAATAGCGGTTACTACTTGATTACCTCGTTGACCAATTTTGATAAATTATATAAATCGTAAAAATTGTACAAATTATCATAATTGTTTAAAAAAAAAACGAAAGAACATATAAATTATCAAAAGAATAATAAAAACGCATGAAAAAAGACGAATTAAAAAGTGTATTCACAATATATCAAATATGTGTCACCTGTTTAATATCAAGTAAATGTTATAATTACGATAAGAAAATATTGGCATTTAATCTTATAGTTTGATGATAGTTTTTAGACGACAGATCTGTCAAGTAGTACTCATTGCGTAAAAGAAATATTCTTATTATTCCAAAAACGATAATCGTATTAACTAACAGCTCACAGCATCGGATTAAGGGTCTCATTTTCAATTAAAATATACTATTGAATTAAAATTTGAATGAAACACAAGATCATAAAATTCGAAGAGTGTGGAAAATTTCATTACGAATATATCGGCAAATAATTATCCAATTGACTTCATTTGATATTCAAGTGTTATATTTTCTTTATTTTCTTTTATATCCACTCTTTAAAAGGAAAAATTGGAAAAAGAACGACACACATTTTTTGTAAAAATAATGTGTAAAATGCTGAAATGTGTAAATCTGTCAAAAATTGTTTTTTGAATTTTAAAACGATTATAAGACTCTATACCATATACTACGCATGCTGAACAAATAAAAAATGGTGAAATGGAATAATAAATTCCTAAATGACAGATTCTAAATTTCTCAATGGGGGCCTTAAATTACTCCAATTAATTTGGATTATGCAATATACTATACATATCCGATGTTCTAAACTGTCTTTTATTTTACAATTCAATTTTGTGATCCTGTTTAAAAATTACATTTATATTTTTGAGGTTTAAAAAATACAGTTTATACTTTTGTTATCGCCATTAATTATTTTTCTTTTTTTGATTATCAGTTGCCTAGGAACTTCATTTCATAACATAACTGAAAAAGAAAACATATTAAAATAATCCATTCATTGTGACTTTCCCAATTATGAAGGATTCGAAGAAAATGTTTAGATATTGTGCGAAGTAAGAGCAAAATTAAAATGTCTGGAAAATCCAAAGATTGTACCCCAGATTTGTAATTTTATAAAATATTTTAGGAGTTGAATAGCATCAAATGCATTAATATTTCTTAATAAATTAGAAAATATTTTCTAAAGACATACAGAACAATATGTGTGAACTTCTTCAACAATAAGATTTGGAAAATTGAATTGTTTTAAAATAAATAACACATATTTATAAATGTTCTGTGTATTTTTTTTTTATCAGTAAAACTGTATTGTATATTTTAAAACCTCTTCATTAACGAAATTTAAAAAAATAGAAATTCATTTTTTAACAAAAAATAATAATAATAATATTAAAAAGGCAGAAAAAAAGTCAGAGGAAATTTACACTTAACGAACTAGTAATTTAGGCTCAAACACAAAGATCTAAAATTTTTTAGCCTCTTAAAATATTAATATGAGTATCACCAACCTAAATTCATACTATCACAAATTTAAGCCTTTTTAAATATGGAAATGAAATTCAAATTCTCAAAATACTGTATTACAAAAGATTTTAATGAAATAATTATTAAAGTTTTGTAATTTTTTGGCTGCATTGTCTTTTAGGAAATTCGTAAACTCAGATGAAGATAACATCTATTTCATGAGAAAATTAGCATAGATGTTGCCATTTAAAGGTTTATTTTTAAATAAAAAATATCCAGCTATTAAAATATGAAACAAACTATAAAAAAATTAAATAGTTTAGTTTTTGTTAGGAAAAGAATACAAGACCACATATGTGGATCCAAATATCTAAGGGGATATATTAGGAAATTATAACATTAAAAATTTCCTTCACAATAAAAGTACTAGCATTAGAAATTCAAAAATATTTAGGTTACTTTTTATCACCCTAGTGATCCTGCATATTATTTTTTCTGAATACATTCTGAATTATCTGATATAATTCAATCTGGAAATGTACTGTAGCCACCTCCCCCTCACCTACCAACAAATAATGATTTGTAATTATTCATTACAACTTAAACAAGCTGAAATATGAATTCTTCGAAACTTCTTTTTTCCTAATGTGCAAAAAATGACTATATTTTATAGAAGATTACTTTTTTTATACAATGTAAAAGTATATACTGCATTTACTACAGTCAATTCTAACATTGAAACATTGTCTTCTAAACAAAAGTGACGTCACTGTAAATATGAAAGAATAAAGAAATAACTTCTGGCACTTTCAAGGCTTATATGAAATAAATGCTTTTCAGCGCATTCTAAAATATCATAAATTATTTATCCTTAATATGTCGCAGTCACTTTGTTGCGGAAGAATTTTAACTTCTAAATATGCTTTGCTTGTATTTTAAATTGACAAACATATTGTGCAAACCATTTGTAGTTTTATGACTTTAAACAGCAGTCGATCTTCTCCAATTTTGTATCAAATGAAAGTTTAGTTTTACCAAACTTTAATATCAATAACTTTTTTAAAAATACAACAGTTGATGTAAACAAACAAAAATAAATTTCATTTTTAATAGCGACCTTTTCTCCATCTCTCTTATTTGATTCTGCTCTGTGTTTACTGAATCATCATAAAAAGTCTTCCCTTAAATGCATTGTAGGAATATTTCTGCGACAGAATTTAAATAATGACATGCTATACTTCTTATTTTCAGCAAAAAATACAAAAAAGAAAGAAAAAAAAATCTAGAATCTGTATTATTCGATGACATACAGACAAATGACAATTTTTATGAATATTTCAGATCACCCACTGATTTTTTTTTCTAAAATCATCAAACCAAATACTGTTGGTGTCTGATTGCGTAATCCCAAAGCAGTATATATAAATTTAAAGTGGTTGCACTGTTACGAAGGTTTGTACCTTTTCATTTGAACACCCCTAATAATCACCATAAATAACTTACCCTAAAATGTATTCTAAACTTTTTTCTGAAACAGAATCTAAATTCTGCGACATGCTCAATTTGCCGTTTTCAACTTAGAAATACGTTATATGTTTAGAATCTGTACTATTCGATGATACCGAAATAAATAACATTCATATACGTACCGGGTGATCCAGAAGTTCCGGGAGTTTTGAAATGTTAATAATTAGCAAACTATGAACAATGGAAGTATGCGGTTTTCAGAGAAATGCTTAGAAACTTATGGGATTTGTTTTTTCGATGAAACAAACATATTATGTTAGTTACATTTTTTGCCAACAGGTGGCGCTAAAATTGATAGTATTATTTTTTATGGTATGATACAGCTCACTAAAAAGAAAGAATTAGTGTCCAAAGGTTACAAACTTTCATTATAACGCCCATAGCTGATAAGTACCGCTGTGAGCCGGTGCAAAACAGCGTGCACAGCATCTTCAGAGCAGAAAGAAATTCCAGAAGAAATTTCAGTTCATCGTGATTTTACAATTGTACTGCATCCGCACTCACCATGAGCTGATGATTTTCATTGAGTATTGGCAATGAATTCTACCTCATTTACGATTGCAACTGACATTTGGGTACTCCTGCTTCGATTACGATCTTCCAATGTGTCCTTTTCTCAAACTTTGCTTACCATAGCATTTCAGATTTCTAATCGACATCAAATCTTTTGCAGTTCTAACTTCACATATTGTACGATAAGAAAACAACTCGACATGCAAAGAAAGCATGTCTAAACATAGCAGTTACTCATCAAATTTTGTATCAAAGTTTCCCTTCAATACAATTTCAACAACTTAAAAAAAGTGTTTTTAACATAAATCACCCTTAAAACAAAATCTCATTAATATCCTAGAAAAGATGCTTAGCAATGAACTCATGTGTCTATGTAACGCATGGTATAGGTACATTCAGTCTTGTACAGCAGCGCCACCAGCTGCTAAAAATTGTAACGATATATATTTAAAAAAAATTAATTCTAAACAAAAATCCCACGTGTTTCTGAGCATATATCTGAAAACCGGACCTTTATATTATGCATAGTTTCCTAATTATTAACATTTCAAAACTCTCGAAACTTCTGGATCACCCGGTATATTTCAGAACACCAAAAAAAGATGTCGTCTTAAATCGTATAAGCAAATACTAATGTTATACTATGATTTACTTAATCAGGTGAGACGTCAGTGCAAACGTGAAAGAAAGAGAAAATTATTACTGTAGCACTTTGAAAGTCTATCTCATTTTAATTCTTCTCCACGCATTCCGAATTATCATAAATAACTCCACTCTGAAATGTATTGGAGTTTCTTTTCCCAGAGAAAATTTTAATTTGCAAATATATTATACATACTACTCTAAATGAACAACTTAAGATCTTCTTTTACTTGAGATTTTTAAATGTTTATTTAAATTAATAGCTCATAGTACTTTTTAATTACCTTTATCGTGTAAAAGTAACGTTTTTATTCTTTCGGTAAACAAATTCTAACATTAAAATATTTCCTGCAAGTAAAAAGAAAGCAACAGCAAATGCGAAAGTGAGACCGCATGTATTGGTTACTGGAGTCCTTTTCAAGAAACAAAAATTTAATCGTGTTTTGCATATTCGAAATGATCAAAAATAATTCTAGCTTGAATATTGCACTTATATTTCTGAAAGAAAAAATTACAAACCATCTTTACTATTTTTTCAAAACAAATCAGCGTATGATATTTTAAGATTTTCTTTTTGTTGATTCACAAACAAATGGCTATCTTTTTCTAAATTTTCAAAAATACATTTCAAAATAGTTTTATATTGCTCATTAAATATAATAGCTCTTTTCCAAGAATAAATTATTATCTCCTAAAAAAAATAAAGTTACTAAAAATGAGGAAGAAAAAATAGTTTACTCCGGCAGTTTTCAGGTACATATCAGTCTAATTATTCGTAGAGCATTCTCACGTACAGTCGACTCTCGTTAATTCGAAATCGGATAATTCGAATCGTCGCTTAATTCAAACTAAACATAAAGTCCCGAAATTTTCAATGTCAGAATAACATTAAAAATTTTTCAGTTATTCGAACTCATTTTCTCTGGACTTCGTTTAATTCGAACAAACAAGAATTCCGATTTTTCATTTTTCTTTTCCTTCTCACGGATTTCAGATCATTTGAATAACTTTCTTTCTTTAAATTTTATGAAAATTGTTTCGAACGAGTATACATATAATGCAATGCAATTGATATCCAATTTCACTGTCCATCAGTGACACTTTAAATTTTTCTTCCATCGTGCTTGTTTCTAAACTTTTAATTAGTTTATGTATTTATCTATTCTAATTTAATATTAAGTCATATTCTAATAATAACAGACGAAATAAATTAAAAAAAACTATAACATTAATTCCTTTGTAGTAGTACCGTATTGAGCATATTTTCATTTCATATTTTCCATAATTAGAACTTCGGATAATTCAAACATTTCTTGTGGTCCCGACAAGTTCGAATTAACGGGAGTCGACTATATCATAAATTATATGCCATTAATCTATTGCAGTCAGTGTGACCTGTGGGCGAATTTCAACTTAAAAATATGGTTTATTTGCATTCCAATTTAAAATGTATGTATTGTACAACATTTCAGTTTTTATGTTCTTCAAAGATGCATCTGTCTTCTTGAATAGTATGAACATTTATTTCATAGAAAATTAATCTTATCAAAATTTAATATCTACATCTTGTAAATAATTTAAAAAACAAATGTGAACGAACAAGAATAATTTTGGTTACTCGCAGTTTTTTTTTTCTTTTTTTCAGGATATATTAATTCCTCTCTTTGTATTCTTAATCACCATAAATAACTTATCCTTAAATGTATTCATGGCTGCCAACTACTACGCCTACTTAAAGACGAATAAACATATCAAAAACAGAAATCTTAATAAATAATTAACAATATGGAGTGTAATACATAACATTGAAAATATTTCTACATAGATTTTACTAAAATATTTATGTGGTTCAAACATGTTTTATGTGATTTAAATAGGCGTAGAAATTGGCAGCTTCGCGTATTTCATGAAATTTTCTGTAAAAAAAAAATCTAAATTCGGAGACGTGCCTAAGTTGCCGTTTACAACTAACAAGGAAGGTCTCCATACTGGGCATACTCAGATTTAAAAAAAAAAATGCTAATTAAATTTTTTATGTATGTAATAAAGGATCAGTGAAAATTAGCGGCAGAATTGCAATAGAAAACAAATAATAAATTACTTTCGAATATTTGGCGTGAAAAGACGAAAATGTCACACGATTTGGCGAGCAGCACTTTTTTCCGCCTAAAGCAAACGAATGTAATGCAACTGAAAACTTTTGGATTTTTAGAATCCGTATATATATGTGTGTGTGTATGTATATAAGTATGTATATAGCATATTATTTGTTCCTGTAGTTATTTAATTTACCTCTGGAAAAAATATTTTCATGTATAAAAAATTCTTATTCAGTAAAATTATTCTCATATATATAAGCGTATTTAAAAATAAAAACCAGATGTTTCCATACCAACAAAATCTAATTGACAATGCTTGTCGGACGCTCCTCTCAGTCCACAAAACTTTGAAGAATGTCCTAGGTAGTTTTAGCTGCCACCACCGATATTAATGGGTGATATCGGTCACCTGCTGTGAGGATTGGGTAAAATAACACTGACGCTGTTAATGAACTGAACTAACAGTTTATTTAAGATATAGATATGTACACAAGAAACAATATTTACAACTATCTACAATTACAACTCGGTTATAGATGATCCGGTTCAACATTAAATTAACTACAATAAACGTTGGTTGTGTACCGTTCAACTTACACTTTCTTCCTCACACTCAACGCACGTTAGATACGCTTTATCAGAGATTACTGCAGAATCTCAATACACAAGGGTACTAGGCCTCACTTCTCGGCCTATAACACTATCCACCGGGACGCCTTGTCCCACGCTCAAAATATACACTATCCAACAGGACCACAAATCCTGAGCGACCTATCGGTCTCAACGCCAAGCGAGAACTGTCTAACCTCTCTGTCCAGAGTTGACCTTGTCAGAGATCTTCCTTCCCCCAGCAGGGCCTCTTAGAGTTCCTCCATTGGTTCAATTCCGCACTCCAACCTTGAGTCATGACATCTCCTGTTTACACATCACTCCAATAGCTAGATGACAGCTGAGGCACGCCCCGCGGCCATCACTTTCATTCATCAACGAGTGCGTCATCTGCACACCTGTGTCAACATCTGTCATTCGTTATTATAGAAAAGAAAGAAAGGTATTTCGAGCTTCACGGATACACAACCCACAATACATAAAATATTCAGATAAGGAAATGTCATTCCTTTCTAATTCAGGGCAGATGTCTTCTAGGAACCTGACACCCCCCACCTTAGCGGAAAATATGCCTCTTAGGGGCTAATTTTCCCCAAACATATAATAATATTACGGAAGAGTTCAATAGTCTCTTTGCAGATTTCTTCACTCTAAATATTACATAGGCATTTTCAGGTGTCTGAACATTCTCTACTGACATCTCTACTGAACCTTATACTAATACTACTATTGCATAAACAATACACATGCTAATTTACTATTATAAACACAAAACTTAAAAAAAATATTTACACACACACAAAAAAAAATTAGACATGTGATGACATCCTTTAAGGTTGTCTACTATTTTGACATTGATACTGATGGACTAGTAACTGGTTGTTCTTCCCAGCTCTTTCTCTGTAGCCTCGAAATTGCATCAGCATTCAAATGTTGAACTCCGGGACGATGACAAATGCTCAGGTTCCAGCGTTGCAAGGCTAGAGCCCACCTAGTGAGTTTGGGCGACCTTGGGGTTGTTTCCGTGAGAAATTTCAATGGATTATGATCGGTAATGACCTCAATTTGAGATCCATAAGTCCACTTTTCAAACTTCCGCAACTCGAAGAGAACACTCGAAGCCTCTTTCTCTATACTCGGCCAAGCACGCTGAGCCCCTGACAATTTCTGACTGGCAAAAGCTATAGGTTTAAACTGATCTTTTTCATCTTTTTGAGTAAGACAACATCCTACTGCAAGGTCGGAATCATCGGCGTGAAGCTGATATTCCCGGCCTACGATAGGTGTAGCCAAACTCGTCACTTTACACAACTCATCTTTAAGAGTATTAAATGCTTTTTCTGCCCTTTCATCCCATGGTACAGTATTTTTGACATTTCCTTTGGTTAATTCGGTTAAAGGTATAGCTATCTCAGCATAATTTGGAATATAAGATCGGTAGAATCCCATTAATCCCAAAACTGATCTAACTTCCTTTTTAGTCTTTGGTCTCTTTAAGTCCCTTATTGCTCCGATTTTCTCCTCATCAGGTGCATGAGTTCCACCCCCAATAACATGACCTAAAAACTTAGTCAATTTCTCTCCAAATTTACATTTGTCTAGTCTAATCGTAAAATTTCTATTTTTCAACTCTTCAATGACAGCCCTGACATGCTCACAATGCTCTTCCCAGGTATCGGAGAAAATGATGACATCATCAATATATGCTTCTGCATACCTCCGATGACCTTGGAGAACCTCATTCATGTCTTTTTGAAACGTAGCAGCAGCCCCTGATAATCCAAAAGGTATTGTACGCCACTGATAAGTTCCGTTATGCGTCGTAAAAGCTGTCAGAGGTTTACAATCCTCAGCCATTTTAATTTGCCAATAACCCCTCAATAAATCTATTGAAGATAAATATTTAGCCGCCCCTGCGGTATACATAATTTCTTGGGAATCTTTCATCGGGAAGGTGGGAACCTGCGTTACAGAATTTAAAGCTCTGTAATCAATACACATTCTGACAGTTGCATCTTTTTTCGCAACGCAAACAATTGGATGACTAATTTCAGCATTCGACGGTTCGATTAGATTTAATTCTAATAACTCCTGAATCTGCCTATCCACTTCCTCTTTATAAGCTACCGGCACGCTATATAACTTTGGTTTTTTCCTTTCTACACCCGGTTTCAGATCAATACGATGTTCCCCTACTTCCGCTGGTCGTACAGGACCCATAAACACTTCTTTATTTTCCCTCAAAATGGACTTTAAATCTTTGACTTGACTATTAGATAGCCCTTTTATTTCAAACCTCTCAATATCCCGTTCTATCTCTTGATCCCGGTTCAAAATAGGAATTTCCCCAACTTCTCCAAATTCCTCATCACCTTCGAAAACAATATTAACTATATTACATTTAGCGATAAATTCTCTTATCTTATTTTGGTGCACATGCTTCCTACTCCCGTCGGCTAACTCAACAATAAACGAATGCTGGTTTCGTTTTTCTACAATAGTTGCCGGCCCTTGCCACCTAGAATATAACTTATTAGTCGAATCGGGGATTAACAGTATAACTTTATCGCCTACCTCAAACGTTTTTTCTTTTGACCTTAAATTATAATGATACGCCATTCTATTTTGTTGAACCTCAGACGACAATTTTGCCTCATTTGCGGCTCTTTCTAAGCGGTTCTTAAATTTATCCAAGTACTCATGAATCGGCGTAGTATCTAACTGCGCTCCCTTATTTTCTCCTGCCCATGACGACTTAAGAATCGATAACGGACCCTCCGGTGCTCTACCATATAATAACTGGAAAGGTGCGATTCCCGTCGTAGAATTTGGGACTTCCCTATACGCCCATAATATAAATGGTATTTGTTCATGCCATTTTTTTCCTTCTTCCCTAATCGTATGATGTAGCATACGTTTAAGAGTCTGATTAAATCGTTCCACAAGTCCGTTGGACTGTGGATACTGTGGAGTCGAAAATCTTGGACTAGCACCTAACCTTTTCTCAAATTCTTTAGTTAAGTCGGCAGTAAAATTGGTTCCATTGTCGCAGGCAATTATATTAGGAATTCCTGTTCTCATAAATATTTGAAGTAACGCCTCACACGCGGTTTTAGCAGTTAAATTTTTAGAGGGATCGCATCCGCCCATCTGGTATGCTGATCAATTAAAGTCAGTATATACCGATGCCCTTGTGAACTTTTAGGATCAATAGGCCCAATTAAATCAACATTAACAACCTGAAATGGAAGTTCCGGTCGCGACACTGGGGAAATAGGAGCTCTATCATTTACTTTAACCCCTCTAGTCAATTGGCACTCTACACATGATTCACAAAACTGTTTAGCTTCTTTTGCCATTCCCACCCAATAAAAAGAATACCTTATTCTCTGCAACGTTTTCTTGGCTGCATGATGCCCTCCAAATACCGATGAATGCGCTAATTTTAAGATTTCTTCCCTTCTTACCTTGGGTACTACTAATTGCGCTATAGTTTCGCCTAACAATTTCTCTTTATGATACAATAATCCGTTTACAATATAATAATCCCCTTTTTCCTTTTTAGCTAATTCCCAAGCTTTCTCTAATTCTTTACATTCCAACTGGGATTTCTTAAACATATCTGAGTTACTAACAATAGATTCATTATTTTCCTCCGTTTCAGTTTTTTCTGGATCCTGACTTTGTACATTTTGCGATCTCGCGTCTATTACGTAAACATTACAGCTATCGTTACTTACATCTTCCTTTTCATTCGAGTTATCAATAATAATTTCGGAACTTTTTAATTCTTCGGACTCTATCAATGGCTCCTCAAGATTGACACCTGACAACTCATTAATCACCTCGGGATGTAAAACTACTTGCTCATTAATATTATCAGTTACTGCGCAAAGTACTTCCTGATGAATAATATTAGTTTGCCCGAATTGCGGAATAGCTAGCGGTAGTTTAACTAACGGTGATTTAACAGCTTCACCAAATAACCCTTGTAAATAAATACTACCCGCTCCCTTTAATTTCTCTTCCGATACTAAATCTTTATGAACAACACTAATCTCACATCCAGAATCAACCAATCCCTTTGCTTTTTGCCCATTAACACTAACTTCAATTTTCTCAAGTTTATTTAATTTCTCACCAATAACATTAGTTTTCTGCTCGGCCTTTGCCGATATTCTAGCCACAATAGCCCCATTAGGTAACTCTTGATTTTCTTTCACCATAATCTTATGAACACCTGCTTTCTGGTCTCGCCCTTTATTGCCATTATTAGTTCCCTCATTACCCACTTTATTACAAAAACGTTGGTAATGACCTCTCAAACCACACTTAAAACATTTAGGCCCTGAAGCATCATTCGTCTTCTTAAACTCTGTTTTCCTATCCGGAAAAGAATTACACTCATTACTACCATTTTGCCTCCAACCACCACTAAATTTATTATCCTCCCTCGGTCTCATTTTTTCATTGTTTACGTACTTATCTTTACCTTTAAAGCTTTTATGCGTAACCGCATAAGATTTATTTTTATGGTCAAAATAATGGTCACATTCTTTAGCAATTTTAGAAGTCTCTAACAACTTACCTTGACGAGTTAACCCAATATATGACGCGGTATCCTCATCTAACGTACTTACTAATTTATCCGTAACTATTAATTGGTTGACCTTTTCATAAGAGTCAGCACCTCTAATTTTACAATAATTTTCCCACGTAGCTATTAAACGCGATACAAATAATACATGGGTTTCGTTCGGATTTCTCCTAGCTTTCCGGAAATTTTCTAAACATGCCTTCGGGGTTGGCTCATGTTCCCTTAGGACTAACTCCTTTAATCCCTTTTAATTCTCCATTTGTTCCTTAGTGGTATAAATTAACAAATTATCCGCCTTATCTCCTAACATATTTAGTAGAATTTCGGCCTGCTGGTTTTCCGGTACATCTTTAGTTTGGAATGCCCTTTCTAAACTGTTGAAAAATAAATTCCATCCCTCAGTCCCTTCTGGTACTTTGATAGATAGAGTTTTAACACTTTTGATCAATTTTTCTATATTACTTTCATTACTAGATTCCCTAGATCCATTAGAGTTATTTGCTGAACCTTGAACTCTGAGCCTTTCCATTTCTAATTCATGTCCCATCCTCAATTTCTCCATTTCTAACTTTTCCTGTTTTTCTAACTTTTCGAGTTCTAACTTTTCGCGTTCTAATTTTTCCTGTTTTTCTAACTTTTCGCGTTCTAATCGTTCTGCAACAATAGTGTCTGATAATTCCTTAATAACCCCCTCGTCATACTCATCACTGTCCATTATCTTTTTCTTAAGCTGAATTCTGGTATCATCTTCCGTGAATTCAACACCCAATTCTTCGGCTATCCCCTGAAGATCAACCTTTTTTAGTTTTAATAAGAAAGCCATACCTTCACCGATTGTTATTACCACCCCACAAGAATAGTTAAACCTACCAAATTAATATTTCCGAAATTTCTAACTTAGTACAGATATTTCTCCACTTATTAAACTAATTAATACCCTTCAGATAATCAATACATTTCATTTCTAATTAACCTACTGAATACTCTAATTTTCCTCAAAAATTGATATCACACAATATACTTCCAATAAAACAAAAGGTAAAAGAGTAATTCGATTTGCTTACTATGCAATATAGGTCTCAATGTATACACTTAGATAACAACATACAATTTACATAATCATACTGATACGTTGATATTGAATAGAAGTATTGATGTCAATCAAGAAATCCACATAAAGAAAAATTGTACAACATGCATATATAAATTTCTACAATTATCCTCATAAAATATTTCCGAACTCAATACTGGTTCTTACACTTAAAACAAATATACTGAAAATCTTTACTTTTATTTTTACTCACTATGGCTCTCTTTTGAGCCTTTTTTTTTCACTATGGCTCTCTTTTGGGCCTTTTTTTTTCACTATGGCTCTCTTTTGGGCCTTTTTTTCCACTATGGCTCTCTTTTGAGCCTTTTTTTTTTTTTTTTTTTTTCTCACTAGTATTGGCCAATTAAAATTTTCATTTGCTTAGAATTTTGATAATGCAACTCTTAAAATTTAAACAGTATTGCTTCATTTAACAATTACTTTAACAATAATTTAGATTTAATGCATTAATTTAGTTCACTAATATCATTATAAATAGCATATCATTATCATCTCAAATTATTATGACCTTTCTTTAAAACAATAGCAATATGGTTACTAATTCTTTACACCTATCTGAACACAATTATTTCATTGCACATAAATTACGTAGACAATTTACTTAAATTACTATTAATTATACAACAATACAATTTGGTTCGAGATGTCAGAAGAAATGAATGATCAAAACACCTTACCTTATACTTTATTTGGTGGGGTACTCTTCTATTCACAGATAGCTCCACGATGTAGCGGTAATATGGCACAACAGTTCAGTTTAGTTCTTTCTAATAAAGATACGCACAACACTTTAGTCCACACTAGACGATATGGCACGATACTTTATCACACACTCGACGATCCGGCACGATACTTTAGCACATACTCGACGATACGGCACAACACTTTACACACATTCGACGCTACGGCACGACACTTTACACACATTCGACGATACGGCACGACACTTTAGCATACAATCGACGATCCGGCACGATGCTTTAGCACATACTCGACGATATGGCACGACCACACAAGAATTCCACTGGATACTCTGGCATTAACAGACTGCAACACGGCTCGCTGGTCACTGGTTTCCGGCGATTCTATCCCGACGCTGCCAACAATTTGTCGGACGCTCCTCTCAGTCCACAAAACTTTGAAGAATGTCCTAGGTAGTTTTAGCTGCCACCACCGATATTAATGGGTGATATCGGTCACTTGCTGTGAGGATTGGGTAAAATAACACTGACGCTGTTAATGAACTGAACTAACAGTTTATTTAAGATATAGATATGTACACAAGAAACAATATTTACAACTATCTACAATTACAACTCGGTTATAGATGATCCGGTTCAACATTAAATTAACTACAATAAACGTTGGTTGTGTACCGTTCAACTTACACTTTCTTCCTCACACTCAACGCACGTTAGATACGCTTTATCAGAGATTACTGCAGAATCTCAATACACAAGGGTACTAGGCCTCACTTCTCGGCCTATAACACTATCCACCGGGACGCCTTGTCCCACGCTCAAAATATACACTATCCAACAGGACCACAAATCCTGAGCGACCTATCGGTCTCAACGCCAAGCGAGAACTGTCTAACCTCTCTGTCCAGAGTTGACCTTGTCAGAGATCTTCCTTCCCCCAGCAGGGCCTCTTAGAGTTCCTCCATTGGTTCAATTCCGCACTCCAACCTTGAGTCATGACATCTCCTGTTTACACATCACTCCAATAGCTAGATGACAGCTGAGGCACGCCCCGCGGCCATCACTTTCATTCATCAACGAGTGCGTCATCTGCACACCTGTGTCAACATCTGTCATTCGTTATTATAGAAAAGAAAGAAAGGTATTTCGAGCTTCACGGATACACAACCCACAATACATAAAATATTCAGATAAGGAAATGTCATTCCTTTCTAATTCAGGGCAGATGTCTTCTAGGAACCTGACAATGCTCAACTGGACTTTGTACTTGAAACAATTTTAATGAATTTAAATTTGAATTTCGTTTTAAATCTCAAATTTTGATGGTTAAATTTGAATATAAATACATATAAATATCAATATAACGAAATTATATTTAAAACACACTAAAGCTGACAAAGCAAAAGATATTTAATTTATATAAACACGTTGAACATGAAACTTTTTTCCTTTAAAATGCATTTGACATTAAAAAAAAAAAAAAAAAAAAAAAAAAACATTTTTTGATTTTTGAACAGGTGAAATGTCAGTGCAAACGTAAAAGAAAAAGGAAAGTGTTGTTCTAGGACTTATTTTTATCTCCGTGCATTCCGAATTATCATAAATAACTCCACTCTGAAATGTATTGGAGTCTTTTTTCCGAGAATGAATTTTACTTTGCAAATATGTTTTACGTATTGCTCTAAACAAGCAACTTTAAGATCTTCTTTTAGTTGCAATTTTTAAATGTTTATTCAAAAAAATATTTTAAAGTACCTTTTAGTTATCTTATACTGCGTAAAAGTAACGTTTTTATTTTTTCGGCAAACAAATTCTAACTTTATTTTTTCTAATTCAAATAATTGTAAAGACACAGAAAATGCGAAAGTATGTCGGTGACACATCTTGGTTACCGGAGCTGCTTTAAGGAATATAAAATTTTAATTATGTTCTGTATCTTCTGAATGATCTAAAATATTTTCAGCTTAAAATGTACGGCATTCACATTTCTGAAAAAAAAAATTACAAATTATCTTTACATTCTTTTCTAAAGAAATCAACATATCAGCTTTTCCAATTTTCTTTTTGTTGATTCACAAACAAGTGGCTATCGTTTTCGAATTTTTTTTAATTTCTTTTCAAAGTAATGTTACATTGTTCATTAATAAGCATTACAGCCCTTCTAATAATAAACTATTATTTTTCAAACAAAAGTAACTTTATTGAAAATGCGGATTGATAAATAATTTACACCAGCATTTTTCAGGCATATCTCAGTTTAATTCTTCTTTGTGCATTCTGCCGTATCATAAGCTAAATGTCATTAATGTATTGCATTCAGTTTACTGTGGACGAATATTAACTTGAAAATATGGTTTATTTCACTCCAATTCCACACACATATATTGTACAGTATTTCAGTTTTTATGTTCTTTAAAGACGTCTTTTTTAATATTGTATTTACATTTATTTAATAAAAGCTTAATCTTAATAAAATTTAATATCTATATATTTTTAAAAAGATTTTTAAAAAATATAAACAAAAGTATTATTTTTTTTTACATTTTTTTAATTGTTTTTTGTGTCTTCTTAATCAACATTAAACAACATAAATTCTTAAATAAACTACTCTTAAATATATTTCATGAAATTTTCCTGATAAAAAAATTAAATTCGGAGACATGCTTAACTTGCCATTTTTTATTAAATACACTGCTCAAAACAATTAAAGGATATTTGAAGTTTTATATAAAATAAAGATATAAACGAAATTTTTTTGCCGAAAATAGAAGAAGATAATCACAAATGCAAATTTTTCTGGTTTTCAAACTGTGAAGTATGCAAATTTTGAGTTCGACGTCAAAAACGTCCCTTCAGCGGCAGCGAATGAAATTTGACTTTCAACTGGATAAAAGAGAATGAAGACAAGGATGATCGGCATTCAGTGATTGCTTTGTTTCGATGAGTACGATGTCTCACCGAAGTCATTTGACAGATTCAGAAGCTTGGAGAATTGTTGGTAGGTTAGAAAGGGGCCAAACTCAAGCCGAAGTAGCGCAAGCCATTAGAGTGTCACAAAGTGTCATTTCCAGGATCTGAAACCGTTTTTTGGAGAGTGGATGTGCAGGCCGAAGACCAGGGCAAGGTCGTAGACGGGCAACAACGCCCAATTAAGATCGGTATTTAGCGTTAACAGCGCGAAGACACCGAAACATGAACGCTATTCTTCTCCAACAACACCTTCGCTCGGCTACAGGCACCACGATTTCAACTCAGACTGTCCGAAACCGGCTCCATGCTGTAGGTCTGTATGCTCGCCGACCGATGGTATGTGTCAGATTAACATCAAGGCATCGTCGCGACCGCAGGGAGTGAGCAACCGAGCATGTCAACTGGAGGAGAAATGAATGGAGCAATATTCTGTTTTCTGACGAGTCCCGTTTTTCTGTGCATCCGGATAATAGGCGTATTTTCATCTGGAGGGACCGTGGCAGTAGGAATAATCCTGCGTTCGTGCACCAAAGTGTCAGATTTGGCGGTGGAGGAGTGTTGGTGTATGGTGGCACCTCCATTGACGAGCGCACTGACCTCTACATCATTCGAGATGGAGCTCTGACTGGTCGCCGATATAGGGATGAGATCCTCAGACCTATTGTAGTCCCTTACGCTGCAGCAATCGGAGATAACTTCATTTTAATGGACAATAACTGCAGGCCACATCGTGCAAACCTGGTGGAGGATTTCCGTTTTGAGGAAGGAATCGTTCGAATGGAATGGCCAGCGTGTTCTCCAGGCATGAATCCAATCGAGCACGTTTGGGACGCTCTAGGAATACGAGTTTTTGGTCGCCAACAACCCCCACAAACTCTCCAAGAACTGGAAAGAGCTCTTCTGGAAAAGTGGGGCAGAATACCCCAACTCGTCATTAGTAGCCTCATTTAGTCCATGCCTCAAAGGTGTTCAACGTTCCTGGCCGCCCGTGGAAATCATACCCCCTACTGAAAATGATTTTCTTTGAAGAAAACACCTTTTCTTATTCTTTTTTTTCTCATATGCACAAATTGTGTTTTTTTCTTTTTGTACACAAATGCGCAATAAAATGCATTTTTTTCTGCCAAACTTGTGTAATTTATTCTCATATAACCTACTATGTCTGTCGACCATGTATCAATCAGCTGAAAAGTTTCCCAGATACAAAATCCACCTAAAACTGCAATATCCTTTAATTGTTTTGAGCAGTGTATCACACAGTGTGTTAAGAATCTATAGTATTCGATGATATCGAAACAAATGACATTTTTTACGAATATTTAAACAATAACAAAAGATATATTCTTCTTAAATCATAAAGAAAATATTAACATTAAATAATGGAAATGAACTTAATCAGATAAAATGCATGTGCAAAAGTGACAGAAAAAGGAAATTATTGCTATAGAACTTTTAAAGTCGATCTTATTTTCATCTCTGTGCATTCCGAATTACCATAAGTAAGTCTACTTCGAAATGTATTAGAGTCACTTTTTTCAGAAAGAATTTTAATTTGCAAATATACGAGAGCAATTCGGAAAGAAACCTCTGTATATGAATTAAAAAAAAAAAAATACGTGTGGCATGCAATTATAATTATTTACTTATTTTTTATTTATGGAGTTTTTTTTTGTCTTTGATATTAATTCAAGTTACACTTTTTGAGCGTGATGACCGATATCAATTTTTTTTCTTTTATTGAATAAATGAGAAGTAAATATCGTTTAAAATATTTTTATTGTCTTACAATACATGTTGGTTAATCAGGAATTATTATAATTGAAACTATATGTTTATGGTAGCTGAAATAAAAAAAATAAGTTTGAGACTTGATATTCTCAAAATATCTGAAAAATACCGCGTCAATGTCTGCCGATGTCTACCGAAGGCTACCGTGCCGAAGTCTGCCAAACTGAAGCGACGTTAGCTTCAGTTAGTGTTAGGTTTTTTTTCTCGTTACGGAATTTCTAGGTTCTTTCGCCGCGCTCAAAGCCCACGATAAAAGCTATGCAATACCTTAATAAATTACCAAATAAAGTTTGGCCGCGCTACGAAAATTAGATCGCGAGTTATAAGCATTTTAAATTTTTCGATCCTCACCATGCGGGATCTCCTGTCACCAAAAGTAACACTCTGTCATAATAAATTACCAAACAAAATTTGGCGGCGCTACGGAAATTAGATCGCGAGTTATAAGCATTTTAACTTTTTCGACCCTCACCATTGGGGATCTCCTGTCACCAAAAATTAACACTGTCTCATAATAAATTACCAAACAAAATTTGGCCGCGCTACGAAAATTAGATCGCGAGTTATAAACATTTTAAATTTTTCGACCCTCACCGTGGGGGGGGGGGGTCTCCTGTCACCAAAAGTAACACTGTCTCATAATAAATTACCAAACAAAATTTGGCCGCGCTACGAAAATTAGATCGCGAGTTATAAGCATTTTAAATTTTTAGACCCTCACCATGGAGGATCTCCTGTCACCAAAAATTAACACTGTCTCATAATAAATTACCAAACAAAATTTGGCCGCGCTACGAAAATTGATCGCCAGTTATAAGCATTTTAAAATTTTCGACCCTCACCGTAGAGGGTCTCCTGTCACCAAAAATTAACACTGTCTCGTAATAAATTACCAAACAAAATTTGGCCGCGCTACGAAAATTGATCACCAGTTATAAGCATTTTAAATTTTTAGACCCTCACCGTGGGGGGTCTCTTGTCACCAAAAATTAACACGGTCTCATAATAAATCACCAAACAAAATTTAGCCGCGCTACGAAAATTAGATCGCGAGTTATAAGCATTTTAACTTTTTCGACCCTCACCATTGGGGATCTCCTGTCACCAAAAATTAACACTGTCTCGTAATAAATTACCAAACAAAATTTGGCCGCGCTACGAAAATTAGATCGCGAGTTATAAACATTTTAAATTTTTCGACCCTCACCGTGGGGGGTCTCCTGTCACCAAAAGTAACACTGTCTCATAATAAATTACCAAACAAAATTTGGCCGCGCTACGAAAATTAGATCGCGAGTTATAAGCATTTTAAATTTTTAGACCCTCACCATGGAGGATCTCCTGTCACCAAAAATTAACACTGTCTCATAATAAATTACCAAACAAAATTTGGCCGCGCGACGAAAACTCATCGCGAGTTATAAGCATTTTAAAATTTTTGACCCTCACCGTAGGGGATCTCCTGTCCCCAAAAATTAATACTCTCTCATAATAAATTACCAAACAAAATTTGGCCGCGAAACGAAAAGTAAATTGCGAGTTATAAGCATTTTAAATTTTTCTACCCTCACCTTGGGGGGGGGGGTCTCCTGTCACCAAAAATTAAAACTGTCTCACAATAAATTACCAAACAAAATATGGCCGCGCTACGAAAGTTAGATTGCGAGTTATAAAAATTTTTAATTTTTCGACCCTCACCATGGGGATTCTCCTGTCACCAAAAATTAACACTGTCTCATAATAAATTACTAAACAAAATATGGCCGCGCTACGAAAGTTAGATTGCGAGTTATAAAAATTTTTAATTTTTTGACCCTCACCATGGGGATTCTCCTGTCACCAAAAATTAACACTGTCTCATAATAAATTACCAAACAAAATTTGGCCGCGCTACGAAAATTAGACCGCGAGTTAACATTTTAACTTTTTCGACCCTCACTGTGGGGGTCTCCTGTCACCAAAAATTAACACAGTCTCATAATAAATTATCAAACAAAATTTGGCCGCGCTACGAAAATTGGATCGCGAGTTATAAGTATTTTAAATTTTTCGATCCTCACCATTGGGCGGGTCTCCAATCACCAAAAGATACATTATCCGACCTTGTTTTATCTTAAGACGATTCTTTTCTATACACATTCTATTAGGAATTTTTCTTATTGAAACTATAGATTTATAGTAACTAAAATAAGAAATATAAGTTTGAGACTTGATATCCTCTAAATATCTGAAAAATACCGCGTCTATGTCTGCCGAAGTCTACCGAAGGATACCATGCCGAAGTTTGCCGAACTGAAATGATGGTTAGCCGAGTGTTAGGTTTTTTCGTTACGGAATTGTTGTTTTTCATTACGCACAATTTTTCTCGTTACGGAATTTCTACATTCTGCCACCGTGCTCAAAGCCCGCGATAAAAGCTATGCAATAGCTTAAAAACTAATGAAAGGATACTTTTTTATTACTCACGTTTGAAAGGCACATTCTTCAGCTACTTCTCAGCATAATCGAAATATTATTTAAAACAATTATCATAGCTGTAAATCAGCTTTGAAAATCCATCGTCACAGACTTCTATCGCCAGCCTATTCAACAGGGCTGTTCGTACTATTGTATCCAAACCACTATTTTTTTAAAAATCTGTAATAAAAGGACATTTCGAAAATTAACTTCCGTCGAGGCGTGGCACTATTAATAGTGGGCGGAGCACAATCATTGCTAAATGAAGCAATCTGTAATTCCGTAAAATTTCAGAGATCTTAGGGAGAGTGTCAAACTACCCCCCGTTTTCGCGTTATAACGTCACAAGATGTGCGCTGCTACTGAAAATCCTGCCAAACGCGGGGTACGAGGAGTAATAAGATTTCTTTGGGCGAAAAAACTAACAGCAGCGGATATTCATCGTGAACTGTGTGCCATATATGGCCCAAACATTATGAGTGAAGGTACAGTGCTTCAATGTGTCAGGTTTTCCAAAGGAGGAAGAACAAGCATCTATGATAAATCAAGGAGTGGGAGGCCATCTGTAGTGAGGATAATCTCGTCAAACAAATTGAAGACAAAATTCCTCATATCCATCGATTCACAATCTCGGAATTTTCCCAAGAATTTTCGAGCATTCCTTGGACTGTTATGTGCGAAATTGTCATCGAAAAATTAGGCTATCGGAAGTTCTGTGCTCGATGGGTACCAAAGATTTCCATGGAGACCCACAAAATTATTTGAATGGGGCGTTGCCTTAGACTTTCTTTCCCTGTACAACACGGAAAGGGAAAAGTTTTTGAGATGTAAATAAAAAATTACCTTTGAGATGTAAATAAAAAAATTGTTGAAAATAGGCGTGTTTTTCATTTATACAACAAAACGAAAATTAGTTTCAGAATTGTTCTCGTAATATTTTACTTGACCCACTATTTTTTAAACATTTTTTGTTGTACACTTATCAGCAAATTATATAGAAAAATATGTTAAAATTCTTTGGATTGAAAGAGCGGTGCGAGTTGAATTTAAACGTAATCCCATTTGAATAGCGCTCCGCCCGCTACTAACAGTGCCACGCCTCGACGGAAGTTAATTTTCGAAATGTCCTTTTATTACAAATTAAAAAAAAATAGTGGTGTGGATAGAATAGAACGAACAGTCCTGTTGAATAGGCCGGCGGCAGAAGCCTGTGACGATGAAATTTATAAGCGGATTTACCGTTATGACAATTGTTTTAATTAATACGGAAATTATGTTGAGAAGTAGCTGAAGAACGTGTCTTTCATACGTAAGTAATAAAACATCTTTCCTTTCATTAGTTTATTTATTAATTCATAAACGGAGGTTACTTTCCGAATTGCCCTCGTACTTTACATGCTACAAAGATCTTCAAACTTAGGATCTTCTTTTTTGTTATGATTTTTAAATGATTACTTTAATGAATAGCTTGCTGTACTTTATAATTACCTTTATCGTATAAAAGTAACATTTTTATTGTTTCGGTAAACAAATCATAAATTTAAATTATTTTCTTCAGCTAAGTGGAAACTTACAGTAAATGTGAAAGTTTTACAACATATTTTGATTACTGGAGCTCTTTTCAGGAATATAAAATTTTAATTATGTTTTGTACTTTCTGAATGGTCGAAAATATATAAAGCTCGAATTGTATTACATTAACTTTTTGAAAAAAGTATCAAACCATTTTCGCATACTTTTCTAAATATCACCATACCATATTTTAGGATTTCTTTTTTTGTCCAAAAAGAAAATCCTAACTTTTAGGACAAAAGTTAGGAACATCCTAACTTTTTCTCCCAAAAATGGGCAATTTTTCCAAAAGTATCGAAATTACTTTTCAAAATAATGTTATATTGTTCATTATTTATATTAACATTTTCTATTGATAAAATATTATCTCCTTAATAAAAGTAGTGAAAATTCCGGAGAATAAATGATGATACTTACGTATTAACGCCACCGCAGAAGAAGTTGTGCTAATTCGCCTATAAAGTGCAATCCTTGTTGCCTTGTTATTTGCTGATTTTGACGCCATTTTTAATACTTTTTTAGTGCTTTACTGGGTTTTTTTTGCTCATTTTTTGACGCTATTTTTTTGTGCGCGTACGAGCAACAAGATTGCTCTTTTTTGGCGCATTAACGCAACTTCTGCTGCGGTGGCGTTAATACGTAATGACCTAAATCATTTACTTTAGCATTTTCCCGGCATATCTAACTCCTCTCTGTCCCTTCTAACAGAGATCTGTTCTAATGTAATGCAGTCATTTTGCTGTAGACGAATTCTTGAAAACATGGTTTACTCGCAATCTAAATTAACGCATATGTATTATGTAGTATTTTAGTTTTTATTTTCTTTAAGCATATATCTGAATTTTTGAATATTATATGTACATTTATTTGAAAAAGTATTTAATCTTAACAAAATTGTCAATATATTTTTATAAAAATATATCAAAAGATATGAACACAGAGGAATAAATTTGTTTTCTCAGTCTTTTTTTACATATCTCTCAACTTCTCTCTGTGTATTCTTCATCAGAAATAAGTTACTTCAACATGTATTCCATGAAATTTTCTGAGACAGAATTAAAATTCAGTGACATGCTTAACTTGCCGTTTTAAACTAAATATCTCAAAACGCGTTCAAAATCAATATTATTCGAGTATATTCAAAAAGCTGACATCCTATACAAATATTTAAAACACCACCAAAAGAAATATTCTTCTCAAATCATAAAAGCAAATACTAACAGTAAACTGTGTTATAGGTAATCAGGTGAAACGTAAGTACAAACTTGGTAGAGAAAGCAGATTATTACTTCAGCACTTTTAAAGTGTATCTCATTTAAATTCATCTCTATGCATTCCGAATAAGCATAAATAATTCCATTTCGAAATGTATTGAAGCATCTTTTTTCAGAAATAATTTTAATTTTCAAGTATATCTTACATGGTATTCTAAACAAAGAACTTAATATCTTCTTTTTCTTGAAATTTTTAAATATTTATTTAAATAAATAGCTCATAGTAATTTTTAATTACATTGTTAAGAATCTTGTCCTACTTTGAACCAAATTTTAGTGTTCAAATTTTAGTGTTCACCATATTGCCTTTGCAATATGGTGAAATATTGAACTTATATTTGAAGCTCCTGTCGAAGCATTTTTCTAAAAGTTGGAACAAGGTTGAAAGAGGAAGCTCCAAATGTTAGTGCGAGTTTTCACCATCTTATAGAGGCAGCTACTGAGCACCAAAATTTGGTTCAAACTAGAGCATAATTTTTAACAGTGTATACCTTTATCGGATGAAATATTTATTTTTTTGGTATTATTCATTCTTTTTTTCTTCGGGTAATCAAATTCTAAATTTGAATTATTTTCTTCAACTAAGAGGAGAGTCACAAAAAAAGCGAAACTATGACGACTGTGGAGCAGGGCCGGTGAGAGGGGGGGGGCACAGGGGGCAATTGCCCAGGGGCCCGGGAGCTAGAGGGGCCCGCACCGTATCGAACAAATATAGAGATTTCATATTATTCCAAATCTGAACTTGCACACTTTTTTTTTTTAATTTACAAGTTAACTAAAAATGTTTCCCAGAATTGCTCTGAGAAGATTTTCACTAGAGACATAGTACTATTGGTAACAAAACAGCTGCATAAAACAAGACAGATCTTATCTCTTCTTGTCTTGTAATGAGGTAAGTACTAATCTAAAAGCTGTCAATTCGTTCATTCGTCTTCTTACAAACAGCCAGGAACTTCTTGTTTTCCTAAGAAATTTAGAAAGGAGGACCCTATTCTGACCACAGACATGCCCATGCCTTTAGGCAAAAGAGCCTCAAGACTACAATAGGTCCATCTGATACTGACCACAGAGATGACAGGAAGACCGACGCATTTATCGGACAAACGATGCAACTGCTAGGGCCCGGCTCGCACTAATTGCGATCCCCTTAGGATACCGAGTCTCTTTATACAGGCTCTGATTACCGATTAGACACGAGAAACACATGCTTCTCTTGGAAAGTTTTGAAAGGGCCCGAAATTGAGAGCATAGGAAGT
Organism: Maratus speculifer; assembly: GCA_964019185.1. NCBI lineage: Eukaryota > Metazoa > Arthropoda > Arachnida > Araneae > Salticidae > Maratus > Maratus speculifer. The sequence goes on from OZ025297.1 coordinate 355,475,198, forward strand.
AAAGATCAGCACGGGCCCGGTTTGTTTATATTTTTCTACGCCCGGCGCTGCCCGTACAAAAATCAGTGAAAACAGGACTGTCCGGCCCGGCCCGTCACAATTTCTACTATTTCTAAAAAATTCAGATTTTTATCATATAATTAAGATACCTTTAAAGAATACTGCATACATATATATGGAATGATTTTACAGTAACAGGAAATACACATTAGCAACATTAATGATTACTTAGATTCTTTGATTTCCAAAATTTAAATAAAGATTCATTTAAATGTTTATGTGGTTTAGAGTAAAAGAAAAAAAAAAGAAAGTTAAAACATCGCAACTTTTAAAGCTGTATAATAAAAATAGATTTATGAAAAAATTTCTATATCATTTTATTAAATATTTCATGTCCAAATTCATTCTTAAATCCAAAAGAGCTGTTCATTTTTTTTTTCGGAAATGTATAAGATTAGCAGGTGTTTTTATTCAGAAACTATGTAATCGAATGGCGTTATCCATTTTTTGATGCAAGCAATTTAAGAAAATACGGTCGAAGTTAGCGTTTTGAATAGATTTTCCGGAAATGACATCATGGGAAGGGAGTAAAATCGTCAACCTATTTGACAAGATTGTCTTGTATCTCAATAAGGTTATACAAGTATCTTATTTACAAAAAACGAAAAAAAGTATTTGATTCCAAATCCTTTCAATAGTCAAGCTTGTCAATTTCATATTTTTGCAGTTAAAAATTAGTCAGAAAATGTGTCAAACTTTCGCGTTGTTAAGAAGTGAATTTAAGAACCACCATGAAGTATGTATCCAAAGATTACGTTAGATCTCTTTCGCTATTAGTTATTTGACAAATCACGTTGTCTGCCCTACACATCTTGAGAACAATTGGGGCTATTTCCGTCCCGGTTCGTCTGTATGTTAAAAAAACTATTTCCGTCCCGGTTCGTCTGTATGTTAAAAAAACTATGTAAACCTGATCTCGACCCGGCACGAGTCTGCTAAAAAAATAATAAGCGCGGGTTACACACAACGTATCTGTCCAATGACGATCTCTACACTGTACAAGTTACAATTCTGTATATAAATGTTGTCAAACTGTTATTGGCTCGCGACGCATATTTATACTTATTTTCGTTAAGGCCATAATAATTGAAAATAGCTCATATTTTTGTCGTTTCTGTATAAATATTTATAACGAGCCGGTAGACCCACAAATTTTTTTTCGGCCCGGCCTAGCTCGAATAGCCCGTTCAATTTGTTTGCCGGTCCGTAAGAAAATTCGGAACCATTTCGCCGGCTTGGCAAGTTACAATTCTGTATTGATATTGTTAAATTGTTATTAACTTGCGACGTACATTTATACTTATTTTCGTTAAAGCTATATTCATTGAAAATAACTCATATTTTGTCGTTTCTGTATAAATCTTTATAACAGGCCAGTAGGTCCGCAAATTTTTTTTATCGGCCCGGCCCGTCAGAAAATTCGGAACCATTTCACAGGCCCAGCCCGGGCACGTCCAGACCTCTAATAGGGAATCCTAAATTTTATATGGAACTAACTTAATTCTAAAATTTCATCTAATTTCTTTTCAAATTATTAATTTATGTGCATATATCTATGTTAAATTAAATTATTTTGTTTTAAACCTTAATAGGGTAAACTATGGTGTATGGTTTATTTTTTCTGCTATCACAATACTCCTTTTTTAATTAAATTATTAATTAATTTATTTTTTATCATGTTGACGATAATTATTTTTAATTTTTTCCTTTTTCTATTTTGTTATCCAATTTAGCAATTTTGATGTGCCTTGTTTTTGATGTTTTTTCTTCATTTAATTTTGGTTTGATGTGTGTTGGTAGCCCCAAATTCGTATTATTTTGCTTTTTCATGGCAAATACGAAGATGAAACCACACACTTTATTTTTAGTTCTAAAGTATTTGGGGCCTGAAGATTCTGCTTTGGTACTACAAATTCCATTCGTATTCATTTTAATTAATTCTTTTTTCCTCCATGTTCAATGTGGTATAAGTTATTATATTCAACGGTTCATATTAGAGATGCACTGAATAGTGATTTTGGCCGAATACCGAATGCCGAATATTCGGCCGACAGGTGAACCGAATACCGAATATTCGGCTTGCCGAATAGTTATTCTTGGGCCGAATACCGAATATTCGGCTTTCCAAATACTTTTTATATTTCAAAATTTAAAGGTATTAAAATGTTACTTTTTAAAACAGTTTTACATAATATTTAATAAAAGAAACTTATATGTTGATAAACAAGAGCTTTTTATAAGAGCATAGTATTGAAAAAAATCTGCCTTGAGTTATTTAAGAATTATGAAACTTTAATTAATAAAATTTTCTACAAATCAAAACAAACATTTTAAAATCAAATAATGAAAAAATGGCCGAAGAAATATTTTACAGTCTGATAATTGTCCTTTTTAAATAACTCAAGGCAGATTTTTTTCAATATAAAGTACAAATACTTTCAACTTAATTCTGAATAAAGATATGTTTGGCTCATAGTTCTTTTCTTATGAATGGTAATGGTGGTATATTCCACCCTTCCCATCATATCATATTTTACAGAAATCAAAGCATGTGAGTTGAAAATATGTTATCTTATTTGTTGTTAATGTAATAAACGAACACACAAGTTTTGATCTAGAGTGAGATGAAATACAATGTACTTATGACTCAATAAATTGATTATGGTTTCATGAACAAAAATTGTCTGCCTTGATAGCTATTACTAATCTCAAAAGTTTTTTTTTTCTTTTAAAGGACTTTTATTTGGGGAAAAGCAAGAAACAGATTATTTATCAAACAAAATTTAGAAACTTGTATCAGCACATAATTTATTCCTAAGAAGAATCCTAATAAATCACCATTTTAATCCTTCTCATAGTTAATTTTCTTAAGTTATACTTTACAAACAGCAAATAAATAATGTAAAAACATTCTATTTTATTTAAATATGATTTTGTTTCTAATTATTTTAAATATAAATTAAAAAATTGACGGTTAAAAGTAGAAATAGTTAAAAGTTTTTAAAAGGTTTTATTAAGTATTGGATTCGGCCGAATACTTTGATATTCGGCCATACCGAATATTCGGCAGGCCGAATAGTTTCATATTCGGCCAAGTCGAATATTCGGCTCAACCGAATAGTTTAATATTCGGCCTAACCTAATATTCGGTAACATGGCCGAATACCGAATAGATACCGAATATTCGGTGCATCCCTAGTTCATATATTGTAATACAATTAATGGTTTTACATATATATATGAATACTTTTATAAATACATCCAAAGTTATATATATATATATATATATATATATATATATATATATGTGTGTGTGTGTGTGTGTGTGTGTGTTATTTAAGTGCTTAACGAGGTTACACAAGTGTCTTATTTACCAAAAATAAAAAACACTATTCCATTCCAAATCCCTTCAATAGTCAGAATTTTCAATTTTATACTTTTACAGTTAAAAATTAGTTAGAAAATGTGTCAAACTTTCGCGTTATTGAGAAGTGAATTTAAAAACCACCAAGAAGTATATACATATTCAAAGATTGCGTTAACATACGTTTTTTATCGCTATCAATAATTTTACAAATCATCTTGTCTTGCCCCGGCACATCTTGAGAACAACTAAGTCTAGTTCTTGCCCGGCTCGTCTATATGTAGAAAAACAATGCAGCTCTGATTTCGGCCCGGCACGGGTTTTCTAAAAAAATATTAAGCCCGGGTTACTCACAATATAACTGTCCGATGCCGATCTTTACGCTGTATAAGTTACATTTCTGTATTGATGTTGTCAAACTAGTATCGACTCGTGATGCGCATTTATGTTTACTCTCGTTAAAGCCATATTCATTGAAAAAAGCTCATATTTCATCGTTCCTGCCTAAAACTTTACAATGGGCCGGTTGGCCCGCTAAATATCTTTTATCAATCCGGCCCGACCCGTATGGCTCGTTCAATTATTTTGCGGCCTGGCTTGTTAAAAAAATTATTTTAATACTGTCTGCCCGGCCCGGCCCGTGCAGACCTCTACAATACATTCTATTATGTTCATATTGTATTTTTAAGTTGTATATTTTGTCTGAAACATCCATTTACTACTTTATTATAGAGAATATTTTTTTAAAGAATCTTTATCACTTTCAAAATGCATTGTATTTTTAATTCTTGTTTACCTGCTATCATCGGATTATTTGAGGGTTGGTGAGCATAATTTGTAGGATGTAGTGCCTCCTAATATTTTAACCCTTTGAGTGCTCGGCTAATTTTTTAGTTTATGTTAGATTTATAAAATAATACCTATGAAAACCATTTGTATGGGGATTTGTTATGATTGCCTGACATATTAATCTCATGCATGGCAAAAAAAAAAAAAAAAAAAAAAAAAAAAATAGTGAATAAACGGCACCATTCACATCAGAAAATATAAAAGTTATAAGTAAGTATTTTCAGCTTTTAAAATATCTGGTATTATAATATATGTCAAACTGAAAAGAAAAAAAAAATATATATATATATGAAAACGACTTCCATATTATTTATTTATTTTATTTAATTACTTATTTATTTTGCACTATTTAGGATTTTTTGCGGCGGTTTTAACATTAGTAAAGGTAATTCAATGGCAAACTTTTTTGTCAAATTTTGCATTTTTCGAGAATTTTCCGCTTTTTTGAGGCAATTTTTTAAACATACGTAAAAAGGTCCAGTTTCAGTTTTTTAGCCCAATACAGTAAATTTTGTTGCATGCGAACTTCGAAAAAAATTTATGCAGTTTCTGACATTCTTTTACGTTCTGCGACGATTTATTTATTTATTCATTTATTTTTCTAAACGAAGAATTAATATTTAAAATTTAATAGTGCTTTGATTAAATTCAAGTTGTAAGACTATCAAACCTTTTCCTATGGCAACATGAACAGAATCTTGAAAATTGGAATTTAATCTGTGTCGAAATAAAAAATTGATTCGAGGTTTGTTTGATTCGAAGTCGGGGCAGACGTAACTCGCATAAATGTTAGTTGGCGAAAACGGTGCAACTTGACAAGAAATGCGTTCACTTGTTTCATTTGTTTGCTTTGGAAAAACCGACCAGTGAAGATCTGCTGATGTTGTTAGGTATAAAATGAAACTCGAATGGAAAATTAAATAAAGCTATGCTACAAAATCTTAGGGACGAGGGGGGGGGGGGAGGATATGTTTTTTCTTCTTCTTTTTTTTTTTTTTTTTTTTTTTTTTTTTTTTTTTTTTTTTTTTTGGTGGGAGGGGGGGGGGGAGGCCTTAAAAACCTTCTTCAGAAGTCTTGTACCTACTGTGCTTTGTGAAAAAACAAATGTTGTTGATAATGTTTGCCGCTTTACATAAAAACTGAAATATAATATTAAAGTTTTTTCCCATTTTTTTTCCTTTATACACTTGACAACGTGTTTTTGTTAACACACATAAAAAATCGTGAAAAACGACTCAAGAGCCATAATCATGAAAACAAAGATTTCCATTTATAGGAACAGTTTATTTTCCCCTTTTCCATTAAAAATTATATTAATAATTTTTTTTTTGTCAGTTTTTTTATCCGTTGTTTAATGTAGAATCAAGATTTTAAAGCCATATTTGTCTTAAAAATTTATTTCAAAAAGAAAATTAAAGATACTTATGGATTTTCTAAGATAAAAGGATACGTCTTTCAAAGTACTTCGATTAGATTCAAGCCCACATCCTAGTCTATTGTGACTCCCGCGCTGACCGATTTCATACTGGTATTTTACAGCAAATTTTTTTATATGAAATTTATTTAAATATTCTAAAACACTTATGAAAGCGATTGCTATGTCGCAGAGTCGTGAAATTATTATTAACGTTCGTGGTCTATTAAAAAAACAAGTCTTTCATTGTGTGTTTTAACAATTTTGCTATTATCTTTATATAATAATAATATCCTAATTCTCATAAATCGAAATTTAAAATGATGATAAGAGCAGAAAACTTTTTAAAAATATTTTAAATTACGATTTTATGGAATTTTTAAATAAAATTTGTTAATTAATTTTACATTCATTTCAAATGCACAAATATTATTTGGTATATTTCAACATACTAGTTAATTGGTAGTTCGAATCATTACAGATGCATTACATTTATAGGGGAGGGTTTTTTATAGGGGACGTTTTTTAATTATTTAACAACTGATTGAAATTAAGTGTTTTTGAGTGCAAATATTTTGTGTTATGAACATTGAGATTGTCAAGTTGATGAAATGTAAAATTTCAGAATACTCTGAAGTAAATCTTTTTATGTCAAAATTCAAAGTTTAATAATCACCTTTTTAATTAAACCTGTTTGTTAATCTGAATGTGATTCAGTTAGAGAGAATAGCATTGATTCAAATAAAAGACAATAAACATTACTTTCTTTAAAAAAAAAAAAAAAAAAAAAAAAAAAAAAAAAAAAAAAAAAAAAACACTGATTTGATTATATTATGATTCGAATAAGCGGCAAATATTTGTACGTTTTCTTGTAGGGGGCCGTAATTTTTGCCTGCCCAGGGACCCGTGAAACCTGTCACCGGCCCTGCTGTGGAGACTACGATATAAAATTAATGAGAGATTTCGCTGCAATCGAGACAGACGCCGGAGATTTCTTTTTCATGGTTTTACTTTCATAAATTACAAATCATACACAGCATAGATGCGCATAATATTTACATATTTACATTAAAATAATTTCGCTTCATAATATTCATTCTTTTATATTAAACATCAAAATAAACAGTAGCTTTTAACATTCATTACTACCGTTTTCAAGTCTTCGAACAACAATATTTGTATTTGTATTTGTATTGCTTTGAGGTAGGCGCCACAGCTATTCGCCGGCATAACTTCCAATGATCACAAGAAACCATATAGAACACTTTTTATTACAGAATATCCAGTACATACATTTTTCACAGGGACAACACAGACACCCATGCCGCTAACTGGACTCGAACCAGGGACCAGCGGTGTGGGAGCAACCTCCGCTACCATCCACGCCACTGGGTCGGCTCGAACAACAATATTCCATGACATTCTATCATAACATTCTATCATAACAAACCTGTCTTTGCCATTCGCAACAAACAAAAACTAGCTTCAGTGGGTTTCTTCTTCTCGCGACAACGACACATTTTGGTTACTAGCGCTCTTTTGCAGAATATAAGATTTTAATTCTGTTCTGTTTATTCTAAGTAATAAAAAATAATTACAGTTTGAAATGTATTGCACTTACTTTTCTGAAAATCAAAATTACAAACCATCATTATGTGTTTTCTGTAAAATAATCAACATATCATGTTTTAGGATTTCCTTTTTGTTGATTCACAAACAAATGGCTAAACATTTCAAAAATATCAAAATTATTTTTCAAAATACTTTTATAGTGTTCATTAGCTATAATAACATTATCTAACAATGAACTATTTTCTCTAAGCAGAAGTAATTTACTGAAAATGCGGAAAAATAAATAATTTACTTCAGCATTTTTCCAGGCATATCTAAATTTAATTTCTCTCTGTGCATTCTGATAGAGATCTGTGACAAAATATCTGCTCTTAATACCTGCAGTCATTTTTCTGTAGTTGAATTTTAACTTGAAAATATGGTTTACTTGTATTCTAAATTAACGCATAAATATCATACAGTATTTTAGTTTTTATGTTGTCTAAGCATATATCTGAACCTTTGAATATTACATGTACATTTATTTTATCTATTGCTTAGTCTTTAAAAAAAATTTTCAATATCTTTTAAATATAATTAACAAAATATGTGAACGAACGGGAATAAATTTGGTTTCTAGCAGGCCTTTTTTTACAACTTTCTTAATTCCTCTCTCTATATTCTTAATTACCATAAATAGCCTATCCTTAAATATAATATTTAAATTGCTGCTTTCATTTATAAAGCACATAAGGCACTAAGAATCTGTAGTATTCAATTATATTCAAACAAATGATTTTTTTTTATTGACATTCGTTCATAACAAAACACCTACAAAAGACACGACCTTCTAAAATCATAAAAGCAAATGCTAGCAATAAACTAGGATATGTTTAATCAGGTAAAACGGCAGAGTAAACGTGAAAGAATAAAGAAATTACTATAGTACTTCAAATGTCTATCTCAATTTAATTCTTCTCCGTGCATTGTGATTATAAATAATTCCACTCTAAAATGTACTATAGCCACTTTTCTCAGAGAGAATTTTAATTTACAAATATTCGATACTTTCTGATCTAAACAAAAAAACTTATGATACTTAAAATCTCCTTTTTTGTGATTTGAATTGTTTAATAAAATAAAAATACTACAGTAGGATTTTAAAGATAAAATACACACACGTCTTAGTAATACTTTTCTTGTAAAGAATTTCTTTAAGTACATTTTACATGCTATTTTATCATTTCATTACAGTGCTAAACAAGTTAAGATATTCTTTTCTTGTGATTTTAAATTGTTTATTTAAATAAAAATGTTACAGTATTTTTTACTTACATTTATCGTGTAAAAAAAGCGTTTTTATTCTCTCGATAAACGAATTCCAAATTTATGTTATTTTCTTCAACTAAGAGGAAATCCATAGCAAATGCGAAAGTATGCCGACATATTTTCGTTACTTAAGTTCTTTTTAGCAATATAAAATTTTAATTCTGTTCTGTGTATTCTGAATGATGAAGAATAATTCCAGATAGCAACGTATTGCATTCACTTTTCTGAAGAGAAAAAAATACAAATAATTTTTAGATGCTATTCTAAACAAGTCAACATATGTGTTAGGGTTTTTTGTTTTGTTGATTTAAAAAAAAAAAAAAAAAAAAAAAAAAAAAAAAAAGAAAGAAAGAAAAAAGAAAAAAAATCGAAAATTTGAAAATTTGAAAATTATTTTTCAAAATAATGTTATACTGTTCATTAATTAGCACCACAGCACTTTGTAACAATCAGCTATTATCTCCTAAACAAAAGTAAAGTGACTAGAAATGCGGATGAATAAAAAAATATACCAGCACATTTTAGGCATACCTAAGTTTAATTCTTCTTTGTGCATTCGGGCGTATCATAAATTATATGTCATTAATTTATTGAAGTAACTTTGCTTTAGACAAATTTTAATATGAAAATATGGTTCATTGTATTCTAAATTAACACATATATACTATACAGTAATTCAGTTTTTATGTTCTTTAAGCATACATCGACATTTTTAAATATTATATGTACCTTCATTTAATAAAAAAATCAACTTAATAAAATTTAATATCAATTACTTTTAAACAAAATTAACAAAAGATCTGAACGAACGGGAATAAATTTGGTTACACGTGGCTTTTTTTTTACAGCTCTTTTAATCCCGCTGTGTGTATTCTTAATCACCATAAATAACCGACACTTAAATGCATTCCTTGATTTTTTCTGAGAAAAATTCTGATTCGGCCAACAAACCTTTCACTGAGAAAAAAAAATATGCCGCCTTCACCTAAAATGAATAGTTAGCCACTTTCTGAATCTCTAAACTAGAAATATAGATGTCCAAACTATGTGTGTAGGGTAAACAACTAAGCTGAATAGGCGAAATGACTTGACATTTCTAGTCTCTTGTTTTCTGGGAGACGAAACGACATTGAACCGTTTCAGTAGCGAGAAATTATCGCTTGATTTTAGGAATGGTTTCTTAAGCTATAATCTAGTTACTAAATTAAATCTTTTGTGTTCGCATCTATTTGAAGAGATTTTTAGGTAAATTTGACAGCAAAAATATAGGAAAACGCTCTTGAATTCTAGTAAGAGACTCTGGAACTCTCTAAGAAATGGAACTAAAATTTATAAGGATGACATGGAACTATTTTTTCTAGAGCCATTACTTAAATTCTAAAAGCCAGAACCATATTTTTTTTCTCAGTGTTGATTCTTTGCGATTTAAAATGTTTATAAAAATTAAAAAAGATTACAGTAGGATTTTAAATGTAAAGGGTAAAAGCGACTTTGTAAAACCATAAACAAATAATACTCAATTTTCAATTTATTTGTTTAATGTTCTTTTATTTTAATAGACGTGTGTGCATTCTGTATAACAATAATTGATTTCATCTTCAGATGTATTTCATTTGATTTTCGGAGAAAGAATTTTATTTTGCACAAGCACTGTCAAAAAAACTCATCAATATATATTAATTTTTTAATAAACAATTTTATGTACAAAACATGTTTTATCCGTGAGTACTTTCATACATTCTAAAAGAGCAAGAAAAATTCCATTCGTTCTTAGGTCGCAAATATTCGGTTGATGTTAAATCCGAATGAATTTTATAAATTAATAATTAAAAATTACTCAAACTGAGGTTAAAATTTTAATTAATAACTAGCGGGCCCGACAGACGTTGTCCTGGTACCGACAGACGTTGTCCTGTCACCGACTCCAGAAAATCAAATAAATGTACGTAAATACGCACGATAAATACTACGCTCTTAATTTAATTTCTTATTACAATTATGTAAGGAAATTATATTTTACTTTGCAGTAGTTTTTGAAGTCGGTTCAGTTTTTGATTAAAAAATTTATTTTTCTCTTTTTAGTTAAAAGTTAACGATTTTCTGAAGTCGGTTAATTAAAATTATAATACAGGAAAAATTATTGTAAAAGTTAACGATTTTCTGAAGTCAGTTAATTAAAATTATAATGCAGGAAAAATTATTGTAAATCATACACGTATGTCAGGAGTGGGGTTCGAACATGCGATCAAGAACCAGAACCTTCTTCAAGAACAAGAGCCTAAATCTGGCACCTTAGACCGCTCAGCCATTCCGTCCACAATCTACTCAGCGAACTTATTCAACACTTTTAAATAGCGAAAAATCACTAATTATTCGTTTTTGTCTAATAACTAAAAAAGTACTGAATCAATTTCGATGAAATGTGAATTTAAACCATTCTCGAATCCACAGAAACACACACAGAAAATTTCATCAGAATCGGTCCAGTCGTTTAGGAGGAGTTCAGTGACAAACACGAGCACAGAAGATTGATATATATAAAGATTTGCATTGGATACTTAATTTTAATTGTAAAATTGGTTTGGCTGGCACCAACTCCAGAAGATCAAATAAATGTACGTAAATATAATAATACGCACAATAAATATTACAATCTTAATTTAATTTCTTATTACAATTATGTAAGGAAATTATTTATCACTTTGCAGTAGTTTTTGAAGTCGGTTCAATTTTTAATTGAAAAGTTTGCTTTTCTCTTTTTAGTTTAACGATTTTCTGAAGTCGATTAATTAAAATTATAATGCAGGAAAAATTATTGTAAATCATACACGTATGTCAGGAGTGGGGTTCGAACATGCGACCACTTTTTTGAAGAACCAGAGCTTAAACATTGTGCCTTAGACCGCTCGGCCATTCCGTTCGCACACTGCTCAGTAAACTTATTCAACACTTTTAATTAACAAAATATCGCTAACTATTAGTTTTTGTCTAATTACCAAAAAAGTACTGAATCAATTTCGATGAAATGTGAATCTAAACCATTCTCGAATCCACAGGAACGCACACCCAAAATTTCATTAAAATCGGTCCAGTCGTTTAGGAGGAGTTCAGTGACAAACACACGGACAGAAGATTTATATATATAAAGATGAAAAAAAATTCTTAGTAAAATAAATAACAATTAATTTTCTCATTCATTGAAACATACTAACAATTCATTTTTTAAATCATCTTTACATCTTTTTTTTAAATTATATTTTAAAGTTAAATAAAGCTAAATAAATTTAAATTTATAAAATTGTATATAAATATTCGCTTTAAAAATGTTCTTTAAGTGAACACGTTTAAAAGATATTTTATTTAAAAAAAAAAAAAAAAATCGATTCTAATCAAAAATTACCTTATCGAGTAAATATATAATATTCATATTTTACAGTCTAGCAATCTACTTAAAAATATTTATAATTCGTATTTTTTTTCCTATAACTATACTAAATTAGAAAAACTCTGGCAACAATCGCATTAAAGACTACATCTTTCTGAAATCAACCTTCAGATTTCTTGAGAAATAGATAAGGTAGACCCATTTGAAGCAAATATATTGAATTAAAAGCATTTCATTACACAGGAAAAAGTTGGAAACTAGTGTTATACAGTAGGAGACTAAAAACTTCTTAAAACACCATAAATAAATGAAATAACGCAAGGCCATTCGATAGAGCTTAATCTATCTTCATCAGGCGAAAAGACGTGCGTCTACAATGAATGTAGCGGCACGACTGACGTAAAAAGGCGGGAAAGAGAACAAGCTAGAAGGCAACAGCCAATCAGGGAAGAGCATAAACGAACAAAGGATACAATGAAGGAAGGGGGGGGATGGAGGAAAATGGTTACAAATGGAAAAAGTTAAAAGTAAGTAAAAAATAATAAGTAAAAAGGCGGGTTATATTAAAAATAAATGCACACACGCATAAAATAATAATAATAATAATTAGTATTAAAAATGTTTATAGTAATAAGAAACATATAAATATATATCTAAAAAAATTATTTACATGATTAATACGAAAAAAAATTATAGTTATAAAGATACATATGTATAAATCTAATGCTTTCTCTTGATGTCAAATCTTTATTTACTAATGTCCCGATTGAGGGCGCTCTTCATTGCTTGGAAAAAAAATCACGTGAATTTCATTTCTCTGATATTGAAGTCAAAGAGTTTGTTAATTTAACTAAAATATGCTTGACCCTAACTACTTTTCAATTTGATAATAAATTTTTCAAACAGTCAGACGGCTTAAGTATGGGTAACCCTTTATCTCCCATACTTTGAGATATTTATATGCATTATTTTGAAGAAAAATTATTAAATTTGATTATTTTTAAAGGTTGGATACGTTACGTTGACGATACTTTAGTCTTAATCGATAATTCTTTTGATATTTCTACTATTCTTCAAATTGTCAATTCTATTGACCCACATATTCAGTTTACTTTTGAATTAGAAAATTGTTATAAACTCCCTTTCCTTGATGTTTTAGTTACCAAATGTGATTCTTCTTTCAAAACTTGTGTTTATAGAAAACCTTATCCTGTTTCTAATCCCCCCATGCTAGCTCAAATCATTCTGTCAACCGAAAGATCGGTGTTTTTTACACATATGTAAATCGTGCTCTCAAAATTTGTTCCGACTTAGCATCCCTTAAGAATGAACTGAATTACTTAAAATCCGTTGCTGCCAAAAGAGGTTTCAATCCTTCTATCATCAATACTGATGTAGACAAATTCAATAGACCGTCTAATAAATCCACTCTTTCTAATTCCGTTAAAAGTAAACCTGATAATTTGGTTGTCCTCCCCTTTTATCCACCTTTATGTTTTAAATTAGCTAAAGTTTTAAGACGATTCAATTTTAACGTTATTTTTAAACCTGCCAATAAATTTAAATTTCCTTCCATGAAATCCCCTGTCCCTGACCTCCGAAAATGGGGTATTTATAATGTTCCTTGTAATGGCTGTTATTTATCTTATATTGGTCAAACTAAAAGAAATCTCGAAAAACGCCTTAAAGAACACTCTCGGTATGTCAATAATCAAGAAATTTCCTGATAAAGATAGAATAAGCTCTATCGAAAGGCCTTGCGTTATTTTATTTATTTTATGGTGTTTCAAGAAGTTTTTTTGTCTCCTATTTCATTATCGCACAACTGTAGACCAAAGATTAGCAACTTATTCGTAACGGTAAGATGGCTTGTTTGAATTCATGGTGAACAGCTAGGTTTTCCCAACTTTCTTCAATTAATATTTTACCTCCTTTACTGGGAGACAGAGCTGTAATTGAGTGAAAACGCGTGGGAGCGCCGTTCCCAGAAATATTTAATTTGTCATTGATAAAAAAAAAAAAAAAAAGATACCAGCATTTTCTAATTCTGAGCGAAATGATAATTCTTGATAGTTTCAAGATCTGTTACATTTTTATTCATAAGTCCTGTAGGACTTCTCTTCAAAATTTTTTATCCTAAACCATGTTCAGGTTAGTGGACAAGCAGAAAATTTTCAAATGGAAGAGCTTGTCGTAAATTAGAGAGAACAGAAAACACCTCTCATTATAATTCTTTATATAAATTTCTAGAATATAGATGTGCCAATAAGTAAGGACATGAATTTAATTATGTTATTTTGATTTATTTTGATTCATAATGGAAAATATTACGATGTAATTGGTTAAATATTGCTTTGAATGGATGCTATGCAAATACAATACTATAAAAACTAGAATATAATAACTATAGCTCTTATTTGAAAAAAATTGGCTTTTTGTTTAATTTTTTTAATTTGGATTTCTGAGGGATGGGGGGGGGGTATCGGTCAATTAACAGAAAAATGTCAGTGAATTGAGGAACGTAATATCGAGAATGTATATTCTATTTACTATTTAATTAAACATTGCTGAAAATTTCTTATGTGGCTATTTTAAATAGATAGCGGTATAGGTATTAACTTCATCGTGTAAAAGTAAAGTCTTTACTGTTTAGCTCAAAAACTCTTTCATTAAATTGTTTGTTTTAGCTAAAAGTGAAATCATTAAAAATACATATTTCGATTACAGTAGCCCTTTTTTCAAGAGTTTAATGTTTTAACTTCTTTCTATATATTATAAATCATTATAAACACTCACTCTCAAAAAAACTTCCGTCAATTCACAGAAAAAGTACTGGCAGCAGTGCTGCCAGCAAATTTCTGTAAAAAGACGGATATCCGTCTTTTTATTTTCCGTCGCAGGATGAAATTTTTCTGTTTTTTGAAGGAGCGTCCGTCATGTTTTTCTTCTTAAAAAGAGAGAAAGTTTCCGTCTTTTGATGGAAGTCCGTTATTATTTCCTCCGTTTTAAAGAAGAAATTTTTCTGTTTTTTGAAGGAACGTCCGTTATGTTTTTCTCTGTTTTAGGGGGGAGGGGGATTTTCTGTCTTTTGAAGGAATGTCCATCATGTTTTCCTTCGTTGCAAGAGAAAATTTGTTTTTCGATGGAAGTCCGTTTTTTTTTTTTTTTTTGCTTCGTTTTAGGGGGGGGGGGATTTTTTGTTTTTTGAGCAAATGCATAGCTCTCTTACTAAGGCCTGGAAGCGAAAATGAAGCCGCGAGTCACGTGATCAGGATAGACGGAGAAATGTGTGTTCAAATGAAAAGAAAGAAAACAATTTTCCAAATCCTCCAAAGATTATTACTGTTTTTTAATCATTAAAAATTTTTATATAAAAATACGATAAAAATAGATCAATATTCGTCAAATATTATTCAATTTATAAGATGAATATTCATCAAACAAAGAAAACACATTTTCTAAAAACACTGAAAACATTTTCACTTATATTAATATACAACATAGGCTAATTCTCCTTTAACTTATTTAACTAATAAAAATATGAATAATATGTAGATATAAATCATAAATATTTCCCTTTATGATAACATTAATAGAACATAATAATTTTTAATATTTAATAGTTTCAAAGCTACAATCAATGTAATTAATAAAGTTAATAGTAATTTGTTGCATACAGAGTTGTTTTGTCATAGATGATGAATAAAATATTGAAAATTGACAGTAATAGATTTTTAAGAACTCCTGTGAATTAAAAAATTGTTTTTATTTGAAAAAGAAGGGCTTACACCCCATGAGCATCTTCTTTTCCTATGCTTTTGAGAACTGAACTTTACTATCTGCTTTCTAAGTGATTTGTTTAGGGAGAAATTGGGTCCTTTAAAAGACCCTTCACAAAACTTTTTAAATCTCAAAACAGCACCCTTTATAAAATTCTTTGTCCTGAAAATAGGCTTTTGACAAAAATTTTCCATCTCTAAACTGAACCTTTCTCAAATTTGATAGTTAAAAACTAAAATCTAATCTTTACTTTTACACATATAAAGAAAATATATTAATTTTACACACATATATTTCCTTTGAAAAATGTGAACAAAAACCTGAATGGATGGATCGTTTCAAATTTACAAAATTATAATTATATTTTTCACAATTTTACAAAAACAGGATTCTAAAAAAAAAAAAAAAAAGTCTGGACAGATAATTAGATTAAGATTTTCAACAATAAACCAGATTATGAAATATGCAATAAAAAATTAAAAATAATAAAAACAGAATTTTTAATTGTTATTCTTTTATAAATAAAAAATATTTGGAAAGTGTCAATAGTTACTTTATTTTTTTTTTTAATATTAAAATAAAATTTGTCGCTGTTTCCATGCCACCCAAAGAGGTAAGCGACCAGCTCGTTTTTTTTAATGTGGTGTCCCCGTCTCATTTAAATAAAATTACATTGACAGGCCTAGTCCACTATTTCCATCTTGGTTATGAGGTAGATGTGCCAGTAATGAAGTCCCTTAAGGAATTTCTTTTAAAAATATTTTTTTATTAATAGTTATAAGTATGATATTCCACTTTTTTCATATTATATTAATCTTTCAACAATATTTAATTTATCAATATTAATTAATAATAAATCCCCATAGTTACATTTCCCAACAGAAATAAAAATTTAATTTTAAATAATAGAAATATGTCTAAACACCCAAAAACGCAGTATTACACACCCCTCCTAAAATCTTAAAACTAGTAAATAAAATTTTGTAAATGACCATTGGTATATGAAATTCAAAGATTCAAATCCAAACAAAAACATTCAATTTTTACAAGTAAATAAAAATATTAAATAAATAAATTCAGCTCTCAGCATGTTCATTAAGATTTTCAATAGAAAAACAGTGAACAGTCATTTTCTGTTTCCTAATTGCTTTAATGAAATGTTTAAAAAAGTAATCTAGATTATAAAACATGCAAGGAGGAGTTAAGAAAAAAACAATAAAAACGTAATTATTTATTATTATTTTTTTATAAACCAAAAACTGTTAGGCGGCTCATTACTGGAAAGAGGTTGATTACTGGCACATCTACCCTGATATAAATATTTACATATTTTACCATTAAATAAAATAGAAAACTAATACAAAAATTTTTAAGATTCTTAGGACTATTATTTACATTTATCAGATCATTTTTATGTTTAATAGAGTTATTTAACATGATTTTACATGAAATCGAAAGAATATTTCATAATCTAGTTTGTAACATCATTTGATAATCACAGGTATCTGATAAAGTGAAACCCAATTCTAGTTAACAATAAATAACAGTTCTTAGACCAATAAGAACAAAAATTTCACAATATTATTATATAAATAATATAAATACCTTCTTTAAAAGTTATCCGCCTTGTAAAACACAGTTATATGTATTTTTTAATCACAATAATTAAATAAAACGCGAGAACTACAGTTATGCGTATTCCTGATTTCGCGGGAATCACTAAAATCGTTCGACGCTGTTGGTAACATGACTTTCGCATCCGGGCCATAGTAAGAGAGCTATGAAAAAACACATGCAAACATTATTTAGTCTTACGTCAAAAATCTACAAAGAATAATAATAACATTGCTTACATTATGTTTGCTTTTTCACCTGCCATTGGAAAGTTTGAAGCGATGATTAAAAGCGGAAGTAAAATGGCGTCTGTCGTCTGCAAACATACGATTCTAATCAAAACAGAAAATTGATTTCTTTGCACTGAATTTGGCATTACATATCAATAATTTCGATTGTAGAATAGAATATCACCATTCCGAGTTTATTCTTACGCAAAATTTGATGTTTTATTGGAATAATTGCGACTAAAGAATAAAATACCATCATGCCGAGATTATTTTTACACTTTTAACGGAGCTATTACAGAAAATAGTGTGGATTTAAAGTATATTTAACATTTCATAACTTTAATTTAAATGCAATAATGCTCCTTTTTTTCACAGTGTAGATAATAAAAAAGATCTATGACATGTGCCAAAGACATGCCTAATAATTTAACAGTTATACAATGAAAACATAGAAATGATTAAAATCAAATTCTGAACTAAGTACTTACCCATTTTTGATGATATATTATGCTAATCTTTTAATATTTCGTCAAACTTGTGGCGCATGTGCCGACACAGAGAAGAAAAAGACAAATGCGCATGCGTGCGGGGAATAAACGGAATTTCTTCTTCTTCTTCAAACTTGCAGGAACGATTCACAGAAAAATAACCTCTTTAAGGAGTACAGAAATTATTTGTTCGAGAATGAGGCAAAATGTAGTGTATAAAGACGAATATTTCTGACAGTGCTCCTGCCTTTAAATTTATTCCAATCACTATGCTTCGAAATCTAATTTAAAGGCGTGCTTTATTTGTCATTTTAAGCTATCAAAGATATAATGTTTATCATAGTATTGTTTAAATGATTTTCAGAAATATTAATTACTTTGTAAGAAGCTCTCCAAAATACACAAAATAATAACGAGAGGGAGAAATGTCACAGTGATGTAGTTAGTATTACTCAAGTTTTAAATCATGTTTTCAATAATGAAAACCTACATTACTAGAGCTTTAAATTACATTTTCTCTATTATATAATTAATTTATTATTAATTTTTCAAGTAACAAACTGCTATCAATAAAAGTATTTTCATGACTATTATCATTAAAAAAATTAAAACTGATAATTAAAATAACTATGCACATTAATGCACACCTTAATTTACCAAGACAATAAAATAATATATCACATGTAATTTTACATTTTAATCGTAGTACTGTGTAATTCACCTTCGAAATATCGCATCAAAACATGGTCATTATTATTAACACATCCCACTGTAGTGCCAAATTATATCAATGTAATTATAAATGTTTCGCTGTGGCAAATGTCATATTTCAGTACTCATCGGTAACTTCTAATAATCTTGATGTAAGTTACGGCTAAAATTAGGACATACATAATGTATAAGATGCAAGTTTCCACATGCTGTATTTGTAGGTATGTTTACTCACTTTGAATTACAAATTTACAATACAATTTTAACATAATACCGTCTGCAGAATGCAACGCATGTAACATATATCATACACAAAACAATTAAAATCAATTAAAAGGAGATAAGTGTTTTAAACTTAAAAAAAGTGACTTTTAATTTTTCCCATTGTTTTAAGAAATATTCAATTCTGAATACTAAAAAACAAACCATTTGACATGTTAAATTAGAAGTGAATCAATTAGAAACACATTATGTCTGAATTAATACATATGCAATTTGTTTTTTAACCCTGTCATGCATTAAAAGAAAAAAATAGAATTCATCTAACGTTTATGTTCGTTTTGTCCATTAAATGTTATTGTTTTGTGCAAATGGATGTTTTCTGAAGAATAATACTTAGAATTAAGACGAGATATACCAAATAAAAGCGTAGAGAACCTATATCCAAATAAGTGATTTAGAATAATAGATATAATAGTATTTGTTTACAAAACAGTCCCCATATGAGGCCCGTATAAATGAGAGGGTTAATTTTGAATGTATTTTTCTTGAAACTATATGTGTACTACTTTACTTGCATATTCTCCTTTGCATATTTATGTATAAACTTACGATCTTAAATGGTATTTTGTCAATAAAGAAAAACAATATCTATTTGTTGCATCTCATTGCCTTCAAATCATCCCATGGTATTTCATGGCCTTCAGTGATATATGGTAGAATAGATTCATGGCGAAAATATTTACACGAGTAAGTGCATGGACACTGCCCATACCCATTGTTCAGACGGAGAGAGCAACTGAATCAATAAATACTTTTTTAGCTATATTCGAGTGCGTTGAAAAGGAGAAATATTTGTATTAAATGTACACATATACAGCTATTGCCAATAAAATTATCTCAAGAAAATTTTCTGGATATGGCAATCCCAAAACTTTATTCTATCTTATACGTGTTAATACTTCATTAAAAAAAATAAGGTCCGCAGTGCCACCAGTTAGGTGATTTACACCAAAATCTAATCAGCAGCAACTTATGTAAACTTCTAATGATATCTGTACTTTAAAATCCTTGCATTATTGTGTGGAATATAGCTATTGTGGAAATCGAAAAATAATTTACATTTCAGCGCCACCTGTTGGGAGATATTCACCAAAAAATTTAAAAAATACTTATTTATATTAAATGCTAACTGAATTTGACGATTGGTGAAAAGTCGTGAATTAATTCTTGTGATACAACTATTGCGATAATTATGAATAATGCAGTATAGCAGTACACGTGTTGGGCGATATACTTTAAAAAGAAATAAGCACCAAATTATGTTAAAGACAAACCGAATCAGAAGTTTTAAGAAAAAGGGTGTACAAGTTTACAGATACAGCTTTTGAGAAAACTGCGAAAAAAAGCTGCATAGCTGCGTCACCTGTTGAGCGATTTGCAATAAAAAATAATCACCCCCAATTTATGTAAAAGAATAACTGAATCTAAAGTTTTATTAAATTCCGTTCAGTAATTTTTCAGATAGAATGCGCACAAAATTGTCTGTCAAAGGCAGCACAGTCTCACAGGCTCACTGACGCAAAAACAGACAGTTTGAAAAAAAATTATGCATCTTTTACCTCCAAAACGTGTATATCCATCGAAAGCTGGAATTCGAAAATTCAAACGAATCCAATACTCGTACAATTCTTGTACAGATCGAGGAAAGGAAAAGAAAATATTTCATTTTTCATTTTTTTTTCATTTTTTTCCCCGTGTAAAGTGTCGTGCATAAAAATATTGTTTACGTGAAAACTCAAAACAAAAGTTTATAAGTATGACATTCTCTCCAGAGCTATACTGTTGTATCTTATGTGAAAATGAAATAAATCTATTCATGCTTGTTTGTAGTGTGTGAAAAATCGTCACCAGCATGAAAAATAGTCGTGCTGATAAATGTGCCATTCAGCTTACGAGGATTTAAAAAAAAAAAGAAAAGAAATCGAATAAGAAATATTTCGTTCTTGAATTACGCATTAGAAGTTCTATTTGGTTTTTAGTAAATTAAAAATAAAACTTCTGTATGAGAAAGAAAATATATAGAATATTTGGAATAATTTAGTAATGATAACTTAGAGATGAAATATAAATATTGCAAATGCAATAATAACAAAAATAGAAACATTATATTTTAATTTAACATACTCTATAATGTATTTTAAATCCTTAATTTTATATCTTCTCCATGATAAATAATATATATAATTATTTCTTTTGAACAAATACGTTTGTGTTTTACGTAAAAATGAAATAAGTCTATTTAACCTTGTTCCCATTAGTGGTTTAGTTTATTTGGTGGCGGCCAATTATCTACACTATGGATATAAAACCTGTGGGGGAGTGCCCTTAGTGGGGATCTTTCTAAGGGAACCTAACCTGTATTTAAGCAAGGTTCGAAGAAAACCACGAAAACCCCGAACTGTTAGGGCGACGGCCGCGATTGGGTTCGAACCCAGCACCTGCCGCCTACCAGTTGAGAGGTCTAAACCTCTCGGCCACTGGTAGGGCTGTTCCCATTAGTGAAAAACCATATTTGTGTAAAAACCGCTAATATTTTTAAAATTATTATTTCAGCATGACAAGCCACAAAATAAAAGGAATAAAAAGTGTATCACTGTACGTGTACTATTCATTCATTAATTATAACTTCATTATTTAATATTTTATTTTTTGTGCAATAATATATTATTTATTATTGTACATTGCCCTCATATAGCATCCATGGTCACAGTGGTCACATCCCATCTATGACCAAAATGCCATCTCTTAGTGACGTCACATTGTGACTAAGATGCGACTTTCTTAAAAATCTTTAGAAAATTACAAAAATTCTTAAAACATGTTATTGACTTTTAAAAACACTTTTGTCACAGTTTCGTCACAATGTTAATGTCAAAGTAGTCACAAATGACACATTTTTCAAAAATTTGTCACACCGTGACTTCACAATGTGACGTCACAAACGAGCACTAAAACGGCCATAACGATTTCAAATTTTAGTCACTGTGACTTCACATCGACGATCAATGGTCACAAAGTCATAGTGTAACTTCACAACGACGTCGCAATGACGTCATTATGCCTTATGGGTGTATACCAAAATAGCACTAAAATAAGATAGCTTCAATCCAATTTTAATAAATAAAATGTGAATATTTGGCACTAAAGCATGGATATGTATTTAACCACCAGTTTTCTTTAAACAGTGCCAGAATAATAATGATCTTTAAACTCATTCAATCTCTCACATTTAATAAATAACCGTTCAGACGATGACTACATTTTAAAATAATTTTTTGTATTTCTTAAAACAAAACAAAAATAAAATAAAATAATAAATGTTTCCATACTTAGTATAAACTAAATAAAAAAATAGTGCACCAGAAAGTAAAAATGTTTTCAATCAAAAGAAAAATTACTTGAAAAAAGTTTCTTCCGCATAAGATTATGGGAAAAAGGGAGTAAAATCATTTTATTAATCTCTTGTGCTTTACAAATCTCACTCACAGCTATACATGATTATGATATTAACACACTTATAAAAATCTGCAGCAAACTGTGCAGGCATTCAACCGTATTTGTAAATAAGAGTTACATGAATATATTCTGAAGCCAGGCCCTGACTATCGCACGGGCACACGGGGCCAGTGCCCTGAGCACGAAGATTCTGATGGTAACAAAATTTTTCAGAATTCCATCTACATTTCTATTAAAAAGTTGTAGTTGCGAAAAAAATATGATATTTGAGATATTAATACGATAAAATGATAAAAACATACTTCAATATGTTGTTCAATACTTGTTAAAAGCACATTTCAATAAAAAAATAGAAAAAATATTTTATTTTTATTCTTGGAATCGTTTTTCGATTTTCTAGAAAATAAATTTTTTTGAGTTGACACTTTTCGAATAAGTATGTAATGTGTAAAAACAGTTTGTATCAGTAAATTAATCAATTTAAATAGTACAAAAAATTGAAAGTGTCCTTGGCACAAAAACTTGTTAGTCAGGCCCTGTTCATACCAAAGATACAGGATTCGGTGTGCACTTTAGAACACATATTATAGGAGAAATAGTTTCTTGTACATCACGTCAAAACGTAGACAAGCTGAGTAAGTAAAGAGTTGTACTGACATTGCCTCGTTGACTTCAGAACACTCCGACTTATAGATAGCAGCATGTTTTCTTAAGCCGCCGGGTTATTCGTTTGTAAAATAATGAATAAAATGTAGATGTGATGCCAAATTTTATGTGGCGATATTTCATGTACAAAATAAAATTGTTAGCGATATGAAATTACGAGCTCAATGGAATTTTTCCGTTGTGTCGATAAAAATCGTACACTGTAAAAAAAAAAAAAAAAAAAAAAAAAAAAAAAAAAAATCTGTAAAGTTACTAAGATTTTTCTAGGGAGCTTGAATTCCTAGAGCTTTTTATGTAACGCAGCAGCAAAAATTCATGTAAGAAATACAAATTTATACTGAAAATCAAAAATTCTATAAGGTTACTAAGAATGTTTTAGGAAACTGGAACTCCAAGAATTTCCTATGTAACTACAACCCAGGTTACAGATAGAATTTTTGTAAAACATCTGTAGTTTTAGGAAATTCATTTGAAAAGTTACATACTTCTGTAGCTTTACAAAAATTAGTTTTGTAGATTTACATTTTTTATGTACAGTGTCCCGTAAAATCGGTTTGCAATTTGACGTGATTTATCATGCAAATTTAAATACCCGCTTCAGGCCCAAACGAAATAATCACGTGGAACACAGCCCAAATTTTTTGTCATCAGCCATTCATTTTTTCTCGAAATGAAAATGATGTGGTTATATTTAAGCATTCTAAAGTAAAATTTCATTATTTCTAAAAGTTTTCTGTAATTTTGTGAAAGCAGATTGTTGCATTTGGGCTATGAAGCGGATATTACATTTATATTTTTAGCGTCACTCCCCAGCTACTATATGATAACTGTATTCTTACGTCTATTCTTATTTGAAATCAGACATTAGTTTGTTCTTAAATATCTGCCATACTGTCCAAGTTACAGTTTTTTAAACGTTTCCTACACTGTTAATAATTTACCTCGAACTATCCAGTCATTCAACCGTTTTATAGACAATGATCACTTAACCCTCTGAGATCTGATGGTTGAATTTTCTACCGCTTAATTTTCATTCCGAAATGTCATAATGGCACCAGAATATTTAACAAAGTTTATTTGAAAAAAGTTTAATGCATTTTTTTCACGTAAATCGTAAATCAATTTTTCTTTCTTTTTTTTTTCTTTTTTTTTTTTTTTTTTTTTTTTTTTTTTTTTTTTTTTTTTTTTTTTGCAAGACACTAGTTCCAATACGATATTTAGAATTTTGAAGAAAATTATCCACCAGAGCTCAAAGCGTTAATGGTAATTTAAATCTATCCTGATCAAAGAGAATGCTCCATAATAATGCCGTTATTGACCAACACAGTTCTTTGAGTAGAATCATTTCAGCAGATTTTTAACAGCGTATAGAAACGGTTGAGTGACTAAAGTATTTTCCGTTGATTTCTAACTGTGACGAAACAAAACGCAAAAATCTTAAACAAGAAAACTGTTGATATTGTACATGCAGTCGTGTATGTGGCAAAATGTAGAATTTTAGATTAAAACTATATTTATGCGAATATTTTTTCTGTACATATTTAAAATTATTTGTTTAAAATATTGCTGAAATAAAAAATGAGGATAATTAATTCTTTCTAATTAAGTTACAGAAATTCATGATGATATTGAAGAGAGATTGCATTATATGCATTAAGATGCATTATATATTTATGTAATGGTCAATATTTATCTTTTTCATTAACTATTAAATGAAAAACAAATGGGAACATATTTCCTGAATTCTTAAATTTGTACAGATTTGAAACAGATAAACACACCAGACACGAAAACAAATATCGTTACTTAAACTCTTCATTACATAATTCATATCATAGACAAATTCACGTAAATCGTAAATCGATTTTTTTTTTTTTTTTTTTTTTTTTTTTTTTTTTTTTTTTTTGCAAGACACTAGTTCCAATACGATATTTAGAATTTTGAAGAAAATTATCCACCAGAGCTCAAAGCGTTAATGGTAATTTAAATCTATCCTGATCAAAGAGAATGCTCCATAATAATGCCGTTATTGACCAACACAGTTCTTTGAGTAGAATCATTTCAGCAGATTTTTAACAGCGTATAGAAACGGTTGAGTGACTAAAGTATTTTCCGTTGATTTCTAACTGTGACGAAATAAAACGCAAAAATCTTAAACAAGAAAACTGTTGATATTGTACATGCAGTCGTGTATGTGGTAAAATGTAGAATTTTGGATTAAAACTATATTTATGCGAATATTTTTTCTGTACATATTTAAAATTATTTGTTTAAAATATTGCTGAAATAAAAAATGAGGATAATTAATTCTTTCTAATTAAGTTACAGAAATTCATGATGATATTGAAGAGAGATTGCATTATATGCATTAAGATGCATTATATATTTATGTAATGGTCAAGATTTATCTTTTTCATTAACTAATAAATGAAAAACAAATTGGAACATATTTCCTGAATTCTTAAATTTGTACAGATTTGAAACAGATAAACACACCAGACACGAAAACAAATATCGTTACTTAAACTCTTCATTACATAATTCATATCATAGACGAATTTATACTATTTATAAATGAGAATAAAATGTATGTTCACCTGCCTTCAAGTGCATAAGCATCTATTAATTATTTATCTATGCAATCATGTGTATATGTATGATGGGCGCGGAAAATTGCATCATTTGTAATTATATTTTCAGGTACTTTGAGTATTTTATGAATAAAACTTTGCATATTTCAAGGCAATAACCTTTGTTTTAAATTTCATATGTAGTGGATAGCAGTAAATATATTTGACACATTAGTGTTAGCATTTAGCATAGAAAACAATTACGAGATGTAATTCTGCAAAAATACAAAAATAAGTTTCAGAATATCACATATTAATACATAAAATAGGAAAAAACTGCTATGATGCAAAAAAAAAAAAAAAAAAAAAAGATTATTAGATAAAATTTTTAAACAATACTCTTTAGTATTCCACTAGAAACAGAAAGTAACTGTTGGTAATAAAATCTAAAACGTTCACTAACAGCATGCAATTAATACTTAAATGTCACAGAGTAACTATATATTATTTTAGAAAAAAAGAGGTTTCACATTCTTGGCATACAACTATACCAATATTTATCACAAAAAACACAAAGGCGAAGAATTCATATTAAAGACAAACTTCATACTGAAATTAAATTTTCCCGAGAAATAACTAATATACTTTAAATTACATTTACAATTAAAAAATTAAAGTGAAAATTTTCAGTTTATCCCTGTGTTTTCTTACTGATGAAGTTAATTGGATTGAACGTGAAAGAATACAATTCTGATTAAAATTAATATATTTTTTGCCAACATAAATAAAAGAGAAATTTTAATTTACTTTTCTCAGCTATTGTTAATTAGATTTTGTTTCACCAGATAATCAGCGGATAAAGTAAAACCTGACTTAATTCCAAATTTATTTTAAAGTAAAATTATTGTTTTTGAAGCATTTTTAAAATTGCGTTTTGTAATTTGAATACACATCAAGGGTTTTTAATTCATTTTTTTATTAATTTAAAAATAGTTTATAATTTATTTTAAAATAATACTAAGTTGTTTTAAGAATTTCTTTGTACCTCAATTTCTTAACCATTTGAAAAATGGGCGAGAATATAGATTGTATTTTCAGGTACTTGGCTCATTTTATTAAATGCAACTTGGCATCTTTTATGGCAAGAACCTTTGTTTTAAATTGCATAGTTATTAGAAAACAGTAATTATGTTTGACATTAATATTTCGCATGGAAGACCCATACGAAATATTATACTGCAATAAAGTAAAAATAAGTTTAAAAATAATTCATAATAGCATATAAAATAGGAATACACTACTATGATGCAAAAACAAGGATAGTAGGCAATATTTTTAAACACCATTTCTTTGTATAGCAGCAGACATAAGGAAGTATTTTTTAATAATAAAATGCCTTAATGTTCATTAATAGCTTACATTTAATATTCAAATGTATCAAAGTTATTATATATATTTGTTTTAGAATAAGAGACATTTCACAATCTTGGCTTACAACTATATCAATATTATATCAAAGAAAACATAAAGGCAGAGAATTCATATTAAAGACAAACTTAATGTTGAAATTAAGTTTTCCGGAGAAATAACTAAAATACTTGAAATTACATTTACAATTAAAAAAATTAAAGCGGAATTTTTCACTTTATATCTCTCTTTCTTGCTTGTGCAGTTAATTGGATTGAGCGTGAAAGAATACATTTATGGCGAAAATTAATATATTTTTTTACCAACATAATTAGAAGAAAAATTTTAATTTACTTTTCTCAGATCTTGTTAATTAGATTTTGTTTCATTCCTAATCAGCGGATGAAGCAAACCCCGACTAAATTCCAAAGTTATTTTAAAGTAAAATCATTGTTTTTGAAGCATTCTTAAAATTGCGTTTCGTAATTTCAACAGAGATACAATTCCATTTTTCTTAGGAAAAAAATCTGTGATGCTGTTCGCAAAGGGATTTAGAATTCCAAAAAATTCGAAATTTTAATTTACATCAACGATTTTTAATTCATTTTTTTCATTTTTTTTTAAATTTAAAAATCGTTTGAAATTCGTTGTAAAATAATATTAAGCTGATTTAATGGATTCTTTTTACCAAAGTTTTTTAACCATTTGGAAAACCGTTGTTGTTTTCTGTCGAAAATACAGATATCTGACTTTAATGTGACTTCTTCGTGCCAGATAATACTTCTGTTGCCACAATGACCTAAAAGTGATTAAAAACTACAAAAAAAAATTAATAACTCAAAAAGAAACTGAGATACAACATTAAAACAAATTTCAGAAAAGTACATTTTTTTCCCTGTAGGAAGGTGAGAAAATTCGAAATGTGCGATGTTTAAAAATTTAAAAATTTTAAATTTTAAAATTTTGCAGTACCGAAAATTGTAAATCAGAAATTTTATTTAAAATTTAAAATTGTTGCCATTTGCAGAAGGACGTATACGCATAGATATGCTTGTCCTTTGTTATAGATATGACAGATATAACTATATAAGAAACTGAATGAATTTAGAAAGGAAGAAACGGTATCACCGCTTTATTTTATTTATTTTTTATTTTACTTTTTTATTTCTAAATTTTATTATTTCCTGTCTTTTTATAAGAACATTTGTAAATCCCACGATATATACATTTTTTAAACGCAGTTTGATTCTATAATATCTTTAATATCACTTCTTTCTATGTATGATTCAAAATAGATTTCTGTTCAAAGTATTTCAGTGTGCAGCCATTTTCACATAGTTTTCAGAAACGGAAAAGTTCGGGCCAGCCTGTAAATAATATAAATATTGTACATATAGATAGTTTATAGATACATATTAGTATGATAAACACTGTGGAGCATACAGTTTTTTCAACCGAAAAATTATTGTAATCGCAATTTAATGTGACAATTATATTCAGTGAAAACTATTTTAAAGGATGAAAAATATGCATAGCAATTTTGCTATGTTTTTAAACAAATATTTCATGAAATTGTAGCCTGCAATGTCCTTTAAAATGCTTAATATTTGTTTTTATTTTTACATTATTTAGAATAGAAATTTGCTTCAAATTTTGAAAAGATCTTTTTTGTACTACTGTTGCGAAATTAAAAAAAAAATCTTAAAAAAGAGAATTTCCAAACAATTTTTAGCTGAAAAATACATTTACATGCAGATACTAAAAAAGAAAGAAATGAATTATTTTCTCGCGAAAAAAGTATTTCATGGATTTTTATAGCTAAAAGTGCAAAATGGGATTTTTTTTTAATTTTTCAATAGTAATTATGCCGCCTGGGCACGAAACAGATTCATTTACCTCTTGCGCATTCATCCGCCCGTTGACACATAAATTGTTGAAAATCTTGTCCTAGTTTGAACCAAATTTTGATGCTCAGTAGCTGCTACCGTAAGATAATGAAATCTTGAACCAATATTTGGAGCTCCTCTTGAAGCGTAATTCCAATGTTTGAAACGAGGTTTAAATAGGAAGCTCCAAATGTTGGTACAAGATTTCACCATCTTACGGTGGCAGCTACTGAGCATCAAAATTTGGTTCAAACTAGGAGAAGATTTTTAATAGTGTAGGTGATCCGTTCGCCCTCAGAAAAAAGTCTTGTTATGTTAATTTCAGCGTCTACCTACTCGTGCCCGTCTTCTGTGGCTTTAGTTTCTTTTGCACATGGCAGGTGCAGCCCTGACGCGAGATTTCATATGTATATAAAGACCACTGTATGATTCTGGCGACCTCAGCTGTGACTGAAAAATATATTTTTGAAACCTTAAAAAAGATGACCAAGAGGGACACGATGTTCTACAGACTTAATTTCCTTGACTAAACTTCCTTTCTTAGGCAATCTAAGCATTTTAATAAAGATAGCATACGAAGTCCCCCCCCCCTTCTGTATGTTTTTAAATACTATTTTACTCAAATAACTACCTGCTTTTTTTACATTTCTGGTGCAATTTTATCGAAAACTTAACCAAAATGGGTTTTGTTGCAAAAGCTATAAAAGCCTACAACTGTTATTTTGAGGGAAATTTTATTGAAAAAACAAACCTCTAATACCCTTCCTATACAAGGGTATAATGTCCTGTTCATTCTAACCTCAAAGTATGAAGAAACACTTCAAAATAAAACAAAATTCTAAATAAATGTAAAATTTTGTTAAAAAAATTATTTTTAAAAATGTATGCATGGCAAATTAAATTCTTTTGCAATTTTATAAAGTAGTTCGAAATTAGTCGCCATATATGATGATATTTTTCTTAGTACACACTAAATTTAAATGATGAGATAATGAAATGTATACACCAATGCTCTTCAATATTTAATGGGCTGTGTATACTTATTAATTCTTTTCCCAGTATGTACATACTTGACAAATTTAACGTTAAATAAACTCGTGTAAGTATGCGGTAAGTTTTCTAATATATGCGAGGAAGATGCCGGCAACTATGGGATAAGATGCAGCACTACAATAAATAAGAAAAATAAGACAATTATTGGAATGTTACCTGTGAAATAAAAGTAACTATGGGAAAAGAAACAAATCTGCAAACTGAAAATAAAACTTTTCCAAATTTACTTCGTTAAAACTAATAAGGGTACAGATTTGAATGCTAGCTTGCACAACATTTCCTTCACTGCAAATAATAACAATTGCAATATTCGTGCAGCCATTTACTGTATTTCATGTACTGATTCTATTCACTCTTGATCCAGTTTTTAGCATAAAAGTATCCTAAATAAATGGATATAAAAATATATGACGGAGTGAAATTTTCGCCTTGCCTTTAATACAAAATATATAATATGAACTTTAAAATGTTCAGGTTTACTTAAAAGGCGATTAAAATAATCAATACCGAGTTTATGGTTTAACATCCTGGAAATAAATCCCGACAATTTGAGAAAATGCTGTATTAAAATTTATGTTACAGCAATTAAATATTTCTTTTTACCTTTCACCTAAACGCTACTAATTCAATCTTCAAGCGACGAGTCTCGTTCATTTTCAAAATAGAATCATGTATTTGTATAAATAAAGAAAATATTCTCTGAGGAAAAGCCTGATTAAAGGCTTGAAAACACTAAGATGTTTTTAAATAAAATTAACTAGTAACATCTCTAGTTGATTCTTTTAATCGCCTTTTAAGTAAACATGAACATTTTAAAGCTCGTATTACATATTTTCTGCTAAAAGTATCTTTTATATACAGCAAAAAAAAAAAAAAAATCATCATGATCCTCATAATAACTTATCATCATGGGTACCAAGAGGAATTTTTTCATTATAGGAAGACGAGCTTACAAGCCGCTTTTTCCTTCTATTGTTTCGAAATTTTCGGTTTATTTATTTTTTGCCTTTTCCCGATTTTATCTGGCTTATTTACTAGGTGGTTCACAATTCTTCCAAAAAAAAAAAAAGAAAAAAGAAAAAAGAAAAAAAGAAAAACTTTCTCTTACAGACCAGGACATCTTCTCATTTTTTAGGGTTTCGTTCATCTGACGAAACCCTATATTCCTCTCTGTCCTATGTCTGTCTGCCCGTCACGGAATCCGTACACAAAAACCATATAAATGAGAGAGTTAAAATTTTGTGTACTTACAGCTGAATACCTCTTGTCAAGCAACAAATAGTAAAATTTCGAAAAAGACTACTATTTTAGTTAAAATATTTATCTAATATCATCAATTCATTTTCGTTGTCTTTTTTTCTTCTAATTGTTGCACGCAAGTTTAAATAGATATAAAAAATATTTTCCTTTTTCCCTTTACTTTTAATAGAATTGATATACTTCCGTTACCACAATTATAAAAACTGTATTAAAAACTACAAAAAAATTAGCATCTCAAAAACAAATTAAAATAAAGTTTTCAAACACACTGCATTTGAAAGTGCATCTTTTTTCTCTATACGACGATGTAAAATTTGAAAATGTGCAATGTTTAGAATTTTAAAAATTTGTAGTAGAAAAAGATGCAAAACCGAAATTTCATTTCAAATTTCAAAGTATTGTCATTCGCACAATGGCGTATGCGTTACGTGCTGATACGTTTGGCCTTTATTATATAGATAGATAGATAATTTAATTTGAACATTTTTAATTCGGTAAAAAAAATGACGTTCTTTTATAATTATTTTTAAATTAAATTTTTTTGTACCACCACAAGGATTTAATAAAATATAAATTAACAATTTTGATTTATTAATTAAAGGCTGTGTTGTTTTGAAAGAAATATTAAACGAAACCCTCTGTGCGATGTGCTATCCCACTTACTTGTTACGCGTGCTCATACTATTATTCTGACAAAGTTTTAATTTCCTAATCAAAATAAAAGACGGTGATCAATGAGCTGTCTACTTTTGACTTTCGGCGATATTTAGGCTTCTGTAGTTGAATTTGCTAAAAGTTGAGGTAAAAAATATAATTATGTGTATATCTTTTATTTATACATTTACATTATTAGTAAGGGATAGCAAACAAGTTAAAATTGTCAGTTTTTTTATATTTTTGTTTTTTTTGAATCAACATTAACAATAGACGTTTTGTGGTTTTGGTAGTAATAGTCTTATTTGCTTGAAAGACTTGCAAAATAAACTGTTTATCATTCTCATCATTTGTTAAAAATTTATTGAATTCTTGAAACAGCTGTACACCTCTGTCAGCAATATCAGTCTTTATCAACCATTACTTCTTTAACATAGTATCTGTCACTATTAAATTGATATTGCCTATCCATTCTTCAGGTGAAAGGTGTGGAAAAGGGTTTAACATATCTTTTGGTTACAAAATCTCCAAGGCTCTCATCATCTCCTAATAAGTTTGATTGTCCTCTTATATTTCATGAACATTTTGGATTGTTCACTTCTGTAATAGCTTTTGGTATTCCTTTTGTTGGTACTGTGTCTAAAAATAGTGCAAGATCAACCAATTCATCTGAAATGCATCACATGTCTATTTCTAAGACTTTCCTTTTCCTTGTTCCTAGTCCAAATTCAGAATCAATAGTCTAAAATCTTCCTGTTTATATGTAATGGAATCTATTTTCGCCCACTCTAAGGCATCAGGTTAAATTGAAACTTTGCACACTTATTGAGAACCGATGACAATTCAATAATTCTAAAAGCCGCCTCTAAAAAGGGTCAAAATTAAAAGCGCCGCATAAAAGGATCAAAAGGAATTTTTAAAATTGACAGTCACCTGACACCTTAGACACATGACAATCACTGAAATACATATTAAAACTGTAAAAGTGCTATTATGCGAGGGACTGTAAATTTTCGTGAGAGTAAAAGTGATGTTAAGATCGAATATTGACGTGACAAAAGGTTTAGCATATGACAATAGGAATTTTATTATGGAGATCATCTGGCCGCATTTTCGGCGCAATCAAGTACATGATACAGACATACTGTCAGTCCGTTTCGATTTAAATTCAGATGATATAAATGTAATAAAACCATTATCGATACAATTTCCAGCAAAACCAGCTATGGTGCGGCTGAAAGGCGAATGCTGCCATTGATTCTAAGTTGGGCATAGATCGTACATAAAATGCAAGGCTGTACGGTTGATCATGCAGTCATTTATCTAGGTTCTAGGCTGCTTGACGCTAGATATGCTTATATAGTACTCAGTTGTTGAAGGTCTCTGGAGGAGGGTATCCAAACTGAAGAACTTGATTGCTCAAAGTTAACAAATAGAGTCCTATGTAACGGTGATGCATTTGAGGAAATGATTAGGTTACGAGATAATTCATAAAACAGTATGATAACCATTCGTTGCCACCTATGATGAACCAAAAATTTTAGTCCTTAAGTGAGTATAACAATTAGAATTCAATAAAGGATTTTAATAATCCATTTTCTTAGTCTAAATGAATATTGAAATTTAAATCAAATTGATCTAGTAAATCTGACACAAAAAATTTAGAATATAAATAATAGTTTAAAAAACCAAAAAAACGAGCTTTTATAGCAGATCGAACTAAAAAGTTTAGAATAATATTTAATTATTGAGAAGTTATCCATCAGTGATAGAAAGACAATGTAAAAATTAATACAAAAGGCGTGGGGTGCTCAATATAAGTTGTTAACGATATTTCATTAGTAACTATTTCTAAAACTTGACTTAGTATCAAGTACATAACGAAGCACCCCACGCTTTTTGTATTATTTTTACATGGACTTTCTATCACTGTTGTATAACTTCTCAATAATTAAAAATATTCTAAATTTTTTAGTTCGACCTGCTATAAAAGCGCGTTTTTTGGTTTTTTAAACTATTATTTATTTTCGAAATGTTTATTTCTGGGTATATATTTAGTCCAAGATCCCAGAGCCCCCAGACGTTACTTATTTTCTCACAAGTGAAATGTATTGCATAAAATAGTGTTAGTACGTGCTATGAGCGTAGTGATAGCTGGTAGCTTGGACCGACGGCCAATTTAAGGGGGCCAGGTACCAAAGGTAGGTAAAAACACTGCGAACTTTTCTTTTTTTCTCTTGATTTTTACATATGATGCTCAGGTAACTATTTCAATACTTTATGTAAGCTCCCAGACTAATGGCATGGGCCAAACATCTTCCCAGACATACATAAAGTGTCTGAATACCAATACGCTCACACATATACAGCTCATATTCAAAATATTAAAATAATTACTTTTCTTTTACAATTTGAAAATATCGTTTAGTAATGTAATATCTTCTAATGCAAAAATGCAAATGATATTTTTATTAAGAACTTATTGCCGATTAAAATTATTTGTTATCTTAAAATTAATATCATTTTTAAAAAATTAATTTAAAAAATATATTTTGAAAAGCGAAAATATTAGAATATTCATTTAAGTAATTCAAAATATTGGAATATTTCAAATTAATTCATCTTTAAGTATAACCAAATCATAACTGACATTCAATAAAAAACACTGATTAAATTCAGACGATTTTATTTAAAATCAGTATTCTTTTTCAGTTTATTTGCTTTATCATCTTAAAATGGATTACTTCGGTAAGTTGAGCTGAACGCGCTTCTTTTGTATTTCTGGGAAGATGTTTGGCCCATGCCATTGTTCTGGGAGCGTACATAAAGTATCGAAATAGTTCCCTGAGCATCATATGTAAAAATCAAGACTGAGAAAATAAGAAAAGTTGTGCTTTCAAAAGTGTGTGTGTGAAAAAAATGTAGTGTTTTTACCTACCTTTGGTACCTGGTACCCGTAAATTGGCCGTCGGACCAAGCTATCAGCTATCACCACGCTCATAGCACGTACTAACACTACTTTATCCAATACATTTTACTTATGAGAAAATAAGTAACGTCTGGGGGCCCTGGGATCTTGCTCTAATTGGGCATATATTTGTTTGCAACAGAGTGTATCTGATGCAATATAGTGTGCTGTGTCAATCATTTTTTGTGTGTATTTATTTTTCAGTTTATTATTCCAAATTTCGTTACTCAATAGAGTTTAAGTTAATATTTCAAAAATGCAGTTTTTTAGCTACTGTTGCGAAAATTTGAAAAAATCACAATTAAAAAATTTTTAATAACAAATTTCAATAAAAAAGGATATGTAACCGTAAATATTTTTAAAAAATAAAGAATCATTAAAATAATTAAATTTCTGTGTGTGAAAGGCATTCAATGAGAAAAATCACGTCATAAAAGCCCGCGTAAAAACTAGTCGTTGGGGGAGGGGGGGGGCACCGTGATACTTACCCATCATAATATAAAATAGAAAATAAAACGCGTGTAAACTATCTATGGCAATTCCAAAAAAAAAATTAAACGCATAATTAAATAATTTTAATATACATAATAATGCTCTATTAATGAATATCTGATGAGTCAATTTCGACAAATTATATAAAACGCCAAAATACTCAAGTAGTACCGGATTGCGTAAAAGAAACATCCTTATAACTCCAAAAATAATTATCATATTAACTAACAATTTACTTTGTCGAATTAAGCGTCTCATGTCCAATTGAAATATATTTCTGAATTGAAATTTGAATGAAATACAAAGTCATGAAAAATCGAAGAATGTAGAAAATAGGATTACAAATATCTCGGCAACTAATAATCCGATCAACTTCGTTTTTTATGCAAAGGTTTTATAGTCTTTTTATTTTATAGTTTTTTACACCCATTCCTTAAATAAAAAAATTCGAAAATTTTTATATAGTACCTTTCATCAGAATGAATTTTTCGAGAGTCCGAAAAAAATAGTTCCGGATCGAGGTTACTGATATTAAATAGGCTTCGTCCCATTCTTACATACTAAGTACATACAAAATTTCAAGTCTCTATCTTAATTTGTTCGGGAGATATAGCGGTTACAGACAGACAGACACACAGACGGACGGACGGCAAAATTTATTTTCAAAAAATATGTTTTTCGAAATCTCCAGTATCTGAAGCGTGTAAATCCGTCATAAAAAATTTTTCGATTTTCAAAAGGATTGCAAGACTTACCCTATACTACATATGATGGGTAAGTAATAGTGCTAAACACATTTGAATTGAAAAACATATTTTAAAAAAATTATAAATCCTATAAATTTTAACTCCACAATACATTTTTTTTTTTTTTTTTTTTTTTTTTTTTTACAAAAAACTACTTATATAGTAATTTAGTTTAATTTTTAAGTAATAAATTAAACATTTAGTTTACTTCATATACTGAATGCATTAGAAGTATCTTACAAAATTTGAAAAAAAAAATTAGATTTGTTTCCTTAAAAAACTAGTAGGATGTGTCAATCCCAAAACTTTCTTCTATCTGATAAGTACATTTTAATATTTAAAAAAAAAAACGTGGTGACCCCTAACTTACCCACTATCGAATTTCCCCGAACATTTGACCTAGCCTAATGAGATTCTGTTATCCGAAAAAACTAAAACGCAAAATTTAATTAATATTCTGAGAAAATGAGTTAGTAGTGCCTCATGTTGGGTAATTTATACTAAAACCTAATAAGCAATAACTTATGTCAAGACCTAAATGAATCTGAAATTTGATGGAATTTCGTCCATTAGTTCTTGAGATATAGTTATAACCAAAAATTTGCAAAACGTAGCACAGCAACACCATATCTTGACAATTTATGCCAAAATGTAAAAAAGCGTCTAATTATGTTATGGTGTAAAAGAATATGAAGTTTGATGAAATTCTATGCATTAGTTCTTGAGATATAGCTAGTTTAAAAAAACCGAGTAAAATATAGCACAGCAGCACCATCAGTTGAAAAGATTTATAACAAAACGTAATCATCGTGTAATTATGTTATATGTCATTTTATAACAAAATCTGAAGTTTGATGAAATTCTGTGCGTTGGTTGTTGAGATATAGCTATCGGAAAAATCGTGCAAAATGCAGCATAGCTGCACCACCTGTTGCAAGGTTAATACCAAAATGTAATCAGCGTCTAATTATGTTATATATTCTAGTGTAACAGAATCTAAAATTTGATGAAGTTCTCTGCATTAGTTCTTGAGATATAGCTGTCGCAAAAATCGTGCAAAATGTAGCATAGCAGCGCCACCTATTGGGCAGTTCACACCAAAACCTTATCAGCGGCTATGTATCTCAAGGTATCGCGGAATCTGAAGTTTGGTGAACGTCTGTGCCTTAGTTCTTGAGATATAGCTTTCATGAAAATCATGAAAAACGTAGCATAGCAGCGCCACCTGCTGGCCAATTTACACCAAAACCTAATCAGCGTCTATGTATATCAAGGGGTCACAGAATCTGAAGTTTGGTGAAATTCTGTGCATTAGTTCTTGCGATATAGCAATCTTGAAAATCATGAAAAACTTAGTATAGCAGCGCCACCTGTAGGCCAATTTTCACCAAAAACCAATAGGCACTAATTCATATCAAGGTCTAACTGAATATAAAATTTTATTAAATTTCGAGCATTAGTTCTTGAGATAGAGCGCCCACAAATTTTTTGTCACATACAGACAGACTCACAGACAGACAGACGGACAGACTCACAGACAGACATTTTCTAAAAATAGTCAAAACGTGTTCAGGACCTTCTAAAACGTATAAATCCGTCGAGAACTGGAAGTCGAAAATTTTCATGAATCCAATACTTTCTTCTTGTAAATATAGAAGAAAGTAAAAATTATAAAATTTTAGACACGGATTTGTATTTTAAATGAATGCATCTGACTGGATAAGGGATTGAAATGAGATAACCAATCAATTAACGGAGATCAAGATAAGACATCAGTAAAGAAAATTAATAAAGTTTTGTAGAGTTTGTTAAACTTTCTTTTAAAAAGAAATTATTTCCTTCAAATTTTATAATATTTAGGAGAAATTAAACCCATCAATGTTATTGCGTTGTTTGTTTAAACTTTCCCCCCTATATTTGGATTTTCCATGAAACGTATTTATTATTAAGAGCCCACACTACTCGGTGAAAAAGACCCGGCTGATAATGTAAAGTCTATGGGGGTCGTTCTTTTCAAATATATCGCTCAAATTTTAATATTTTAACATGATTTTTTTTTTTTTTTTTTTTTTTTTTTTTTTTGCATAGAATATTTGAGGACGATCTACAACCGGGTTAGTTTTTACTTTTTCAATGTTCATTCCAGATTTAAAAAAATACTTTTACTTTCGAAACCAGTTAGAAATGGTTCTGAAATAGAAATAATCATACCTGAAAAATCTTAAATCAAAATTGAGAAAGTAAAAACTTCCCCGGTTGTTGGTCGTCCTCAGCTATCCTATGCAAAAAAAAAAAAAAAAAAAAAAAAAAAAAAAAATAATTGTAATTTAAGAAATTACCCCAACCATTTGAAAAATGTTTCACTCGATACATTCATCTATCATTTTAAGCTAAATACCAGTTGTTTTATTGTGTATTATCCGTGCCACTGCTATAAATGACTTTATACATGCTGCAATTTGAAGGTACGGTTCGTTTAAGTTATATCACTCTATTGTCGCCAAGCATAAAAGTTGGCGACGAAAGAAACATTTCAAACTATTTAACATTGTTGGTGCAAAAGTAATCATTATTAAAATACAGCTTTGGCATATACTGTTATACTTGTAAGACTTTGGCATATATTGTTTGATTTTACAGAGCAGAATTTTGGTGATGGAGGTTTTAAACCAAAATCGATCGCAGCAGATGCATCTGTGAATGGGTCCATCAGACATCGAATCAAAAAAGTTTTTTCCCAGTTTTTCCCAAGCCGATTGCTTTTTAGTTTTCTTTTTAGGTGGTGGAAAATCAAGAGTAATAGCTATAACATTTTCCGGCTTGTTAGAATCACTATTGGCACTCAAATTTTCCTGGTTAGAACCGACCGATAGTAAAACGCCATGGCTAGTGGATTGGTCGCCCTGGCGACATGATGTTTTACAATTAATCGGTTCGGCATTAAATTGCTTCCTTTTTCGTGATCGCCTTTCAACACGTAATTGGTTTTCAGCGGCTCAATAATCTTTTGATTTTATCATTTTCTGCATTGAAAGACGTTTTTGCGCCAAACCAAATACAGTATTACTCAGTTATCCCGTCGACCAATTTCGCCAAATGATACGAATCGCCAAACTAATAAGCAACTTATACATGTTGACTGTGTTTAATATCATTGAATGCGATATTCACGTTCATTCATTTCTTTGGCTTCGGCTTTTTCCGTATCTGTTAATTTCCGTCTACCCATTTTTAAATTTGTTAGTTTTCTCCTTTATTACAATGATTTTAACCATTTTAATTTACTATTCAAATAAAAATTCTTCTAAAAGTAAAGAATTTAATTTAAATTCAAATAAAAACTCTTCTAAAAGTAAAGAAATTAATTTAAATTCAAAAGTGACCACATCATTTAAAAGTGGTAACATCATTCAAAAGTGGTAACATCATCGGGTCCATTCTCCCGAAAACAACAACCATTTTTCAAATGGTTAAAAAAAACGCCTTCACTGATTTAACATTATTATCCGGGTTTTTTTTCAGTGAGTAGTTTGGGCTCTTAAGAATGTTTCTTGAAGCTTTAACCCTTTCGAGACCTAAGATTTTCTTTCAATGTTTAGAAAAAATTTTTGTTCCTTTAATAACATTAACTGCAGCTATCCAAACAGATTAATTAGAGTTTAACGAATATTTCATTTTCTAAAACTTAACAAATGTTGTTGTTTTGCCTGCTATTCAATTCACATTCATATGACAATGGGTTAAGGGAGAACTCCTGGAGAGAGATAGAAAATATTATATTGCAACAACATTTAACTATTTTATAAGTTTCTAATACTTTCTGAGCTTTATTACACATGATTCTTTCAAGAAAGTATCCTTTATTTTAAATTTAAAGTGTGAAATACATGTTTAAAATAAAATCATCGCAATCGATGCAAAGAGAATTTAGGAAATATTTATTATTATTATTATTATTATTACTTAATTTCCTAAATGTTAATCAAGTCGTATAGTAAATACATAGACATTTACGAAAATTACTGCATGTAAACAGCAACAAAAGTATGTGATAAAACGAAGTATTACTCAATTAAAAAACATGTATTAATAGTTCAGCAGACTCGAAAGGGTTAAATAAAATAATATGGGTTCGGAATTTAAAAAAACCTTCCTTATCATATCTTCGAAAATATAAGTAGCTTGTTAAAATTCATTGAATACATAGATAATTAGTCTTACAGATTAGAATGAGTTTTCCTCTCCAGACCCGACAGTTTATTTATGTACTTTAATTTAAATTTATGTTACGTACATATATTAACAAACTGATAATTAAGAAAATTTGAACAACAAAAAAAAAATTGCATTTTTTTTTTTATATACATAAAATCTGATAATACTTCGGGACTCAAAAAAAATTTTTTTTGACAATTTCTTGGGATTTTTTTATTTTACTTTTTTGCATTGCAAAAAACATATAAAACATAAAATAAATGCATGTTTAATAATTTTTTAATACTGAAGGACTCTACAAATGGTGTCTTGAAGCAGAATAAAATTATATTTACACTGGAATTTTTGTACATTTCATGCATTTCTGCTCGTGGCCGTTTTTGTATAACCCGTAGCTCGCTAAAAAGCGTTATGATAAACAAATTGCTATTTTGTTCGGTTTTGCTAACTATTAAACTCCATTAACGTCAATTTTTTTCTTCTGAATGTTATTTATATATGTGGGAAAAAAATTGCAAAGATGCATATCCTATAGTATATATCAGGTCTGAAAGAGATTACATATACTTTACATTATCATGATTGCATTTTTGGTTGCATAAAACACAAATGTATCTAAAAGAATGATTTCTTTTTTATTTTCTTCTATTCAGCTTTCTTTACATTGAAAGTTCGTGAATGGAAATTTTCAGTTGAGAAATATTTCCATATTTCTATTAAAAGAGCTATAGTAATTCTATAGTAATTGTATTTCTATATTTCGTGATTCTATAAAATACAAATATATAAATATACAAATATATATATATATATATATATATACAAATATATATATATATATATATATAAAAGAATTGAACGGAGTTATAAATATTGCAGAAAATCTCTACAATTTCAGATTTAGTTAATTAAGTTTAATTGACAAAATTCTGCTAAAATTCATGAAATGATTATCTAAATCTTCTAACATATAGTCTATACGATTCATGAAAAGAGCTTTAGAAAATGGTCTTTCATGAATTGATAATTTAGGACATAAAGTGTTAAGAATCGTAAACCAACACGTAAAATATAAATAATTTCTCTATTCAAAAATAAATAATATAATCACAATCGTTGCCGTAATTATATTTCTTTTTACCGAAGCTCTCTTTTGGATTATTTTAAAACAGATGTTGTGTATAAAAATATGAAAACTGTTATTATAAGACTGAATAATATAAGCTAAGGCAAACTTGAATGCATTTTTAAAAATAAATAAAACTTTATATACAAAAAATAAAACACTAAAAAAACATTCAAATGTACAAGAGTAAACGTTTCGCCAAGCTACACGCAAGGCCTCGTCAGTACAAATAATTATTCATTGCATAACAATGCAAAATGTGTATTGCAAATTGAAAACTGTTAGTTTTATAGAGCTCGATAAATTGCATAGATATTTTATAGCATTGTAAGAGCAGATCTTTTCTATGTGTGTGTATGTATGAACATTTTATTTAAAAAACGACTATAGAAATTTTGACAAAATTTAGTATTTTATATTTTGGGGTGCGAGAGGACCATTGACTTACGTCATATATTCCAGGAAATTCAATTAATGGCTCATTTTAAAGTCAATGCATTTCAATTAGAATGGAAGTTGAAACAATTATTAACATGTTATATAATTTTTTTATTCAATAAAATCTTTTTTAGAACTTCACGGGAAATTTTCACAGCTCACATAAAGTTTTCTCAAAGCACACTAATGTCCATGACATTCCCTTGGTGAAAAACGCTGACTAAATAAACAAAAATGTGCGAATGAAATGTTAATGTTTTTGAAGCACGATTTGTTTTATAATGAGTGAAAAAAGATTTTGCGCATATGAAAGATAGAAAATATAATTATTAATATGTTATACTAAAACAGCCAGCAGCAGAAATGTACGAAAGGTACAAAAATGCAAGCGGAAATAATTTTATTCTGCGTCACATCCAGAAGAAGTAATTGATTAAAACTACAAAAAATGTTTTGTTGAGTACATTTTGATTGTTTTAAGCGAATTTTTTAGTTAACGCTAATTATTGAAAATGTATTTTTTTACGTACCATTACATAATAAAGCTAATCAGAGCTTCACAAGAAATTAAATATTTCTTAATAACAGTTATTGCACAGTAACTTACCCATGATCCGTAGTACAGGGTAAGTCTTGCAATCGTTTTGAAAATCGAAAAATATTTTTGACAGATTTACACATTTCAGGTAGTGGAGATTCCGAAAAACACATTTTTAGAAAAAAAAATTGCCGTCCGTCTGTCTGTGTATCTGTAAACACTCTATCTCCCAAACAAATTGAGATAGAGACTTGAAATTTCGCATGTACATAATATATAAGAATGGGACGAAGCCTATTTAATATCAATAACCTCGATTATCCAAAACTATTTTTTTCGGACTCACGAAAAATTCATTCTGGTGAAAGTTCTGGTTTTTTATTTGAAAGAGTGGAGAAAAGACAATAAAATAACAACAATTTTGCATCAAGAACGAAGTCGATCGCATTATTAGTTGCCGAGAAATTTTTAATCTTATTTTCCATATTCTTCGATTTTTTATGAACCTGTATTTCATTAAAATTTCAATTCAAAGATATATTTTAACTGGAAATGAGACGCTTAATCAGAAGCAGTACATTGTTAGTTAGTATGATTATTATCTTTAGAGTTATAAGGATGTTTCTTTGACGTAATTAACTAAACTAAATAATTCTGTAATTTTTCTTAATACTATTATGGTTGAGTGAGTTAAATAAAATGTTTGTATTTTTTATTTTAATAAGATACATTTTGTATATTTTATATTATTAGGCATGGGAGAGTTAAATAAAGGGTTTTTTCAATCAGCTGTTTTATTTTCTTTAATATGTCTATGCATGATAAAATTAACTAAACTGCTATTTAATAAGAACCGTCATTTGCTTAGTAAAAAGCATTTTAAACAATTTGTACTTTTAAATTAGTAAATTTTATGTGTGAAAATATTGCGAGAAAAAAATTATATTTCTTTGACTGTTTGAAGTAGAGGATTTTTTTTTTTCAATTTCCTGTGAAATTCCATAACATTAATTTTTAGTAATCGAAATTAAATAAAAATATGAATGCAAATTACTTTCACAAACTGCACTTCAATGTCTAATCTTTTTTTTTTTTTTTTTTTTTTTTTTTTTTTTTTTTTTTAGCGTATTTGAAATCTATTCAACAAACAAATCCTTCAAATTCGAAAGTAATTTCAATAAATGCAACCTTCAAAAATTCTGTTTGCAATAAGCACCATTAGTTTACAATAAACTAAAGAATGATAACAACTATATTTTAAAAAAATAAATAAATAAGAATATTACGCACTCAACGTACTCAAGCAATACCGAGAAAAAGAACTCTTCAATTTGTCGTTCAGACGAATTGCTTATTCAATTTTTAGTATTTCAACTGGAATGAAATCTCTGCTTTTGGAGAAAAAAAAAATAATCAATAAATACTAAAGTCAAGTGCTTCAACCTTGGTGATATACATGAATTTCGTTTTAAGGTCAAAAATTTTAATTGACTCCACTTTATTAACAGTATTTGATGGTTTCGACACGTACTTTCTTAGAGGCTCTTAAACAGAGAGTCGTATTAATTATAAAGTTTGCCCGTTTAAGTTATATAATTATCATTTTAAACTCAGGATACGGTGACGAGAACGGTGTTATGTATTTAAAAAATTACTTCAGACTATTTCTTAAGTAACAGTCAACAAGTATGCGAATGCCATGAAAAGTGAAATGCCTTATAATCTCTGTCTCCAGAATTTTCTATTTCCAATTATGTAGAATATGAAAAGTTAGTTTTAAAAAGTCAGAAGATATACCATATGTTTTAAAATGAGTTAAATGCCACGTGCTTCCTATTTTTTAACCATCTCTTGGATTTTATACTACAAGGCATTATAAAATATTAACTTAAAACATTTATGATTAATAACATTGACAATGAAAAATTACAATATATGGTATTTAGACTGCGGCGCTACGGAACATATGACACCTTATCTAAACAAGATAAAAAACTTCAAGAAAACTTTTTTAAGAGTTCACATAGCGAACAAAGAAGAAATTCGAGCGGAAGGTAAAGGCGATGTAATTCTCAAATTCTCCGACAAAAATGGTGGATTGCTTGCTGATTTAGCAGATGTTTTATTTGTTCCTAACTTA
Source organism: Maratus speculifer (assembly GCA_964019185.1). NCBI lineage: Eukaryota > Metazoa > Arthropoda > Arachnida > Araneae > Salticidae > Maratus > Maratus speculifer. The sequence continues at coordinate 355,519,870 of OZ025297.1, forward strand.
GGGTCAAACCTCTTATCCGTTGGAAGACTTGTTGAAAAGGGTTTAAAAATTACATTTGAAAAAGAAAATGCAAAAATTATCAACATGAATGGTGAGGTAATATTGAAAGCATTTCGGAAAAATAGACTGTATGAAATTGAAGAACAAACCGAAGTCGTAAAGTCAGTGAACGGCAACTTATCGTTGTGGCATCGAAGATTTGGTCATTTTGATAATGATTCCATGAAACCAGAAATTAAGACGGATTGTCATCGAAATATCCATAAAGATGGTGAAGAGTCTTGTCCTATATGTACATTAGGTATTATGAAAAGTAGTCCCTTCCTCAATAGTTTCAGGGTAAGCACAACTAGACCACTAGAATTAATTCATTCAGATCTAGTTGGGCCTATAGAACCAACGTCGCAGGGAGGTTCTAAGTATTTTGTTAGTTTTATTGACGACTATTCTAGATATACGGTAGTTTTTCCAATAAAATCGAATAACGAAGTACTGTTGAAATTTGAAGAATACAGAAGAATGTCTGAAAATGCCCTTGGAATGAAAATACAAAAAATAAGAACTGGCAATGGCGGCGAATACATTAGCAAAGATTTTGAGGAATATTTAGCAAATCATTCCATTAAACGACAGTGCATGGTTTCTAGAGTACCTCAGAGGAATTCAGTCGCTAAAAATGTAAATCAAAAGTTGTTGAATATGACAAGGCATATGATCAAAGAATCGGGAATACCGGAAAATCTCTGGGCTGATGCTCTAGTGACAGCCTGTTATGTAAAAAACAAATGTCCTTCGATTGCCATACATGGAAAAATTCCAGAAGAATTGTGGACCGGAAAAAGTGTTCATACTGAACATCTTCGGGTATTTGGTTGTAAAGCATGGATTGCATTAAATCCTGGTGTAACATTTGGAAATCTAGATTTTTCAGCAATTGAATGCATATTTATTGGATATTCAGATGAAATAAATTGCTATAAATTGTGGGAAAGAAAACGAAATGTTTTCTTCATTACTGATGATGTAAACTTCGATGAACACATTTTTCCTTGTAAAACAGAAGTAGGTGAAGAGAAAATACTTGACAACAACCAAAAATCAAACATCATGACTATAAAGATTGAAAATGAAACTGAAGAAGGGCCTAAACCATCTTCAAATAATATAACTAATGTCAAAATAGTGCACGAGACAGTGGGAGTAAACAATACTCATGAAGCAATAAGTGAGGTATCGATACCTAGTGATGTGGAATGCCAACAAGAAATAACATACCAAATACCGATTCCTCTTGAAACAGAATTTGGAATTGTACCAAGGCATGCGAAATCACATTCCGAAGACGATGAAGAGTTTTCTACAACTGAGGAAATTGTTTTTAAAAATACATTAACACATAAGAATAAAAATACTAGAGGAAGAAGGAGAAAAAGATTCCGATTTCGATCAAAGTATTTTAATAAAAAGAAAGTCTTTCCTCTATCGAATTACAAACAAAAATTGATTAAGAGCTATCGAACGAAAATTTAAAATGGTGATGCACGTGTAAGAATTGAGATTCGATATGAAATATTTCTTAAATTAGACTGTTTCAAAAAATTACTAAAGTAGTGTATGCTTTAAAGATCTACATTTCTCTATACCTGGATGTAATTAAGTTTGGATATTGCATTAAACTTCGGTGCACTAGGGTGAATAAAATGAGTTTTAAATTTAGTAAAACAATGAAATATATTTTTGAATTTGGAGTAAAATACATGCAAAAATTATATTGAGACTATAAAGCATTGCATCATATTGTTTTCTACAAAAGGAAAAATGTTTACAAACTCTCTGATAAAAACTGAAAGAAAGATGGAATTATCATCTTTTAGCAAATGCAAGGATATTACTATTTTTTTATTTACAATAGACAATATATGCATAGTATTTCTTGGATGAAAATGGAATATATTTGCAATCAGTTTAAAACATAAGGTTCGCAAACAAAACAACATATCTATTCTAATTTGGTGGACCCGTTGTTAATTTTATTCATTTGAATTTCAAAAACAAAAATTCAAGAAGTCAGAAAACAAAATTTCAAATTTTTATTTCATAAACTTCTGAGTAATAGTAATTGTTAAACTTTAGGAAACCGTATGAACGCTATTATTATTATTATTATTATTTTTTTTTTTTTTTTTTTTTTTTTTGTTCTCTAAAAAGCAAAATGCACAAGAAATTAATAATTATTTTGCAATATAAACTATTCAAACAGGACAGAAAATGTAGCTTTAATTGATTGTTCGACACGTGTACAGTGTTATTTGTTTAACACATAACAAAATCAAAACAATTTTTTGAAAGTGCTGGCTGAAAGTAGAATAAAATTGCATCATGACGCTGCATGAAATGTATGTGCTTTAGCGACGTGTGGATATTTTTATAAGTAAAACGCAAAACATTGTCGTCTTCTCTTATAAGAAATGGGCTTAATTAATAGATTGTTTTACGCTAAAAACTTCACACGCACTATAATATATACAAATTTAATTATGTAACAGACATATTTATATTATTAAGGTTTGTGTCTGTGGAAAGAAAGAAAAAATTGGAACTTTTGGATGGAAGTGAAGAGAAAAATGAAATCAATTTGTGCAATAAATCTTTGCTTACTGCACAACATTACAAAAATGCCATACTGTATAGAATACATGAATGTTGATGTTATTGTTCTTTCCATCTATACAAAATCAAAACAAATTAAGATTTCTTTTTCAAACTCCTTGCAGAAAATTTAAGAAAACTAAAAACTTTGTGCACTTAAAACTTTCAACCACAACACTGTTCACTCAGTCATAGTAAATGTATATTTATCAGAAATATTGGTACTATTATCTTTCCTTTATAAAAAGCAAAACAAATTTGAAGGAATAAGAAGATAACTGTACACATATCTAACTAACTGTACAAGCTTCTTAAATAGATAACAAGATTTAAATATTATGCTGTATTCAACATGTCAGTAATTTTATTTTTTCACCAGTAAAAATCTAAATTACAATATATATAATTTTTAATAACCAAATTATTTGTAATTAATTTGTGTTACTAAATAGTTACAATTTGGTTTAACAGATTCAAACGAAATTTTTAGGTATGTATAGTTTTTTTTTACTCTCTTACTGTCAAATCCAAGTTAACTTATTCAGTAAACTCAATTTTCCCTGCAATACATAGATTTTTAAAAATTCATATAAGTTTAAAAAATTAATAAAATTTTAAAACATTAAGTAATGAATAGTTTTCTAAATATTTATCTCCATATTTATAATTATTTTTCCTCATGTTACAATATTCACCTCTTTTTAAAATTTAAAAATGTTAAACATGAATTTTCATTACAAATTTTCTTTTTTGCTCTACAATCATGGAGTTAATTAAAAAAATTACTTGTAATGAGAATAGGAGAATATGTCTTATAAATAACAGCGTTGTAACAATCGAAAGTTAAAAACAGTGTTGTTATAAAAAAAAAATTCACAATAGAATCTAAGAAAAATCTGTCTTTGATTTTGGATTACATGAGATTTGTCCCTTTCGGATCTGGTGTACTATATATATATTCTTTTGCTATTATTTACATGTATTAATGTTAGTCCATGTCTATTCATTTGCTATGTGGCTTTATTTATGTTTAGGTATTTAGTAATAATAATAATTATTATTATTTGCTTTATTCTCTTTGAGCCGTTTGCTGTTCTTTTTTTTAAACCTCTATTTCAATCTTCAAATTAAAAATAAAATCTATTTTCCTTTAAAAATCACGTGTAATAAAGCGAAAAATGTATTATAAAGTTGTAATATAAGTTAAATCTTATTGTAATACAATATTTTCTAAACATCAGCAAAAGTTCTCCCTTAGCTTGTTGTCATATGAATATTAAGCGAAAAGTACACAAAACAACAGCATTCTTTATCTTTCAGACTTTTTTTTTGTTAAGACCTAATTAATTTATTTAGATAGCTAATGTTAATGGTATCAATGTAAAAAAGATTTTTTCTGAAAACTGAAAAAAAAAAGTTCGGACCCGAAAGGGTTAAATTAACTTCATTGTTACATGTGAGGATCGCATTTTGTAATCTGTTTTTCAATTACTTTCTTATACGCTAGAATTGAAGAAAAAATATGTTCGCAGGCTGGTTACGATGAGAATAAAGTATTTAAATAATTTTAGAGTTTTGTTACAAATTAATATATTAATTTTAAGTCATTTGCCCTTTTACCCGCCACAGGTGATAAATAGCTAAAAGTTTATAAGGTTTTAAATTTTTGTCCAGTTACAACAGCAAAGAATTTAACTAAGTACCAAAATATGTTCGTCAAAAGGCGCTAAATGTGTTTGAATTAAAGTTAATCAATTTTAGACATTAAAAATTTAAAAAAAAACATTTTTATCAACTAATATTTCATATTTAGTACATTATGATTATAAATTCAGAAATTTGTATACATCCCTAAAATGCACTTAAAACAGTGATTTCTTTTCTTTCCTTCTAAACCATATCTTAAAACTAAAATGTAGCAAAAATCACAAATTATAAAATATATTGTTTTTGTAGAGTTTGGAAAAAAAATGAATATTTTTAAAATGTTAGTAAAAATTGAGCAATGCGATAGCAATAATTTAAACTAACGTGTTTGTTTAAGTATTTATTTTTTATTTATTGAAGGAATTTATATTTTAAAAGTAACATAAACATAAATTTACCCATAGTATTAAGTATATATATATATATATTATAATCATTATTGTAAAAAAAAATATGATAAAGAGTAATTTATATAATATATATTATATAATAAACAAGATGATAGTTTTTTAAGATTAAACATTAGTAATTGTGTTCAGAAAATAACGAGATTTTAAATGCCTTCAGTCTTAACTACAACAAATTTCGTTTTATACTTTCCGGCACAGGCAAATTCTGTTTCTAAAATATGAAATGATTAATTGACAGGGGAATTTACAAATGATTATTTTTAGAAATTAAGGACACCCAACTTTAGACTTTCATTGTAAAAGCAATTTATTTTTTCTAAAATGCTCTTGTCGCCTTTAATGAGTTTGGAATTAAAACTAGCTGTACCGAAAGTATTATTACTATTCCGGAAAGGGTTAATTTATTGGAAATTCCATGCGTAAATAATATATGAAATATTTAATTCAAAATAAGAAAGAATAAAAGTAATAGAAATTAACAAATATAAAAAATTCATAATACGAGTAATTATAATTAAGAAATATAAATATTATATTAATAAATTAAGGAATTTTAAAGAATAGTCTCGTATAATCACATGAAATTTTAATATTTATTACCTATAGGAAAATTGAATTTTTTTAGAGCATGTTTCTATAAAAAGGTACTTTTTAGAACACACTAGCAGAAATGAATACTTTTAATGAGGCAATTAATGAAGCATAAATAAATACACACTTATGCCTTATAATGTTTTACAAACATAGCTGAAAAGCATTATATACAAACTAAAACTGAATGCAAAATAAATAGAATAACTAAATGGACATGGGATTTAAAAATAATTGTATTTTAGCAATATCTATATAATACTCATGCAGTTAAGCAAGGCATTCCTCCGTTGCTGATATTAAAAAAATATTATTATCCTAGAACCCCCCCCCCCAAAAAAAAAAAAAAAAAAATACATTGAATACTATCAATAAATCAGTCACTGGATACAGATTCTGAAAAAATTTACATTTACTAACTGTTATCATGAAAAAATCATTTTAAATGCATTCGAGCATATCATTTGTTAAAAGGAATGTTTGTTAAAGTCTTTTAGAAGTTTATGTATAAATAATAATACTATTAATAGCTTTGAACAGCAGTATATTTACATCTCGGTGCAACCATATCATTTTTTGAGCAAATAAAGCAACATTTCAAGTATTTGTATTCTAATATATATATCTTTTAAAATACGTCATCTAATTAATGTTCATTAATTTTGAAATGATATTGATTTATAAAAAATAATTGTGAGTTTGAATTTGTTGTACTGTTTTTTATTGATGTAAATTTTTGTAAATTAGCCTAAATTACAGTGATACTAATAAAAAGCAGATTATATAGAATAATTTAACTGATGAACTCCATTACACCTGATTCTCCATTTTTTCTGTTCGTCAATTTCAACCATGCACGAGTTAATTTAAACGTAAACATCCATTTTAGAAGAGTTAATTAAAATTGAATTTTTTAAAATAGACCGTTTTCTAATATGATATTAAATTTATTTTTCCGTTTAATTTCAATTTTTCATTCTTCACTTTGTATACGATCCCTAAAAGTTAGTTTATATTTTTTGCTGCCCTCTTTGGTGGTACACCGGTTTGGCGATACCGGCTAAATGTGGTTTCGCCGTAAAAAGGACATTGCACTCGAATTTGGATATCTTATTTAATACTTTTTATAATTGATTTCTGAATGAATGACAAAATCATGGTCTGAAAACTAAAACTTTGAAATTGATTAACTGTGCCATTTTTTGTTGTACAAAAGCCGAACCTTTTACATTAAATCTGTTATGATTTGTTCAAATTTTTAACTAAATATAACTACAATGGACTTCATAAGAATTAGATCTCATAATTTTTATTAAAAAAATTAATTTAAACAAAATCACAACATAAATATTAACCTCATTTTAAACGATTTTGTAATTGGAACTATACGGTTGAGAAGATCGGCGTTAAATAATATATTGCACCCTGTGTATATGTATATATAATGCCTCTGGAAATAAACTTTAAAACACAGCTAACAAATTCTATTAGCAGAAGCTGGAGAAGAATATCTAGTGTTAAGATTATATATATTTAATTTATAAATAGAATATGAAAATATATATTATATAAGGTAACATGAATAAAGTTAAATGGAAGTAATATGAAGTTAAAAATATAACATACTCAAAGAAATAGTGACCTAAACTCAATGTTTAGAATGCCTAAAAATAATCCCTAGAATTAGTGCAAGAAAAATTTCTAAACATCAGTTTATATAAAATTTATTATTAACTTACGTTGGAACATGAATAATTAAAAAAATATTTATTAATGATTTGAGCATATAGATACATATTACTTTCCTATAACAGTTAATATTATGAAGTTATCTAAACTCAATGTTTAGAATGTCCAATAATAATGCACAGAACTGTCACAAGAAAAATTTCTAAACATTAGTTTATATAAAATTCATTATTAACTCCCGTTGGAACATGAATAAATAAAAAAAAATATTGATTAATGATTTCAACATACATATATATACATATTACTTTCCTATAACACTAAATATTATGAAAGCACACTTGTAAAGTACACTTGGCAAAAAAGAGAAAATATATTCAGTGAAAGTTTTTTTTTCGATAAAAACTGCCCTAGTTCTGTAAAATTTTCCCTATCAATCATAGACGTAAGATAGAATGCTAGATTTGTAGTGTTTTCAATTTGAAGCTTTTTTAAATTTTAATTAGTATGTTTAAAATTTTGTGATAAATATAACAAACTAATAATTATGCGAAGAAGATTATTTATTAGTTGCTTTTTATATTCTTCCATATGGATTGATTTCCTGGTATATGTATTAAATGAGATATTTTATGCTTATAAGTTTTACAAAGCTTTAACAAAATGCAATATTTTTGTTACTGATTTCATCCTTTTAACCTATTTGTGTACGATTAATACACTTTTAACTTTACAATTTATGTTACTTTGCAATTTGCGTGACTATTTAAGTCAAAGTAACGTAATTCTTCTTTTTATGGGTATATTACAATATAAATGAAAATTCATATGTGATTCATATGTATGATATTAAAATACAAGCCTTGGAATATATTTAGAAATTAATTAAATTACACCAATTTATATTACATTATACAGAATCAACGAGCAAAGACATTAATGTGTAAATTTATATATTAAGCAAACATCGGAAATTTTATATTTAGATACAATATTTATTGAAAAGGAAAATACAGCGTTCCACATACAATAAAATTTGAAGTGTCTAAAAAATAGGCTCTTCGTTTTGTTTAATTATTACGAACTTTTTTGGAAAAGGATTAAATTTAAAATCACTACTCTGCAAACGAGTTGAATAATATAGTAAATGTTAACTGCAACGAACAGAAATGTATGTTAATTTGTAAATAATTAAATACTACAACTGAATACAGAATATTTTTTTAAAGTAATTTAAAGAAGATATTAACTGGAATGCAATCCTTTAAGAGCTACTTCTTAAAATCTACGTAACTGTTTAATTACGCTTTTAGAATCGTGAAGAGATCTAGATATTTTAAAAATAAATTAAAACTGTAGCCTGGTGCACAAAAAGCTGTTGGGTAAAATTGATCAAGTTCATTAAGATTAAAATTGGGAAATGTTTACTTTTAACAGTTTTGAATAGTTTTGGCAAATAATGATCAGGCAAAGCTAAATTCTTCATCTGAATAAAGAATTAGTAATTTAATTTAAATATGACAAAAAAGGCATGCAAATTTCGATATTTTAAAATATAAAAAAGAGAATTTTTTTTTCATGATGTAAAAAATAAAGACTATGTTAAAATATTTTGAAACTTGGTAAATACAAAAATTATGTAAACCATGCAAATGAATAGGAATATTTTAATATTAAACTCATGTAACGCTTTATTTGTTACTAATGTTTACAAAAAATACAATCTATGGTAATATTTTAGCGCCACCGTCTTTACTCAAGAATATCTCCACTCCACTCAATCCTTCGAACAAGTTGTCCGTATAAGTTATACTTACTTTTTCTCTTACACTGCAAATTCGTGAAACACTTATGAAACAATAACTGAACATAATTATTAACATTTAAAACTAAAATCTTTTTTCGATTATGCTTTCAATGCTTTGCGAATGTGCTGTGCCAAATAAAATTATCGTGCAAAAAGTGATTTTAAAATTTTCAAGAAGAGAAGATTAGTCCAGTAATTTTAGCCAAAAAAGGGTCTTTCTTCGGAAAAATTTTTAATAAAGGTTTTTTTTCCACAGAAAGTTTTGTTATGCCATTTTAAACGCTATCTTAAAAGTCCCCGACATTCTGCTGTACGCTTCCCCCTTTTAGGGGGATTTGGGGGGGAAAAGGGGGCAAAATATATATTTAGCTATATGAGCAAGCAATATATCATTTCCGATGTAATTTTTAACGCTGATTCGAATAAACGTAGACCAAGTTGATAAGACCAATCGTTTCTGAGTTATAACAGTTTTTATATATTAAGAAATTCAAATACAGTGAAACCTCCAAATAAGGGACACTTATGGGACCGGAACTTTTGTCCTTTAAATAGAGATGCCCTTTATTCGGAGTTTTTATATTTTTTTTAATTAATCGTTCTGAAGGATATAAAAATAGGAAAACATTAAAGATGTTGCCCCCTAAATGACCCAAAGTGTATAAATTATGTTAATCAGATAAAAGAAAGAAAAGAGAATTATTAATTAAAATTTTCAGTTAATTACTAAATCATTAAAAGATTTGTAGAATTGTTGATTTGTATTTTTTATGCAAACTATGTACATGCAGAAAAAAGTATAAAAACATTTGGTAAAATTTTTCTTGAAGTAACAATCAAAAGGAATTGTTTTACAAATTTCAATTTTTCAGTGTACACCTAATTTTCATCATTGCTTTCAATGCGGATAAAAGCACTAATGTTGAATCAGAATTGTGGGTAAATAAATGGTCGTTAATTGTGTCATATGCTTCTGTATCAACATGACTGTCTGTCTGTTTGATAAATTGGCAAAAATCTCTATTTTCATTTTCATCACAGACTACTTCATTATCTGAAATGCAAAAACCAGTCTCTTTAATCTCATTTTCAAGTGTCCCTTAAATCGAGTGTCCCTTATTCAGAAGTAAATACATTACACGTAATATATTAAGGGACTGGTACCGGAAGTTTTGTCCCTTAAATAGAGGTGTCCCTTATTCGGATTTTCCCTTATTTGGAGGCTTCACTGTATTTTAAGTACACATTATTCATAAGAACGACCTTTTCTTTAGTTTGAATCTCATAAGCCAAATATCACGGTCGATATGACTAGTAGTTCCCAGTTGCATTGGCGTCCATACGTACGGCAAAGGGGAAGGGGGTGCCCCCCCCCCCGGCTCGCGTATGTATATATTTTTATTTTTAAACAAATATTTATAACGTTTTAGCAGAAAACATGACTGTTGAAATATTTTTTTTTTTCTTTCAACAGCTCAACATATCCTGTATTCTTATGTAAGGGGCTTTTGTATTGTAAAGTTGTTTTTGCAGTTGTATCCTCTATACAACTAATTTTATACCTGTACGATGCTTACGGGGGTTTCCGAAAAGAAAGGAATGGGAAGGTTGACTGATCTCACTCCATCAGTCGTGTTTTATTGAAAGACTTTTTCACTATTAAAAGGTATGACAATTTTTTTTGTGGGACTTCAAGTGATATGGTAATTGAACAGTCACTCATAAAGTCCTCAAAGATACAAGGAAGCTTTGTGCGTGGAAGGAGCACAAAAGAATATGTTTTAACAAAGTTTATTGTCGGGTTAGTAAGTGCAACCAACATTTCTGAAGGAATTGAAAAGTTCTGTGATGTTTTCTTTGCAAGTGGAAAACAGAGTAAACAGAGTATCAGAGTGGTTTTATATCCACAGTACTTTCCAAAGTTATACAAGTGATTATGTCCTTTGCAATAGGGGTTACAGATGATGTGGAAAAAAAACTGCTAAGATGCACTGAACCTTAGTGCAACTATAATGGCAAAAAAGGTCGGTGGCAATTTTTTCACGTGCCGAACGAGTTCTTTCTCTTCAAACACTGAACAGTCACATAAAATTGCATGATGTTACCGTTTCTATAGATCCATTGCTGCTGTTTCAAAGAATTTGTATCATGAAGAGATCCTACGACGAGCTCCGTGAATGTTGGAAGTTTGAACTGGATTTTTACCCAGTAGCAATTTTCGATGAAATTGGAATGAGATAAACAAAAAAGTCATCCATATTCAACAGTTTCAGTCCCTTAGATGTCCATCCTGATTTTGAAAGAGCGAACTACATTGTTGATGGAGGATATCTGCTTCATCGAGTAGTCTGTCATCAATACATTTCAGTTTTTCAACAGCTATAACCTTAATGAGCATTCATAATTAAGTAAAAAACAATGGAAAATATCGATTTTTATAGAAAAAGGCTGATTTCTTACGATTTTTATCAACTGCAACATCAGTGTATCGACTTACAAGTTGAAAGTTAAACATGCATTCTAGTTTTTCAACAGCTATAATCTTAATGAGTATCGTTAATTAAGTAAAAAACAATGGAAAATATCAAGTTTTATAGAAAAAGACTGATTTCTTACGATTTTTTCAACTCAAACTTCAGATTCTCAATTTGATAGAAAGAAATTTAAGCATGCATTCCAGTTTTGGACAACCATTTCCTTCATGAACATTATTAATTAAGCAAAACAACAGAAAATATTAAATTTTTAACTGATTTCTTCATATTTTTTTTATTAATTTTTTTAATATAAAATCAGAATACACAACTTAAAATAGAAATTTAAAAATTTTTTTTAGTTTTTGAACAGTCGTTACCTCAAAGAATTTCGATAATTGAACAATTAACAAAGGAAACTAATGATTTTTTAACGAAAAAAGACGAATTAAACGAATTTGGTTAACTTTTACTCTAATTGGAAATTTCATCGTACTTTATATATACCAACTAAGTAGAATTTTAATACATAAACGAATAATTTAAAGAAATCCCCAACACACAAATGTGAACCTGCAGAGCATTTCTTATTACGTCATATCTAAACTAAAACTTTTTTCTGCAACCCCTCCATGCATGCATTCCAGGTAGGGGAACATAACAAAGAATTTTGACGTCACAACTTACAAAGGTATACAACAACAAAATGATTACGTTCAAGAAAAAGTATCACATAGAGAGAAAAAAAGAAGAGATTTAAGCTATTTATCCATTCTAGTTTTATAACAGTTACCACAACATCTCCAAATTAAAATTTGGAAGTCATAATGAGTGTAATTAATTAAGCAAAATAATAGAAATATTAGTTTTTCAGAGGGGAAAAGACGAATTTAAACAAATTTTATTAGTTTTACACTAGTTTAATAATAATTTTAAGAGGAAAAAGACGAATTTAAACTTTTTTTTTTTTTTTTTTTTTTTTTTAGTTTTACACTATTTTTTCTCATTTCCAACACGGATATATCAGTTTTAACAGAAGAATTAAACGTATATTTTAGTTTTTAACAACAAAATCTTAACAAGTATCATTAATTAAACAAAAATAAATATCAGTTTTAAAGAAAAGACGAATTTGAATAATTTTACGCTAGTATTTTCAAAAGCAACATGGAAATATCAATACTTATTCACATATTTCACTTATTCACTGTATTCAATACTATATTTAATAAATTTGGATACACTTTAAGAATTTCCTAATCTATAATTATATATTAGCTGTATATTTAATGTTACCCATGTTTTCATCATTAGTTCATAATCGTGAATTTTGTACTTTAAATACCATGTATTCAGGTTCAGATTATTTTTACTTGAAATCATACAGAATTTTTTAACAGAGTTTGTTTTTGAAATCATTGAAGCAACTGTATTTAATATTTTTAACACCAATTTTCTAAGATTTTCTAACATTTTCCGATTATACATTCCTCAGAAGTACATTTCTAAATGCTACAATCACTTTACATATCGAAAAGATATCATTGAAGCAACTGTATTTAATATTTTTAACACCGATTTTCTAAGATTTTTTAACATTTTCCGGTTATACATTCCTCAAAAGTATGTATTCTAAACAATAGAAAATATTAATTTTAAGAATAAAAAGACGAATTTAAACAAATTTTATTAGTTTTACACTATTTTTTCTCATCTCCAACACGGATATATCAATTTTAACAGAATTAAAAGTATATTTTAGTTTTTAAGAACAAAAATGTAATAAGTATCATTAATTAAACAAAAAATAAATATCAATTTTCAAGAAAAGACAATTTTTTACACAAATTTTCAACTTTGAAATACATTTGTTTACATATATTGTTACAATATATTACTAAACTTAAACTTTTTAAAAAGTTTGAATGTCTTTACAAAGGGTTCATATTTATATTTTTCACGTCTTGACTGCATTCGAAATCTTACAACAAAAGTATACTTTTATTATTATTATTATTCTAGAAAACCTAAAAAGTCATTTCTTGCTGCTTTAAACACTTGACATATTAAAACTACTCTGAGATATTCTACCCATATAATTATTCAAATTAGGACATGATTTATCTTACACTTCAAAATTTCTGAATTTTTACAATACTTATTTTCATCAAACTTTATTCTTGATCCTATATATTTTAACAGTACAGAATTTTAACATCTGTTTTTATCTACTTATCAGAAACTTATTAAAACACCCAACAACATTTTCCAAATATGAATATTATCTTTACAGTTTAATAATACAAAACATACACGAATACAAAGTTTAATTTTTACAAACATTTCATATTTCAAACCAAACTTTTCGAAATTTTCACATCATAAGAGCAAACATTAGATGAACTTTTTAACATCAATATTGCTTAGATCTTTTCATCATAACTTTTAATTATGATAATTATCCATTTTTAGGTTGATTGTCGAAAAACTGTATCTGAAATTACATAAACTTAATGTAAAAAACCATGTTCTCACACAATTTCTTGAAATTCAACAAAGAATTGACTATTACTTATCTATTATTCTTATTAAATACTTATCTACATCAATATCGCCTCTCGATAGTATATAGATATTTCATCATTACACACTTACAACTCTTTTCAAACGTTTATCAGAAAAATAAGTCAATCAAAGTCTAAAAGTTATCACACCTGTTCCTCGGAAATATTACTATCAGATGAAACAGTAAAGAAAATTAATAGATATTTAATATTTAATAACCTCATACGTGAAATTACTGTCGAATGAGAATACTAATAATCTATAAAATCAACTGTTGAACAAAAAAATAGTACAGATTACCGAAAATTCAAATGTTTTTTCTGCAAAAGTTACAAAAATTAACAAATGAATGACAAGTTAGAGAAATAAATAAAAAAGTTAATGAACATATTTACAAATTTATTAAAATCACACCTTTTTCTGGATTACAAACCACAATTTCTTGAAAAATTTAACACCGAATTTGTAAGATTTTAATCCTAGTATTACATACACTCAATAAATATTCAAAATTAACAAAAAAAAAAAATAATTTTTTAGTCTCATCAATAAGCAGAAATTCTATATTAAAAGAATATTTTCATATTAGTACTTATAAAAATGAGAGTTTACAAACTGATTTTCATAATTTTATCACATTTAAACTTAATATTTTACATAAAACATTATTTAATCAAATTTTATGCTTTCTAATTCAGTAAAATTCAATACTTTTTTGGTTTTTAAACCAATACCACGATATTTATTTACATCAAACTTGATTCTTCACCTTTTATATTTCCACATTACACACGTGAGATAAATACTAACTTGGATCAGGAGTTGAAGTCAATTGATTCCATTCGATTTTCATCATGTACGCATTGCTCCTACACGAAATTTCTTACTGCTATAATCATCTAATGTATTAAAACTAATCTACTCATATTTTTAATCAATTCATCAGATGTTTCATCTCGCACTTCTGAATTATCGTGCATCAAGTTGCTTAAAATATAAATACTATCTTTATAGTTTTAATGATATATAGTATACATGGTTTATCTTGAGTTAGCACTTCCATAGTATTAATCAAATTATATGTTTCATCTTGCACTTGATCTTAATGATTTCATCTTGCATCTGAATTATCGTCCATCGAGTTCTTTTTTTTTAATAATAATATATTTATAGTTTTTGATTATACATAGCATGTACGAATACAATCTTTAATTTTAACATTTCATATTTCAAATAACCTATTCCCGAAACCAAGCTATGTGAATTTTACCACAATGCTTATTATCATAGAATAATTTGTGTTTCACACTTTTCTAAAAATTATCAGATATGTACCCCTCAGAGAAATTACTATCGTATGAATAAATGAAGAAAATTTAATTTATATTAAATGTACACGAAATTGATTGCAATATACATGTATTTAATAAAAATAAATAAATAAGCGATTATTTATACATTAAACCTTTACTAAATATATATTTCTTTCATTATACAGATGTTTCAACAAGATGAACCAAAACAGCAGCAAACTTCAGAAATGAATGATCCGAATGATTCATCCCTAGCACATGTAGCGTTAACGAATAACACATATGTGAGTACTTATATGAGAAATACTAGAATTCGTATATGAAACGTAATTAGAATAAATACAAAATGATTTGTCTTACTACCTACACTTTAACAAGTGCTTTTTACTTATATTATTGAAGAGAATCCTAACTGTGTCCATTTATTTCTATAACAGATGTGCTCTATTTGCTACAAACACTTCTTAAGTAAATGGAATTTAACAGAACATGCAAAAATCTATACAGGTGAAAAACCTTACACTTGGAAAGATTACCATAAATGCTGTTTTCAAGGAAACGTGAATCAAAAATGCACACATCATCATATAAAGCATCGTCAGATATATGTAAACTTAGTGAAGATATTCAAAAATTAGTCAGACTTTTGAAGAATTTAGAAATAAAGGAAGATATTTAGACTATTTATCCATCATATTTTCACAACACTTACCACAATATCTCAAACTTAATATTTGGAAGACATACACACTGCTGAAAAGTAATTTTGTGATTCTTCTAACCAGTATGAATGTATAGATATTATTTTGTATTGTATTCTTTAAATGCTCACATTAAATATTCTTTTATATGCATATATCGTTGTGTTTATTTTTCTAATACCTATTACATTAATGAAATACATAACATTTTAAGTGAAATAACACTCTCACAACTTAAAAAATGCATAAGAACATACAAAAAATAAGCAGATGTATGAAAAAATATGCAAGTTTACAAAATAATTTCATTGTTTTCTAGAAATATTAACAAAAAATATTTACAATATGAAAAAATTGCAAAAGTGAAAAGAAAAAACACGAATGTAAAAACAAAAACCACAAAGTGAAAAACTCATAACAAAGTTTTTGAAAAAAATATTTACAACAAAACTTTTTTTTTTTTTTACAAAAACCAAAACTTCCAAAAAATTTTTTTCAAAAACATTTTTTACAAAAAATTTTTTTTTCAAAATAAGTTTTTACAAAAGTAAAAAAAAGAAAATCACAACGTTAAAAAAATGAAAAATTTTTGTTAAAAAAAGTGCAAAAAAATTGCAAAAAAAGTTGCAAAAATTTAAAAAAAAGTTATGAAAAAAGTCTCAAAAATTTTGTTGTTTTTAATAGCAAATGCAATGGTTTGCCATTGCATATTGCATTAAAACCAACGAAATTTTTGAAGCTTTTTTTCATAACTTTTTTTTTAAATTTTGCAACTTTTTTTGCAATTTTTTGCACTTTTTTTAACAAAAATTTTTCATTTTTTTAACGTTGTGATTTTCTTTTTTTTACTTTTGTAAAAACTTATTTTGAAAAAAAAATTTTTTGTAAAAAATGTTTTTGAAAAAAATTTTTTGGAAGTTTTGGTTTTTGTAAAAAAAAAAAAGTTTTGTTGTAAATATTTTTTTCAAAAACTTTGTTATGAGTTTTTCACTTTGTGGTTTTTGTTTTTACATTCGTGTTTTTTCTTTTCACTTTTGCAATTTTTTCATATTGTAAATATTTTTTGTTAATATTTCTAGAAAACAATGAAATTATTTTGTAAACTTGCATATTTTTTCATACATCTGCTTATTTTTTGTATGTTCTTATGCATTTTTTAAGTTGTGAGAGTGTTATTTCACTTAAAATGTTATGTATTTCATTAATGTAATAGGTATTAGAAAAATAAACACAACGATATATGCATATAAAAGAATATTTAATGTGAGCATTTAAAGAATACAATACAAAATAATATCTATACATTCATACTGGTTAGAAGAATCACAAAATTACTTTTCAGCAGTGTGTATGTCTTCCAAATATTAAGTTTGAGATATTGTGGTAAGTGTTGTGAAAATATGATGGATAAATAGTCTAAATATCTTCCTTTATTTCTAAATTCTTCAAAAGTCTGACTAATTTTTGAATATCTTCACTAAGTTTACATATATCTGACGATGCTTTATATGATGATGTGTGCATTTTTGATTCACGTTTCCTTGAAAACAGCATTTATGGTAATCTTTCCAAGTGTAAGGTTTTTCACCTGTATAGATTTTTGCATGTTCTGTTAAATTCCATTTACTTAAG
Source organism: Maratus speculifer (assembly GCA_964019185.1). Classification (NCBI taxonomy): domain Eukaryota; kingdom Metazoa; phylum Arthropoda; class Arachnida; order Araneae; family Salticidae; genus Maratus; species Maratus speculifer. The sequence goes on from OZ025297.1 coordinate 355,537,408, forward strand.
AAGTGTTTGTAGCAAATAGAGCACATCTGTAATAGAAATAAATGGACACAGTTAGGATTCTCTTCAATAATATAAGTAAAAAGCACTTGTTAAAGTGTAGGTAGTAAGACAAATCATTTTGTATTTATTCTAATTACGTTTCATATACGAATTCTAGTATTTCTCATATAAGTACTCACATATGTGTTATTCGTTAACGCTACATGTGCTAGGGATGAATCATTCGGATCATTCATTTCTGAAGTTTGCTGCTGTTTTGGTTCATCTTGTTGAAACATCTGTATAATGAAAGAAATATATATTTAGTAAAGGTTTAATGTATAAATAATCGCTTATTTATTTATTTTTATTAAATACATGTATATTGCAATCAATTTCGTGTACATTTAATATAAATTAAATTTTCTTCATTTATTCATACGATAGTAATTTCTCTGAGGGGTACATATCTGATAATTTTTAGAAAAGTGTGAAACACAAATTATTCTATGATAATAAGCATTGTGGTAAAATTCACATAGCTTGGTTTCGGGAATAGGTTATTTGAAATATGAAATGTTAAAATTAAAGATTGTATTCGTACATGCTATGTATAATCAAAAACTATAAATATATTATTATTAAAAAAAAAGAACTCGATGGACGATAATTCAGATGCAAGATGAAATCATTAAGATCAAGTGCAAGATGAAACATATAATTTGATTAATACTATGGAAGTGCTAACTCAAGATAAACCATGTATACTATATATCATTAAAACTATAAAGATAGTATTTATATTTTAAGCAACTTGATGCACGATAATTCAGAAGTGCGAGATGAAACATCTGATGAATTGATTAAAAATATGAGTAGATTAGTTTTAATACATTAGATGATTATAGCAGTAAGAAATTTCGTGTAGGAGCAATGCGTACATGATGAAAATCGAATGGAATCAATTGACTTCAACTCCTGATCCAAGTTAGTATTTATCTCACGTGTGTAATGTGGAAATATAAAAGGTGAAGAATCAAGTTTGATGTAAATAAATATCGTGGTATTGGTTTAAAAACCAAAAAAGTATTGAATTTTACTGAATTAGAAAGCATAAAATTTGATTAAATAATGTTTTATGTAAAATATTAAGTTTAAATGTGATAAAATTATGAAAATCAGTTTGTAAACTCTCATTTTTATAAGTACTAATATGAAAATATTCTTTTAATATAGAATTTCTGCTTATTGATGAGACTAAAAAATTATTTTTTTTTTTGTTAATTTTGAATATTTATTGAGTGTATGTAATACTAGGATTAAAATCTTACAAATTCGGTGTTAAATTTTTCAAGAAATTGTGGTTTGTAATCCAGAAAAAGGTGTGATTTTAATAAATTTGTAAATATGTTCATTAACTTTTTTAGTTATTTCTCTAACTTGTCATTCATTTGTTAATTTTTGTAACTTTTGCAGAAAAAACATTTGAATTTTCGGTAATCTGTACTATTTTTTTGTTCAACAGTTGATTTTATAGATTATTAGTATTCTCATTCGACAGTAATTTCACGTATGAGGTTATTAAATATTAAATATCTATTAATTTTCTTTACTGTTTCATCTGATAGTAATATTTCCGAGGAACAGGTGTGATAACTTTTAGACTTTGATTGACTTATTTTTCTGATAAACGTTTGAAAAGAGTTGTAAGTGTGTAATGATGAAATATCTATATACTATCGAGAGGCGATATTGATGTAGATAAGTATTTAATAAGAATAATAGATAAGTAATAGTCAATTCTTTGTTGAATTTCAAGAAATTGTGTGAGAACATGGTTTTTTACATTAAGTTTATGTAATTTCAGATACAGTTTTTCGACAATCAACCTAAAAATGGATAATTATCATAATTAAAAGTTATGATGAAAAGATCTAAGCAATATTGATGTTAAAAAGTTCATCTAATGTTTGCTCTTATGATGTGAAAATTTCGAAAAGTTTGGTTTGAAATATGAAATGTTTGTAAAAATTAAACTTTGTATTCGTGTATGTTTTGTATTATTAAACTGTAAAGATAATATTCATATTTGGAAAATGTTGTTGGGTGTTTTAATAAGTTTCTGATAAGTAGATAAAAACAGATGTTAAAATTCTGTACTGTTAAAATATATAGGATCAAGAATAAAGTTTGATGAAAATAAGTATTGTAAAAATTCAGAAATTTTGAAGTGTAAGATAAATCATGTCCTAATTTGAATAATTATATGGGTAGAATATCTCAGAGTAGTTTTAATATGTCAAGTGTTTAAAGCAGCAAGAAATGACTTTTTAGGTTTTCTAGAATAATAATAATAATAAAAGTATACTTTTGTTGTAAGATTTCGAATGCAGTCAAGACGTGAAAAATATAAATATGAACCCTTTGTAAAGACATTCAAACTTTTTAAAAAGTTTAAGTTTAGTAATATATTGTAACAATATATGTAAACAAATGTATTTCAAAGTTGAAAATTTGTGTAAAAAATTGTCTTTTCTTGAAAATTGATATTTATTTTTTGTTTAATTAATGATACTTATTACATTTTTGTTCTTAAAAACTAAAATATACGTTTAATTCTGTTAAAATTGATATATCCGTGTTGGAGATGAGAAAAAATAGTGTAAAACTAATAAAATTTGTTTAAATTCGTCTTTTTATTCTTAAAATTAATATTTTCTATTGTTTAGAATACATACTTTTGAGGAATGTATAACCGGAAAATGTTAAAAAATCTTAGAAAATCGGTGTTAAAAATATTAAATACAGTTGCTTCAATGATATCTTTTCGATATGTAAAGTGATTGTAGCATTTAGAAATGTACTTCTGAGGAATGTATAATCGGAAAATGTTAGAAAATCTTAGAAAATTGGTGTTAAAAATATTAAATACAGTTGCTTCAATGATTTCAAAAACAAACTCTGTTAAAAAATTCTGTATGATTTCAAGTAAAAATAATCTGAACCTGAATACATGGTATTTAAAGTACAAAATTCACGATTATGAACTAATGATGAAAACATGGGTAACATTAAATATACAGCTAATATATAATTATAGATTAGGAAATTCTTAAAGTGTATCCAAATTTATTAAATATAGTATTGAATACAGTGAATAAGTGAAATATGTGAATAAGTATTGATATTTCCATGTTGCTTTTGAAAATACTAGCGTAAAATTATTCAAATTCGTCTTTTCTTTAAAACTGATATTTATTTTTGTTTAATTAATGATACTTGTTAAGATTTTGTTGTTAAAAACTAAAATATACGTTTAATTCTTCTGTTAAAACTGATATATCCGTGTTGGAAATGAGAAAAAATAGTGTAAAACTAAAAAAAAAAAAAAAAAAAAAAAAGTTTAAATTCGTCTTTTTCCTCTTAAAATTATTATTAAACTAGTGTAAAACTAATAAAATTTGTTTAAATTCGTCTTTTCCCCTCTGAAAAACTAATATTTCTATTATTTTGCTTAATTAATTACACTCATTATGACTTCCAAATTTTAATTTGGAGATGTTGTGGTAACTGTTATAAAACTAGAATGGATAAATAGCTTAAATCTCTTCTTTTTTTCTCTCTATGTGATACTTTTTCTTGAACGTAATCATTTTGTTGTTGTATACCTTTGTAAGTTGTGACGTCAAAATTCTTTGTTATGTTCCCCTACCTGGAATGCATGCATGGAGGGGTTGCAGAAAAAAGTTTTAGTTTAGATATGACGTAATAAGAAATGCTCTGCAGGTTCACATTTGTGTGTTGGGGATTTCTTTAAATTATTCGTTTATGTATTAAAATTCTACTTAGTTGGTATATATAAAGTACGATGAAATTTCCAATTAGAGTAAAAGTTAACCAAATTCGTTTAATTCGTCTTTTTTCGTTAAAAAATCATTAGTTTCCTTTGTTAATTGTTCAATTACCGAAATTCTTTGAGGTAACGACTGTTCAAAAACTAAAAAAAATGTTTAAATTTCTATTTTAAGTTGTGTATTCTGATTTTATATTAAAAAAATTAATAAAAAAAAATATGAAGAAATCAGTTAAAAATTTAATATTTTCTGTTGTTTTGCTTAATTAATAATGTTCATGAAGGAAATGGTTGTCCAAAACTGGAATGCATGCTTAAATTTCTTTCTATCAAATTGAGAATCTGAAGTTTGAGTTGAAAAAATCGTAAGAAATCAGTCTTTTTCTATAAAACTTGATATTTTCCATTGTTTTTTACTTAATTAACGATACTCATTAAGATTATAGCTGTTGAAAAACTAGAATGCATGTTTAACTTTCAACTTGTAAGTCGATACACTGATGTTGCAGTTGATAAAAATCGTAAGAAATCAGCCTTTTTCTATAAAAATCGATATTTTCCATTGTTTTTTACTTAATTATGAATGCTCATTAAGGTTATAGCTGTTGAAAAACTGAAATGTATGTTTAAGTTTTCTCTCTTAAGTTGATAAAAATCGTAAGAGAGCAGTCTTTTTCCATAAAACTTGATATTTTCCATTGTTTTTTTACTTAATTAACGATACTCATTAAGGCTATAGCTGTTGAAAAACTAGGATACATGTTTAACTTTCAACTTTTAAGTCGTTACATTGATCATATAGTTGATAAAAATCGTAAGAAATCAGTCTTTTTCTATAAAACTGGATATTTTCTATTGTTTTTACTTAATTAATACTACTCATTAAGATGTCTATGAAGCAAAATTCAAATATATGTTTAACTTTCTTGAGTTAAATTGATAATCTCATCTTGTAGTTGAAGAAATCTAAATAAAATGGTTAAAAACTGATATTTTCCGGTGTTTCGCTTAATTAATAATACTCATTAAAATTATGGTTGTTCAAAATTCAAATATAAATTTAATCTTCATCATATAGTATGATTCCGAGTTGAGATGTGATTGATAATATTTTTAATTAGGGAAGGTTGTTCACCTATCCTGTTATAATAGAATGTTCCTTTTTTCCACCAGGGGGCGTTTGTGGAGGGCGGCGGTGAGATGGTGGGAGCAGGGACGGTCCCTTCATCCCAGCGACTGAGCAGGGACAGCTGGAGGCACCGCAGGCGGCACAGCAGGCGGCACGGTGCCGCAGTGCCGCCTGCTCCTGTCCCCGTACTGTCCTTTCCTTACTACTTTTGATGGTTATAGTCATTGTCAGAAAAATGTCAAAGCCATGGAGCAATTTCGTCGTTGCTCGAAAATGCCATCAACAGAGATTCTTAAAAAAAAAAAAAAAAACATGACTGTGACAGTTAGCATTTTTGCCGATCCCACCGAAGCTAGCATAGTGGAGAAAAATACGGGCTTCTGATTGGTCGAAAAATTATTTGCAAATATATCATCCTGAATGCTAATGTACATATTAGGAGCGTATATGGGTATATCATTAAAATAATAATAAGAAGAAGAAATTGCATTTAAAAAAAGTAATATAGAACAATGGAGTTTGACGCCATAAAATGAAAATACTATTGTTTCTAAATAAATTGTTCTGATTGTGTATATATGTGCATATCATGTTAAAAAAATAGAAAGAAGAAATGACAGTTCTATTTTTATTATTTTCTAAAAGGAATACAGAACAATTTTTAAACATTCTGATTAACCTCTTTAATTATAAATTCCGAATGATCTATTTCTTTATCTGTTAATAAATATGTAAAAACAGAAGGAAAATCCAGCTTTCAAAAGCTTTTCGGACAGAAAATGATGATTAAATAAACGTAAACTCAAAAATGAAGGAAAGCAAAATTATTCAACCAATCAGAAACCCGTATTTTTCTCCCCTATGCTAGCTTCGGTGGGATCGGCAAAAATGCTGACAGTTAGCCAAGAAAAATTCCTCTCCCACGTGAAAAAAATGTAGGTTTATTTATTTGCTCTCGGAAAAATTCAAACCCATCAGCGTATGTGTCAAGCATGCAAAATATGATACAGATGTCCTCATTGTTGAAATAGCACTCAAGACCGCAAAAACTAGCAAAAATGCCACTGTTATTATTGGAAATAATATTGATTTATTCGTAATCATGGCTGCTCGAACTCCACCAAACTTGGAGTTTTTTTCCACAAACTAGGTAAAGGCCAGGTGAAGGAAAAAATTTACTCTTCAAGAAGCTTGGAAGGAAGATACAGGGAATACATTTTATTCGTCCATGCTTTTTCTGGCTGCAAGGGAACATCTGCAATTTTTCTGAAAGGAAAATCAGCAGTGAAGAAATTAATACTAAAGCGTCCAGATTTACAAGATGCAATAAAATTTTTCAATCAAAATAACGTTCCTTGTGCACTAATTGCTGAGAATGGCATCAAAATTTTTCTGGGCATTTATGGTGCCTCTTCTAAGGAAAAATTTCACGATGATTACCGGTATGTTAACTTCACCAAATCAATCACAAAGAATAAAGCGGTCAATTTAAATACCCTACCTCCTACTTCAAGTGCAGCAAAACAACATTTATTTTGAGTATATTACCACGTACAGACATGGTTTGGTAATGCACTGGATCCTCAGGAATAGGGTTGTGTAATAAAAGATAATTTTATAGTTCCCATACGAACAACCCAACCACTTGCCCCAGATTCGCTTTTGAACATGATTTTCTGTTCATGTTCCAAATGTTGCGGCAGTGCATGCGGATGCCAAAATTTGGGTCTACACTGTTCTGTAGCATGCGGAAATTGTCATGGAAAGTCTTGTTTAAATATTGCACCAGTAGAGGGGATCTCTGATAGGGATAGCATAATTGGTAGCGAAGAATTAGATATGACAGATATTCATGATCAAGAACAATTATGAAGAAGTATCTATATTTTAGAATAGAAAAATGTATATATAATAAACATTTTGTTTATAAAGTAATGTTGTATATGTTCTATAATGTAATGTTAAAGTAATGTTAATAATGAATGTTTAGATTTAAAATGAAAGAAAAAAACTCATTAAAAATACGTACATTAAAAAGTTGAATTTTTTTAAATATATAAAAACTCTAATAACTCAGAAACTTTTGGTAATATCAACTTGATTCTAATTTCATTTGATTCAGCGTTAAAGAATACATGGAAAATGATATATCACTTTCCTATATAGCTTAATTAATATTTTGCCCCCTTTTCCTAGTAAATGCCCCCCAAAAGGGGGCAAGCGTACAGCAGAATAAGGGCGACTTTTGAGATATCATTTATAACGACATAATAAATCGCTCAAGATGTGTTTTCAATATATAGAGTAACATCCCCAGTAATTGGCATGCACCAATGATTGCCACATCCTACAAACATGCTTTAAAATAAGATTTATATTCAGTCTTTTAAAAATGCAAGACCATATACCAATTATTTACTCATTTACTTTAAAGATTATAACTTCGATTTATGCTACTAGATGACAATAGTGCCTAGAAAAGAGAAACAATTATGATTTGTATCAAACTAGCCATTTTGTTGCAAATGCCTCTTCTATGGCTTAAGAAAGGCATGCTTTTCAATTCATTATTATCTGATTTCTAATGTATTTTAAATTTTAATTGACAACAGTTTTGTTTAGTTGAAAAGGCTTACTTTAATTGGGTAAAAGTATTTTTGACACAAATATTTGCAATGCTGAATTAATGATAGATGCCAATTAATAGTGCTTCAATTTTGATAGTTCCAAGTAATTGGCGCCTATTCCAATTACAAGGGAATCGCATGATTTGAGATTAAACCATTTATTTTGGCAGTAAACTAAGTTATTTATAAACTAATTTTGTTTATCAGTTGTTGTTATTTGAAAATATGAAATATTATCAGTAATTGGAATCTATCGCGCATATAATTGGTATATGGTCTTGCATTTTTAAAAGATTGAATATAAATCTTATTTTAGAGCATGTTTGTAGGATGTGCCAATCATTGGTGCATGCCAATTACAGGGGATGTTACTCTATATATTGAAAACACATCTAGAGCGATTTATTATGTCGTTATAAATCATATCTCAAAAGTCGCCTATATTCTGCTGTACGCTTCCCCCCTTTTGGCGGGCATTTACTAGGAAAAGGGGGCAATGCTTTATATGACAATTACTGGGGACAGCATGACTGGGTATTAACATAAATATATTGTATTGTTTTAAAGTGTTCACATTTCAGACTAATATGCTGATTTTTTTCTTTCAAAAACCTGAAATATAGCACCTTTATCTACAATAAATTCATTTAAAACGATTAAACCCAATGCAAAATATAAAGTTTTTATATATATATATATATATAAACAGGTGCCAATTACTGGATCACAAGGTGTCATACATTGGTACGCTAGGTGCCAATTACTGGTGACTACAGCAACTTTTTAAAAATGTATTTTTATAAAAAAAACTTTTTCAAAATTTTTTGCTTTTTAGTGGGCAAAATAGATGCACAGATATGCATTCTTTGATTTAAAAATATTTGCAAGTAAATATTTTATTTCTTGGCAATGAAAATTGAAGTAAGTTTAAAGACAAACTCTTAATGTGCCAGTTACTGGGGATGCTACCCTATTTCTGAATATTCATTTTTAAAATTGTGTTATTTTAAAGGCACCACGTGGAAAGTGTTTTTAAGTATTTTGCATTCGTTGTTTCATCGTGTTCTAAATTGTGTGGCGTTTACAATTTGTTGTTAATTTGATGATAAAGTATTGCGCAGCACACCACTACTGTAAGAACATGTTTTCATCAAAGCTTTTTTAATACAATTAACAATAAATATTTTTAAACCACGTTTCTAGATAGCAACACCTTTGCAACATATTAAAAACACAGTCACATAACAAAAAATATTTTGTGCCTGTAGTTTTCTATTCACTACACACTAACCCTTTATCTACCGCATTATAAATTCAAATGAAATATAATTATTATTAATGGGACAATGGCGATAGATATTTATAAATTTATTTTTTTTTTCTTTCGCCAAAATTAACCTTATACTATATTAATTTCCTTTTAACAATATTCCGTATTTATTTCAACTTATAAATTAAAATCCTGTTACTAGATCTAATCTATTAATCTTTATGGAAACGATATAAATTCTTAATTCGCCTTAAAAACATCTATTCCAATATGCGTAAATTTAAAAAGTGGCTCTAAAATAAAAATATTCTTAATTAAACTTTATTTCTATAAGTTCACAATAAAACTCATTTTTTTCCTGTTTTTATCAACCTTTTTTAAAAGAAAGTCTTACTAAATTTATTCCAAAACCACACTTTTCAAAAATATCATTATTTTTATTTATTTTTTATTTTTTCTCCGCATTTGATATTTATTGCGTATCAATAAAGTCATTTCTTTTCTTTTTTGTGTTAAATTATCGTATGTAAAACATTCTAATTTTGATTTCGATTATAAATTAGTTAAATAATAATCTTTTAAAATAAAAATTATCGTCTGGAAAAGATTTGCGATTGCTATGTCGAACCTCGACGTTAGACATTAATTTCTGTTTACATAAAAAAATCATGATTAGAGATTATGGAAAATTCTAGAATCTTTAAGTGAGGAGGCCCAGTGATGATGGAATATACTTTCTTTTTCTTTCAATGATTCGGGTTTAGAAGACTTGCAGAAATCATGTTTCCATGATAAAATGTCACTACTTTGAGAGCATTTCCCGCTTTGGATGAATGGATTTTAATAAACTATTTTGGAGCAGAAAATGTGTAATTTAATTAACCTTCTACGTTTATTATTTTACCTAATTTTTATCTCGCCACGACTCCTGTGACATAAAATGGGGAAACTTGCTAATAATATTAATGGCTCCTTTCTCAAAATGTCGCATATATAATGGAAAGAAATGAGTGACCCTTTGTAAATAAATAGAAATAGAAATAAATAAATATTTAAACTGCATAAAGAATTAACAGTCATCCACTGCACCGTGTTCCATATCTGGCACATACCTAAAAACACTGAAATTCTCATTATGTGCCATGAATTTGGCGAATACAATCACTGTAACTGATCAAGAACAGTTTCAAGAATGGAATAATACTTATTTTATCCAAGTTAGATGGCTACATCATATGTATTATAAAGCAGTAAGCCTCTAAACTTCGGCTCCAGGGATTTCAAAAACTACCCCATAGATTTTTTTTCAAACTATATAATTCGATAGAGAATATTACTACGGTGGTTTATGAGTAAAAAATATAGGGATAATTCTCATTTTGTGGTAATAAATTTCTTATTTTATTGATATTTTTGAAGAAAGGGTTGAAACAACTAATTTTTTGGCGATAATTATAGTTACTAAAAGAATCAAAATGGCTATCTCTGGTCAAAAATGATATCTGATCTCTAATCGAAAAAAACTGATAAAGTATTTGATTTAAAATAAAGAAATAAATAAGGAACAAAAATTCATTTAGTGAGAAATATTATTATGAAATGAAAATATTTAATTTAAGTATAAAAATAATATTCGTAATGGTTAAAAATTAATCCTGTGTGAAAGAAAATTTTGAGTTGACGCAATATTTGGCTGTTTATCTCTTTCGCACCAGGTTTAAAGAAAAAAAGCAATTCATAAACTTCATTAGATAAAACATAAATAACTTTTATCTTTTCTTTCTTGGTTTTCTTTTTTCTTTTTTTATGTTATTTTTTCATTATATGTCTTACATAAGAAACTCGCAGAATTAATTTTAAATATGGCTTTAACTGTTAATTGTGTGGTATTTGTTTAATTTGGCTGTTAGAATTTACTTTTCTCGCTAAACAATGCGTTTTTAGGCCAAAAAGGCATAAGCCGGAGCAAGGTTCGCAATAGCTGTGTTCTCTCTCTCTTTTTTTAGGTAGATTTCGTATGAAATACCCGATAGATTTTTTTTTAAACTGTATAATTTGGTAGAAAATATTCACACGAAGGTTTATGAGTGAAATATACAATGATAACCATGATTTTTGGTAATAAATTCCTTATTTTATTGATATTTTTGACAAAAGGGTTGCAACAACAAATTTTTTGGCGATAATTATTGTTAATAAAAGAAATCGAAATGACTATCTCTGTTAAAAATTAACATAAACATCTCGAAAAAAAAGATAACTTATTTAATTTAAAATAAATAAATTGATAAAGAACAAAAATCAGTTAAAGGAGAAATAATGCTATGGAATAAAAATATTTAATTTAAGCATAAAAATAATGTTAGTTATAGATAAAAACAAATTCAGTGTGAAAGAAAGTTTTTTATTGATTCAATATTTGGCTGTTTATCTCTTTCGCGCCAGGTTTAAAGAAAAAATCATCTTAAAAATTTCATAAGATGAAACATAACTTTTTTCTCTTCTTTCTTTCTTTTCTTTTCTTTTTTCTTTTTATATTCTTCTTCTTTTTTCTTATGTTATTCTTTCTTTTTTTAATATAATTTCTTATGTTATTCTTCCAATATACGTCTTACAGAAGAAATTCAAACACAGATATCATATATGCACCACTTTGGTGCGATTTGTTTTCTGACGCCAATTCAGCGAAAACATCGTTTTCAAATACCAGTTGCATACATATTTTTTAAACTAGTAAATCTGCAGATCAGAAGCCTCAACGTCAGCTTTGCACATCATTTTTTTTTAAACACACTTTGGGTAATATTCAACTTCCTGGAAACTATAATTTAAAATTTTCATATTACGTAATTATTTATAAGAATAAAATAAGAATAAGAAGTTTTCATCCATCAAAAGCGTTAAATTAAAGAATTAGTTATGTTAGGATATTCTGAAATTTTCATGATCTATTATTTTTGTTTTTTTATTATAACATAGTAGATTTCTTCAGGGGGCGGAGCACCCCGTGAACCCCCCGTAGTCTCATTAAACTTAAATTTGTAACTTTCTATCAATTTGCTGATGGTTATCGTATATCTTGTATTTCTTTATACATTTTGATTTAGAAGGATAAGTAACAGTTTTAATAAGCATTTTTCATTATCCTCATATTTATACATACCTGCCCACCACAAACACATAAATCTGATGTATCAGGAACTTGTGAAAGTGTAAACTCAGTAATCTAGGGTTTTACAATTTTGTTTCCGAAAAAAAGAAGTTTTGATTGCATTTTGTGGCAGTTATCGCGGACAGAAAGACAGACAGAACAGACTGACGGGCGGAAAACAATAAATTTTGTGTCGCCAAAATAAGCCTTCACTGAAGTTTCGGCAATGACGTCATTATTCATAAGTTATTGCTGTCCATGTTTCTAATATTTTTTACGACTACCATAAAATACCTGTTTTATTTCAATTATGACGTCAAATTTTATCAGGTGAAATAATTGTTAAAAATATTATTATTTTTCATTTCTTTTACTTCTAATTATGCCCCCATTTTTGTCAGAAAAATTCTTATTAACGAAACAAATTTCCGTGTTTAATATTTAACAAAGTACTATATTTATTTTTATTCTGACGCCATATTTATTTTTTCTTAGTTTAATTTTTTGAATGGAAATTGCTCAATTGAAACTTGTTGCCGTTGAAAAATTATTCCATATTTTGATTTTTTTTTGGCAACGATAAAGGAAATTGGTTAAATTTTATCTAAAAAATCGCTATTAATTCTGCATGAAAAAGAAGGAAATTTTGAATTATTAAGGAAAATATGTGAATAAAATTAATAAAACATAGCCTATGTTCTTTTCTGGGCTATGTTATAGTTATACACAAAGATACAAACACATTAATTCATCAGTTTTGACGTTGACTTCATTTAAATTTTCGTACACGCATTCAAATTTATAACATTATAAAAATAAGGATTATGATGAATGGTTGCTTAGCAATTATTAAGAGAAAATAAAGAAAATGAAATAAATACATTTGAGATAAGTAAATCTCTAAAACAAATCAGTTTATAGTATTGGAACACATTTATAAAAAATCTCCAAAATTTACAGTAATAATTTTAAAAATCTGACAAATGTCTAGACAAAATTTCAAAACAATACGAATAATTTAACTGGTAAATTTCAGTATCCCTTTATCATTGAATTCCATTAATGAAATGTGACATTTTCTCTCAAGAAAAAAAAAATTAAAAATCATTGGATTTGCCGTAGAAAAGCATTATTGCGCAAAATAAAATATTCTATATTTTCCGAACGAATGAATCAAATTTTACAAAAAACTATACAAGTTAATCCCAGTGCCTCACTAACATACCCACTTAATTTCAAGTCAATCCGATGCTTTTTACGGAAGTTATCGCGGAACAGACAGACTGACAAACTGACAGACTGACAGACAGACTGACAAACTGACAGACTGACTAACAGACTGACAGACAGACAGACAGATAGACACAAAAAATTTCGTGTCTCCAAAGTAAGCCTTTACTGACGTTTCGGCAATTATTTTCGATTATTTATAAAAGGAAATACTAATAAATTTAAAAAACTTAGGTTATAAATCATAGATCAAAACTATTTAAAACGTTTAAAAAGGAAAAAAAATAAAAAAAAAGTTTATAATAAATAAATAACGACCGCCAGGTTACCATGTGAGACATAAAATCATCATTTTGTTACAGTCGTGCATATGCGATGCGTATATGACAGCTGTGCCAATTTCTTCATAACTTTTCACCATATGAACTGAGGAACCCGAAACCATCCCCATCCAAAAAGTTTACATCTATATTACATACATACTACCTCTGATAATAAAGTTCGGTGAATTGTCCTGTTGCATTAATGTAGATGAAATATTAACAAAAGTTATCATACCATCCTTCAAAATAGTCATCTCCTATAACTATGCACTGCTGAGATCTGCTATACATGTCGTGAGAAATTCGCAAGAGGTCTTCTTTTGGGATGAAGTTCAAAAGCTTCGTCACGTTTCGTTGGATGTCAGCAATATGGTCAAATCTCTTTCAGACAGAGTTTCAGTCGTGAAAATAGGAAGAAGTCTGGAGGATTGAGATCTGTCGAGTAGGGTAGGTGTTCAATTTGCACCATCCCTCATGAATTTTTTTCGGTGTTTTGCAAAGAGTTTTAAATTGATCTTTTATTCGTTCATTTTCCTGTTCTTAGTTAAGAACCAAAACACTGAACAAGCACTTAGTAAAGCTACGTCTTACACAGAACATAAACAACGCTCAACTGAACAACGGTGGGAAAAGATTGTCTACACATGCCTCTATGCAGAGGCAGCGTTTTGTTTCCCCAGTGTTGCCAGATCTGTCGTTCTGAATTCACTCATCGAACTTTATTGTCAGAGGTAGTATGTATTTACTAAATTTTGACCGCACAATAAAAAATGCAATTAATCATGATTCGTGTTCAAACTTGCCATATACATTTAAATCTCAGCCGGGGATTTCAAATGGGAAAAATAGGCCCAGTTGTATGAAAATAGGAAGGGTTCAAAAATTATAATGCCGCCTTAACATGGCGTGGACAAAATCAGGTCTAACAAAACAATGGCAGGTAAAAAAAAAAAAAAAAAAAAAAAAAAACAAGATTTGCACGTGAGAAAAAATTGTTTGACGAATTTAAAAATTGACGTCATACGTCATAATTTTTCTATAGATTCTAAGATTTCCATGTGTAAACTAAAACTAAAATAAATAACTTGACAATTTTTTTAAAGGAAATAATTCGTCATATTGGAAAATAATGGACGAAAATCAGGTGAATATGTAACGTTATATGAGTTTGTTAAAACGTATTGATACATGATGAAAACCAGACAATAACAAATGTCATTTAAGTGAGAGGCCAGGAGTTCAAGAATTGACAAACGAAAATAAACCACCTAAACGTTATTCAAGTTCGATAGTAATGTGTGCAATCATTGTAACTTTCTCTAATTTAGTAGTGTAAGATCAGAGGATATTTTAATTCCTGTCGTCATAAAAGTCTCATTTCCCTACCAAAACTGCACTATTCGTTTTCAACTAAAGGAGTTTCATTATATAAGCTAAATTGTGTCCAACGCTTAATACAATTTAATATCGCAATGGCGTTAGCATCGTTTTCAACAAAAAGAAAGGTCCAGCTGAAGTCCAAATTGTTTAAATTTTGAGTTAAAATTCACCATTTTCTTTCATCCAAAGTTTATTCAGGAAAATCGACCAGCGCAGCGGGCATAGCCTGCTAGTTTGACAATAAAATCAGAATTTCTTCTTCTAATACAAAAGTAAGACAATTGTGTATACAGGGTGTCCACTCTCAACGTTGGCCAATGGCTAATTTCTAAACCGTTAGTCATAGACGTATAGTTCCAATTGCAAAAATGCTTTTAAAAAAGGTAAAGAATTGTTTTTCAAGCGATTTAGATAACAAAAAATTTAATTAAAAAATCACGAAAATAAAACTTTTATACGGTCCTACGGTCCTATAAGTGATATTTAGTAAATTTTTACCATTACTCTAACAAGTAATGCAAAAAAAAGTTCCATTCCTCTGCGATTAAAACTAACCGAATTATAGCTGTTTAAAGTTGAAGCATCTTTTTTGCAGCAAATTAGACGTCAGTCACAAATTTACTGGAAATAAAAATAAACGCAAGATATAAAACTTAACATTAAACATTTAGAGTAAAATAATTTTTGTTATAGAGCGGGCGGCGGCGACACAAATGACTACGTCATCGAGTTACGGGATGAAATTATGATGTAGGACAAGATTATTAGGTGTAGATTAAGGAATGACTGGTCTGCCTCGTCATTTCTTGGTACGATATGAGTAACAGCGGACGCCAATTTGCCATTTTGGCGTCACTTTAACGTCATCGAGTTACGGGATGAAATTGGTACCAAATTAAAGGTAAAATAAAGTATTTTAAGAATATTTCGGTCTGCCTGCGCATATCCTGGTACAAACCCTCGGCAGACTGAAATTTATAACAAAAAATGACGTTATAATATAAAATTCAATATGAATACGTCATCGAGTTACGGGATGAAATCATGATGTAGAACAAGATTATTAGGTGTAGATTAAGGAATGACTGGTCTGCCTCGTCATTTCTTGGTACGATATGAGTAACAGCGGGCGCCAACTCGTCATTTTGGCGTCACTTTCACGTCATCGAGTTACAGGATGAAATTGGTGCCAAATTAAAGATAAAATAAAGTATTTTAAGAATATTTTGGTCTGCCTGCGCATATCCTGGTACAAACCTTCGGCAGACTGAAATTTATAAGAAAAAATGACGTTATAATGTAAAATTCAATATGACTACGTCATCGAGTTACGGGATGAAATTATGATGTAGGACAAGATCACTAGGTGTAGATTAAGGAATGATTGGTCTCCCTCGTCATTTCTCGGTACGATATGAGTAACAGCTATCGCCAACTCGTCATTTTGGCGTCACTTTCACGTCATCGAGTTACGGAATGAAATTGGTGCCAAATTAAAGATAAAATAAAGTATTTTAAGAATATTTCGGTCTGCTTGCGCATATCCTGGTACAAACCCTCGGCAGACTGAAATTTATAACAAAAAATGACGTTATAATGTGAAATTCAATATGACTACGTCATCGAGTTACGGGATGAAATCATGATGTAGGACAAGATCACTAGGTGTAGATTAAGGAATGACTGGTCTGCCTCGTCATATCTTGGTACGATATGAGTAACAGCGGGCGCCAACTTGCCATTTTGGCGTCATTTTCACGTCATCGAGTTACGGGATGAAATTGGTGCCAAACTAAAGGTATAATAAAGTATTTTAAGAATATTTCGGTCTGCCTGTGCATATCCTGGTACAAACCTTCGGCGACTGAAATTTATAACAAAATATGCTTCATAACGTACAATACGAAATCTAAAGACGTATTTTACATTACTTAACTTCGCAATCGACTTTCACGCTAATTTGATGGTTTAGGAAAAGATTCTTATTAGTAAGCGAGAAAACGACCGATTCGGCATATGATGAATTGTATTGTATATTATGACACCTTTTTGTTATAAATTTCAGTCTGCCGAGGGTTTGTACCAGGATATGCGCAGGCAGACCGAAATATTCTTAAAATACTTTATTTTATCTTTAATTTGGAACCAATTTCATCCTGTAACTCGATGACGTTAAAGTGATGCCAAAATGACGAGTTGGCGCCCGCTGTTACTCATATCGTACCAAGAAATGACGAGGCAGACCAGTCATTCCTTAATCTACACCTAATAATCTTGTCCTTCATCATGATTTCATCCCGTAACTCGATGACGTATTCATATTGAATTTTACATTATAACGTCATTTTTTGTTATAAATTTCAGTGTGTCGAGGGTTTGTACCAGGATATGCACAGGCAGACCGAAATATTCTTAAAATACTTTATTTTACCTTTAATTTGGCACCAATTTCATCCCGTAACTAGATGACGTTAAAGTGACGCCAAAATGGCGAGTTGGCGCCCGCTGTTACTCATATCGTACCAAGAAATGACGAAGCAGACCAGTCATTCCTTAATCTACACCTAATAATCTTGTCTTACATCATGATTTCATCCCGTAACTCGATGACATAGTCATTCGTGTCGCCGCCGCCCGGTCTATTAAATTATTTTTAAATTTATCGTGTTGATTAAATATTAAGCAAAATTTTTACTAAAATATAAGTAAAAAAAAAGCAATAGAAGGTTTGTTAATTTAAATTATGAAAAGCAACAGTCACAATTCGTTACAAAATGACATATATTTAAAATTCTATTAGATTTTTAAACCTAACAGAATTTGGTGTAGTCCTATAAAATAAATAAATAATACATAGCTAAAATTGTATTAATAATACATTGTCATTGGATATAAATAAGGGTGCATATTGAACCTCGATCGGATATTTGGTAGTGAGTTAAAATTTGAATAGATATTTTGATCTAGGGAAACATACGTACGAACGTTTTAAGCAAAATAAAAGCTTATCAAGATAACACACCTTCTTAAAATAAAATCGCGATTTCTCAAAATTGGATTTTCTTAATAAGGAGAATTTTAAAATTCACGTCTTCAACTGTTTTAACCAATCTAGAAGTTGATTAATAAAAATTAACACTACCGTCAAACTTATACGGTGGTAGCATCTTCAGTTAAATTGCTTTAAAAATATTTCCTTATCTCATTTAAAACATTTTTGTAATTGGAACTATATGTCTGTGGCAAATGATTTAGGAAGTAGCCATTGGACTGTTCTGGAAATGGACGCCCATTATAATACTTGAAGCACTTAGTGTACGTTCCCTTAAAGCTCAGTCCAAATCGTTCGTTTTCATCTACAGTAAAGTGGTTTAAGTCATGAAATTTAAAGTTCCATAACTCGGTCAATTTTAATGTTAGATGAATGGGACCTTTTTTTAATTGCTTGATAGGGCGATGGAAAATTTTTACTAAATATCACTATTAGGACCGGGGGGACCGTATAAAAAGTTAATTTTCGTAATTTTAATTAAATTTTTAATAAATTTTTTTGACCTAAATCGCTTGAAAAATAATTCTTTACCTTTTTTAAAGCTTTTTTGCAACTGGAACTATATGTCTATGACTAACAGTTTAGAAATTAGCCATTGGCCACCGTTGGGAGTGGACACCCTGTATAGGATACATGCAATAATATATCAAAATTTAGCTGAAAATTTGAAATCTAATTTGTTCTACTATTTTTGGCATCATTAGACCAGTAGATGGATTTCAAATAATTTTTTCATAAAAATAGAAAAAATCGCATAGAATGGTTAATTTAATTTCCTCATGAAATATAAACAGGCAGGCAAATTTCTAGAAGATTGTCTTCGTAACGGTCAATGCATCTTCTTTATTACCTATTTAGGATCGTGTTGTGAATTTGAAGTAGTAATATATATATATATATATATATATATATATATATATACACTACTGAATCTTAAACAATTTACATAAAAAAGAATGCTGAATAATATTAATCGGGTGCATTATTAAACCTCTCTCATTCTCGTTGAAATTAACGGTAAATAGCTTATTTAGAGAAAGATTTTGTTTCTTTAATTATAGAAAAATGTTCTGTCTTTTTTTTTTTTTTTTTTTTTTTTTTTTTTTTTTTTTTTACGTCTTTTGTTAACATAAATCCCATGTTATCCAGTTTAATGGCCAGAAAACTTTAATGTAAATAATTTATAACTATATCTTTTTTTTTTTTTTTTTTCTTACAAAACTATGTATCTTCTAATAAAGATAATAACCACTTAACTAGTCAATATTTTTGAAAAAAAAAAACCTTTCAAAGAATGCCATTTTTTGCGTTTTTTACAATTTTTTTTTAATCTTTTATCACCGTTTTTTTAAACAGAAATTTCTGTCTAATTGAATCAGAAAAAATTCTCTTCAATAATTCAAAATTTACAATAAAAGTTTACTGGTAAGAATAATATATCACGATTTTAAATCATTTGAACGTACGTGTTACAGGCAAATCATGAATGTCAAAAAAAGCACGCAACGGGCAAAACAGAGAAGCTGTTAATATGGCCTAAAAATAAAGCATAATATGGCATAAAAAGTTCATTTACATTCTTAGATAAAAAATAGGTGAATATAACAAGGGACAAATTCATCACTGACAAATTCTTACGGCATCCTTTAGTGATTATGGGAAACCTACAATTCTATGATTGGTATCTCCAAAGGAAATTTAGATGTGTCTATTTTTTCATATTCTTATTAATATTCATTCATTTTACATGCGTATGAAGTTTCATAACAATTGTATATCTCCATGGACTGCTTTCCTCAATTTACGGAAATTGTAAAGACAGTAATGCTACCGGCATATTTTGTTTAATTGAATAATCTCTGTTACACGAGATAATTTAAATATAATTTAAGAAATTAGGGATAAAATGAAAGCGGCTAATCTTGGAAATGAACCAGATATGTTAGGTTATGACTCAAGTATCTTAAACGATCGGTCACAGTTGCTAAGCAAGGAAAGTATTTTAAGTAAAAAAGTACGATGTTTCATTTAGATGGTTATGGCTTTATACATTTCTTCAGAAATCTAGAAATTTTTAAGTTACTTTCGATTCGATTTCTTCGTTAATAAGATTGGTGCTCGAGTTTTGACACTTTAGTATTACTATAAGATAAAAATTAATCAATAAATACTTTTAAATAGCTTGTTAAATGTAAAATATGTGTATTTTATTATATAACATTATTATTATGCTTCTTTTTTGAAATCTATTTTTTTTCATTTGATATTTTTACTTTAATTTATATATCTATTTTAAATGTTCATTAATATTTTCTGTAACTCTGAAAAATGAATTGTGAGTACTTTTAGATGAATGATAGAATTAATTGTTATATATTTTTTTAATTCGTAAACTTTTAATTCTCTTTTTCAGATAATTATCAACTTAATTCATGGAAATTTTGGTTTTTCATTTAAAAAATAAATTTTAATTTTAATATTAATGTAACCAATAAACATGCGTCTTAAAAGTTAATGTAATCCTGCATCTTGTTTAGACTTTCGGACAAAATTAGAGGAAAAAGGAAGTTTTCTAGGAGTACCGATATTATAACAAATATTATATCAGCCAGTACATGCCTGGTTTGAATCCTGGGCTGGACTTTTTTCACCCACATGGAATATTTTCATCTATTATAATTAATTTACCGGTTGAATAATCGTGTTATAAATCAATCTAATATATTTTCGTAAGCATCGTTTTATTTGGTTCCTTACATTAACCCTCTATATATTCTGTTGAATTGAATCATTGTATGAGACCAGTTTATGTCATAGTAAGGTTATTTGGTTGAAATAGTCCTCCAGTGTTCTTGTCCGAAATGCTCAGTTGGAAGATCCCTGGCGGCTTCAGCCAATACATCCATGGTTCGAATCCTCACTGGGACTCTTTTCACTAACTTTAGAAGGTTTTCATCTGTTAGTACAGACATTATTTTTTTTAACAATGAGGAATATTTAAGTGTGCTAATATGAGGTTTTCTCACAGTGCAATCACCGTGATTATTATTATTATTTATTTTATTATTATTAATAATATTTTTTTTTATTTTTTTTTATTTATTTATTTATTTATTTATTTATTTTTTTTTTGCATCTCTAGGAAAATTACATGTATGGAGAAAAGTATTTTATTTCCCTTGATGCCTAATTGGCCTAAACAAGCTGGTAGATGTATGTATATTTATGTAATAATAATTTTAAAAATGCGCCTCAATTCTAAAACTTATTAAATAATTATGTAATCCTTTCAATTTTGTTTAAACAATTTACGTAAAATGCTTTAGACATAAACTTTCCATGAATTCATCATTCGGTAGATAAAGTGATAAAATCATCATTTCTAAATTTCTAATTGTCAACTTAGGTCTTAATCATAAAATCCTGTATTCTTTCGTAGAATTTGATAAAAACTGGTTACATAGCCTACAAGCAAAAATTCCCACTTTTTTTACTTTTGTGCAAATAAAATGAATGTCAGCTGGTGAGAAATTTTTTTCTGATAAAGTTTCTATGTTAAGTAACTTGTTTTACGTTTAATTACGTTAGTAGAATTGATTGCTTGTGAAATGAAGTATGAATAAACATGACTAAATTTATTCGATACTTCTGATTACTGAAATGGAAAACATCTCAAAGGATTTTTTTCTTAACTACCCAATGCCTTTTTTTTACTACCCGTATTTAGGAATCTACAAGAGTTCCTAATGGAATTGTCTAACTACGTGGTGTGGTTGAGAGCCAATATTAAATTTCGATTGACAAGATTCTACGTACTGATGACGGATGTTATATATATATATAACTGATAGTTTCATAACTCTCAGGCTCAAAATCGCGAGAAAAAGCAAGTATAAAAATGATGCAAATGGGTCTATCACTAATGTAAACGGCGTCCCTTTAAGACAGCTTTTCCGAAATTGAGTACGGCTATACCTTGAAGTACGCAGCGGAACTGTTAGGGGCAAGGGAAAATAGTACCTGTTAATAGCGGAAATCACAAAAATGGTTTAACTAAAATCATATAAGGAACATCGATAGAGTTAGATTACAAAGGGTACTTACGTATTAACGCCACCGCAACAGAAATTGAGCTAATGTGCCACTAAAGAGCAATCATATTGTCCGCATGCGCACAAAAAATCTATTCAAAAATGAGAAAAAGAAACCCGCTAAAAAAGCACTAAAAAAATCGCGTCAAAAATCAGCAAACATCAAAGCAACAAGGAATCCAAATGATAACTGCGTGCGCGTGGGAAAAACAAGATTGCTCTTTATTGCTGCATTAGCGCAACTTCTGCTGCGGGGGCGTTAATAAGTAAGTATTTTGCAAACTTAGTCTAATGTGCAAATCCAATATGTTAAACTCAAAATAAGGAAAGAGGTCGACTATGTTTGATAATTATTTAATAATGCAAAATGAATCGTCCCTCCCCATCGATAAGGACATTACATGAATACTTATACTCTCTCCCTCTCACCTTTCCAGAAACTTTAATTAACCGATTTTTTATATTCTTCTGTGTTTAATATTGATTGCATATCGTCTAAATTGCCCCAGATCTTCTCTTTTTAATGTCCTTTGAAAAAAAAAAAAAGTGGATTAAAAAAATCATGGTTAAACTTCAGAGTTAAACTTCTTTTATTGCTAAATTGTTTTTTCTTAATGTTTGGCTAATATTATAAAAAAGCAATATTGATTTTAAAAAGCAAGTGCAATTTGTATTGATCATGAAATACCCCTTTCGATGTTTTTAATTTTGAAGTACCCCCCCCCCCTCCTTTTTTTCATAAACACTCTGCATTCAATATACTTTTCTCTTCATTAGAATCATATCACAACCATACAGGGTGTTTATAAAGTTCCGGACCCATTTTGATGTTTAATAACTCATAAAATAATAAAGATAAATTAAAATTAATAACGTAAATGATTAGATAGACTCAAAAAAATTCATGACCCTTGTCAATGAACTTCCACGTGTGCCCCCTTCGTCGCACGTAGAATATCAAGTTGATAGTCAATGTCACGCCAGGTAGCGGCAATAATGTCGGCACCCATAGAGGCTATTGTGGTTGTAATTCTGGCTTTTAAGTTATCAATGTTCGACACTCTCCTCCTGTAAACATTGTCCTTTAGAAATCCCCAAATGAAAAAGTCCAGCGGCGTTATATCAGGTGATATGTATGGGCAAGGATTTGGACCTCCTCGCCCAATCCATCTTCCTGGAAAATGGTCATTCAAAGAAGTACGAACGATGGTACCCCTGTGAGGTGGTGCACCATATTTTTGAAAAAAGACATGTGGTTGAAGCTCTTCTAGTTGTGGAAATACGAAATTTTCCAACATGTCTAAGTATACGACTGATGAGACCGCAATAGCCTCTGTGGATGCCGACATGCTTGACTCTACTTGGCATGAAATTGACTATCGAGTTGATATTCTCCATGCGACGTAGGGGGTACACGTGGAAGTTCATTGACAAGAGTCATGAAACTTTTTGAGTCTATCTAACCATTTATGTTAATAATTTTAATCTATATTTTTTATTTTATGATTTATCAAACATCAAAATGGGTTCGGGACTTTATAAACATCCTGTATGGTTGTGATATGATTCTAATGAAGAGAAAAGTATATTGAAAGGAGGGTGTTTATGAAAAAAAAAGGGGGGGGTGCTTCAAAATTAAATGCATCGAAAGGGGTATTGCATGAAAGAAAAAGGTTGGGAAGCGCTGTTCTAAGGCGATATCTTGAGCATTCAAATTACAGCACCAATCTCGAAAGTTGCTTTATAAAACTTCAAGAACGGTTTCTCTTTGAGCTAAATTTTTCGAAGGTTCTTGTGAATCTTTGTTCCATTTAATAGACCTCTTCAACTTTATCGTCATTTTTTTTCTTATATATATAATTGTTTAAATATTGTAACGCTATTGTTCTGTTTAATAAAAGAAATAGAAAATTAAAAACAATGACGTCAAAAAATAAATAATGTATTTCAGATATTTATATATTGTGTACAATTTTGTATATTTAAAATGTCATATGCAAAATAAAAAGCAATTTTTAAATTAAGTTTTATAAAATAAAAATTAACTTTTATAAAGAAAAATGAAATATGCAATACTCTGTAAGTAATTAAGTACCTTATCTAAATAAATAATTATTACTTTAATTTAAAGGTAAGCCAAAGAAGTTAAAACTAGAATGCAGATTCATAGAATCGTCTGATTATCTCCTAGAATACATCTTTGTAATTAGGTACGTGTATCTTTTTAAAAATAATAGGAAGGAATTATACGTTACTGAAACATAAACTGTGTTTATAAAAATGTTGTGGTACAAAATTTATGAGATGTATTAAAATGTAAACTCTCATAAGCTCATCGATATTATATCTGTGTAGCTAATTTAACGAAACATTAACATCATTAATTTTAAAGACTTTTTCTGTATTTCGAATATTATTTTTTACTTATTTCGCGTTAATGTCCTGTTATTCAGATGTTAATGACCACTTTACGCATAACAAGAGTATATATATATATATATATACTATGACAGTGTGATAAAATAGCAATAAGTTATATAAACACCTGTTATTGGCTTCCAAACAGTAATAAATTAGACAATTTTTTAATTGGCATGTAGATGGCAGTACATTGTAATCGTTCAAATTCCAATGAAATGAACGCTTTTAGAATAACATCAGTCAGGATCATTTCGTAGGAAATTGACTGCAAACAAACGATTCTTGTCTCGTTTCTTATTAAATGTAAATTATAGAAAATGTTACTACTGCATATAAAGTATTAAAACAATTAACGCTGTAAAAACGCTGTAAGATATCTGTAATATACAGTTGAAATATCAAATAGACAATACGGTACAGCAACCGTTTATTTCAAGTTAGTTCTAACCAGGTCGCTATGATCAGGATCCGACAAACTTCGGGCGACAGGTCACTTGGGCAACTAAAAATCAATTGACAAATGATATTTCAAAGCAAAATTTCAAGGGTATTGTAAATTTATGAATATAATTTATTCTTTGGAATTAAAGGTGGGGGTATTAGTTTTTCTACTGTTTTAATTTTAATTTTACAGTTTATTAATATTTATTTCTTACAATTTAAAAGTGATATTATCTTAAAATATTTGCTCAATGGTTAACTTGTTTATTGCAAAATAGTACACATCACTAAAAAGTAACCTAATACGATCATGAGTAGCTAGAGTTCCATTTTATAATGAATGCATTAATGTCAAAGAAATGATTGTTCAAACATGCTCCTAAGAGTTTTTCCTGTCGCATAAGACTTTTCAACTGTTGTCACACTGTTAAAAATCGGCAATTTTGCTGTAGAGTCACTCCATTACTTTGATAGAATATCTCTATTCTGACTATTGAGAATACTTTATAATGTAGTCAAATAGGCTTTTTATTTAAAAGCAACGGAGTGACTATGCAGCAAGAGCTATATATTTTTAACAATGCAGTCCTTAGTCATGTCTTATATCCCGACAGAAAGCGACTTTTCTTATATTTTTTCTATTGTCCTCACATCCTTATAATAAACCTGATAGAGCCCACAGAGTGAGATATAATAAAATAACTAATCATGACGATAGAGGTTTTCCTGAATTCTCTATCAAAAAAATCCCTTCATGATGAATGCGTATTCATTATCGCTTTTTCATAAGTTCTTTTTATCTTTCAAAAGTTTTAACGAATTGCTATCTGCAAGAGATAACACGAGTTCGAAGAAGACCTTTCCCCTAAGATATTCAAAAGATAAGAGGTCGCGATTACCGGATGATTTTTAAAGCTTGTGATGGTAGTCCGAGAAGATTCTTATGATTTGATACTACTAGGAATTTCAGACAGAAAATTTCTGATCTGTTAAGGTAATTGTAGTAAATAGAGTTTTTTCTTCCTTAATCTTATATATAAGAACTACACTTTCATTGTAATCCGGAAAGCTAACATTATCTTTTGAAAAAAAAAAATGTTGAATTAAGAATTTGAACTTAAATTTTTTAACATATTAGCATATTTAAGATATTTATAATTGTTTTGTTCCGAAAAATAATTAATAAATTGATTTCACCTTTATGTTTAGATGAATAAACCCATATCATGAACTATCAAACTCTATCAAAAATTCCTAATATGTAGTCTTAAAAAAATGACTAAAATTTTCTTTAATTAGTCCGTTCATAAGATATAAGAATCGTACAGAAGCTTTATTAAGTACGTGGTTTGAAAATTTATAAATATTTTACCAAAAAAAAAAAAAAAAAAAAAGTGTTTATCAGATAATTTATACGTTTTATACAATATTTAATAGTTCATACGTTTTATATAATATTTAACAGTTCATACGTTTTATATAATATTTATCAGTTCATACGTTTTATATGTATAATTTAAATTTTCATTAATAGATAGAATACATGAATGCACATTGAAAATCTAAACCGTCGTCTTAATTATACCAATGCTTAATTTGCAAGAAACAGCTGAAAGCTGACAAAAAATGTCTTGAAATGTTTACGTTATATTAAGCATTTCCACTGTTTCAAATTGCAGCGCTCTGTGGTGTCATATATTTAAACTAATTTTATAACTATTACATACAAAATTTTTAAACCCCTACATAGACATTTAACAATTTTTATATTTATATTTATTGTTGAAGTTAATAAATTATAAATTATAGTCTTAAAGAATCATTTACGAAATACGTCACGAAATACACGCCCACACATCGTTTCTTTATTGTAAAAAAATAAATTAAATGCTTTTAAATTAAAACTAACTTTCAATTGTTAGCTAAAACTATGATTTTTGCTTATAAATTTTCATCTCTAATGGAATCATATGAAAAATTAGTCACTTATTTAACCCAAAATAAAATTTTGATCAACAGAATGATTTTCTACATCTGTATAAAATATATTGTTATGTAATATTGCAATAAATTAAAATAACACATTTATCTTCAATCAATATATTTCATATAACAATTCAATATATATATATATATATATATATATATATATATATACATATTTATACATATAATAGAAAATCAATTCCTAAAAAAAAAAAAAAAAAAAAAAAAAAAAAAAAAAAAACGATTCCAGAAAAGCTAATTATATTATAAATTTTCTTCATGTCTGATATTACACTGAAAAAAAATTGTAAAGTTATTAAATTTTTTCTAGTAGATTTGTATTCCAAGAGCATTTCATATCTATATAATAAAGGCCAAACGTATCTGTGCGTAACGCATACGTCATGTTTTGAATGGCAACGCTTTCCAATGAAATGGTTTCGCAATTTTCGCTATTGCAAATTTTTTCACTTCTGGACATAGCACGTTTTCAATCTTTATACTATCGTATAGAGAAAAAAATGCTCTATTAAATGCAGTTTGTTAGAAAACTGTATCTCAATTT
The DNA here is from genome assembly GCA_964019185.1 of Maratus speculifer. Lineage (NCBI taxonomy): Eukaryota > Metazoa > Arthropoda > Arachnida > Araneae > Salticidae > Maratus > Maratus speculifer. The sequence continues at coordinate 355,564,906 of OZ025297.1, forward strand.
GTTTTTGAGTTATTAATTTTTTTGTAGTTTTTAGTTCTATTTCTCTAATGGTGGCAATTTGAGTATATAGCATTTATGTAAGAAATAAAGGAAAAATAGCCACAGAGGGGAAAAAAGAATAGAGATGCAGTTTGGTGGCTGGAAGTGACATCAAATTTTTTTTCATTATTTTAGAGAAAAAATGATGTTAAAGAATTCGGTCTCTGTTCCACGTGATTGTTTTGTTTGGGCCGAATAAGAGACTTAAATTGGTAGAATAACGCCCATTCAAATCGCTTTAACCCCTCTAGGGGCAAAGCACTTATGTTCCTAAAATGTTCAAATGATTGATTGACACCGGGATTCACAAACAAATTTATATGATAGAAAGTAAAAGCTGTTTTTCGCGTACATTGTAAAAAGCAAATTTTAATACTAAAATTCCGGTGCCAATGTGGCAAAAGGGAATTAAAATTAAGTGGTATGTATAATATACTGGTGCCCTTCAAGGGGTTAATTGCATACTGCACCTCCACCTATCTCTTTTCTCCATGGAAAATAACAGATCACTATATATTTTAGTTGCCATTTTTTTCATAGCAACTGAAAAAAATAGCAATTAAAAACCTGTTATGACAAAATATTGTGGTTATAAAACCTGGTGAATGTTGTTCGTTTTATTTCGTTTTTAACCATCAATTTAATGTCTTTTAGTTCGTTGTAAACTTACTTTATAAAAGATACATCAATTAACCTGTACAAAAATGTATTTTAAAGAATATCTGTGTGTCATATTTTCTTAGATGGTTTTAAAAACTGAAGGAACGCAATTTTATTCGTTACTTCTAGGTTATCCCGTCGACCAATTTCGCCAAATTATACAAATCGCCAAACTAATAGCCAAATTATACATGTTGACATAATTTTTATTTTAAATAACGAAAAAACAAATAATTAGAAGAACATTAATAAAAATATTAATAAAAAGTCGAAATAAAAATCACTTAATGACATTTTAAACACGTGAATCGCATTTAATGTCATTGAAAGTGACATTCACGATCATCCATTATTGGCATTTAATCTTATAGTTTGGCGATAGTTTTTTGGTCGACGGGATAACATAGAAGTACCTTTTATTCTTTGTCTAATAACTTCTATCTTGCATCTAATACGGAAGTATCGATAATTTTCAAAGCTTTATCTGATTACATAATTATTATGTTTCATATAAAATTGTTGTTTGGATTTAGTTGGCAGTTTAAAAAGCATATTACGTCGGAAAATTTTATTAAGCTTTTCAATTTAAAATTTTAAAAAAGTTTTTCACCTTTACTCTGTGACCCGGGAACCCCGGGTTGGATGTACTAGTAACGATAACAGCAAAATTTCATGAAACCAAGAAAAGTTAAATGAGTTTTTGCCGTTACCGTTACACGAAAAATTCTTAGAAAACAAATTTATAAGAAAAATCTTAGTAACTTTACAGTTTTTTTTACAATGTATTGCAGACTGTAAAAAAATTTGGAAAATTACAAATTTTTTTCTATTAGAATTAAATTTCAAGAACATTTTATGGAAGGACAACAATAAAAATTCATGTAACAGATGCAGATTTACGTGTTGAATCAAATTATTTTTAAGATTATTTAGAATTTTTTTGGAAAATAGTATTCCGAGAAATTTTTAAGTAACGATAAGGAAGATTACCGATAAAATTTTAGTAAAGTTACCAACATTTTAATAAACTCTTTTGTAAAGTTACAGATGTCTCTCTAGTTTTGCTTACAAGTTTTGTAGATTGACATCATTTTCTTGCTCTGTACATGCATAAAATTGTAGTGAGTATAACAGATTTCGGTAAATTTAAATTACTAAAGTTAGTTTTTTTTACTGTGCATGGTTAGAAATGAATCATGTGAATTTATCCATTCTTCAATACAATGTTATTTTCAATCTCACAAAAAGCTCATGGAGAGTAATTCTTCTGTTTCAGAGAAATGGGGTGCATAGCTCGTAAAGAAGCAGCTATAAATGTATATTTATAACACTGAATGTTCTATTTACAAATTACTGGACGTTCCTTTATAATTTCTATTTTATCAATTTATCGTATTAGCTGCTGCTGATTTTTTATTCGAATAATGAGCCTAGTAATAATTAGAATAAATAGAAAATATTAATAAAATCATTTATGTACAATCGAATTTTTTTGGTACTTCTTTGTTATAACTGCTCCTGAAGATGAATCCCTTATGATTAAAAAGTATGATCAATTTATAAAAAGAAAGTTAAATTTATCCTGTCAAAAACCTGAATGTGAAAGAATGCCAAGTTCGTTAAAGGTTTCGCTAATAAAAGAAGTGAGATGTAACTGCAAACCAAGTTCTTTCGGAGCTCCTTAAATCATAACTCCTGTCATGCATAATATTATTCAATTGCTTAAAATGATTTGTTATGTTACTTGTTATTCAATAGAGCGACTTAGCAAGTTTTCTCTTATTCAATTTTTTCTATTTAGTTGATCAGAAATTAAAGTTGATCCCTTCCTTAATTTATCAGTACCTTAACTTCAATATACTTATTCGAACACTCGATTGACTAGATCTTTGTTAATCAGATTCTAGATTAAATTGTACTCCGACTTAAAGATTAAAGTTGGTAACTGAAAACTTGCCAAGTCGCTCTATTGAATAACAAGTAACTTAACAAATCATTTTAAGCAATTGAATAATATTATGCATGACAGGAGTTATGATTTAAGGAGCTCCGAAAGAACTTGGTTTGCAGTTACATCTCACTTCTTTTATTAGCGAAACCTTTAACGAACTTGGCATTCTTTCACATTCAGGTTTTTGACAGGATATCATTATTTTTTGTCAAATCACTTGTTTTATGAGCGAAACCTTTAACGAACTTGGCATTTTTTCACATTCATGTTTTTGATAGGATATCATTATTTTTTGTCAAATAAGTAGGTATTTGTTTCCTTTTTGAAATAAGTAGGTTAAATTAGTTTTATTTAATATTAATTACAGCTTTTTCCTGCATTTATTCACTGTTTTTTTCAGTCAAATTAAAAAATTTAACATTAGGACTGCTTATGTTCCTTTAAATTCCACTAATAAGGATGTTTCTTTTACGTGATTGGGTACTACTTGATTATTTCGTCGACCAAAAATGTTTGTAGCCAACTTGGCAAAATATCGCTATATTGACGACAAAAATTACGCACCAAAAGTCATACTAACATGGTCCTATTTCTGGTATTTTGCCAAATTCCCATAGATTCCCATTGTAATCTGGTAATTTATCCAATAATTTTGTTAGAGCAAGGACTGTCGCCATCATTTTGGCATCTTTTTTTTTCTTTAAATCGGTTCGCTAACTACCCAAGATTGCTTAAATATTGCTATTTAGAAAGTTTTTAGAACGCTTTTCGCGCATTTTTACCCCTTTTAAATTTTGTATTTGTTAACAAATGTTCTTAGTGATCATTTATATCTTATAATTAATGAACATGCCAAATTTTATGTTTTTAGGCCCTTAACATACAGACATCGCATTTTTAGAACGCTTTTACTTACCCATCATACCTAGTATAGGGTAGGTCTTGCAATCATTTTGAAAATCGAAAAAATTTTTTGACGGATTTACACGTTTTAGATAATGGAGATTCCGAAAAACATATTTTTAGAAACAAAATTTTGCCGTCCGTCTGTCTGTCTGTCTGTAAACGCTCTATCTCCCGAACGAATTGAGATAGAGACTTGAAATTTTGTATGTAGTTAGTATGTAAAAATGGGACGAAACCTATTTAATATCAGCAACCTCGATTATCCGGAACTATTTTTTTCGGATTCTCGAAAATTTCGTTCTGATGAAAGGTACATAAAAATTTTCGAATTTTTTTGTTCTAAGGAATGGACGTAAAAGGCAATAAAATATCACACATTTTGCATATAGAACGAAGTCGATCGGATTATTAGTTGCTGAGATATTTTTAATCCTGTTTTCCACATTCTTCGATTTTTCATGTCCCTGTATTTGATTCAAATTTCAATTCAGAGGTATATTTTAATTGGACATAAGACGCAGTTAATTTTTAGTTAATAGAGTTATTATTTTTGGAGTTATAAGGATGTTTCTTTTACGCAGTTCGGTACTACTTGAGTAGTTTGGCGTTTTATATAATTTGTCGAAATCGGTAATCATCAGTTCTTTAATAGAGCATTACCATGTATATTAACAATATTTAAATTTTGTTTATGAATTGCAATGCATTGTATAAATAGTTTTCACATGTTTTATTTTCATATACATATCCATGATGGGTAAGTATTACGGTGGCCCCCAACGACTAGTTTTCTATTTTACCCCCTTTGGGTTAGTGGAATCGACATAAGATATAGCCTATATTGGAGCAAGGACTATCACCATCATTTTGATATCATTACTTTTAAGATCGTTTGTTGTTTGCTGAAATTGCTTAAAAATCCCAATTTAGAACATTTTTAGAACGCTTTTCGCACATTTTCACCCCTTTTTAATTCCGTATTTTTTATCAAATGCCCTTAGAGATCATTTATATCTTATAAATAATTAACATGCCAAATCTTATAGTTCTAGGTCCTTCAGTAACACAAAAGTTGCATTTTTAGAATTTTTTTGCTTCTTCACCCTCTTTTGGTTAATTGTATACGCACAAAATATAGCCTATGTTTGAACCGGGGCGAATACCATCATTTTGGTATCATTAATTTTGAAATCGGTTCTGTGGTTTCAGAGATTAGCCCCGATACTTGCCGAAAGTGTCGCCAACTTGGCACTATTTCTGATATTTCGCGAAATAACTCTAAAATGCCAAACTTTATGTTTCCAGTCTAGTCCCTTAATATACAGACATCGCATTTTTAGAATGTTTTTTTGCTCTTTTACCTCCTTTGGGTTAGTGTAATCGACATAAGATATATCTTATGTTGGTGCAAAGACTGTCATCATCATTTTGATATCATTACTTTTAAGATCGGTTTGTTGTTTGCTGAGATTGTTTTAAAATTGGTATTTCAAACTTTTTTAGAACGCTCTTCGCGGATTTTCACCCATTTAAATTTGATATTTTTTTGGCAAATGTCATTAGTGATCATTTACATCTTATAAATAATTAACATGCCAAATTTTGTGCTTCTAGGCCCTTCAGTAAAACAAAAATCACATTTTTAGAATGTTTTTCGCTTCTGAACCCTCTTTTGGTTAGTGGCACCGACATAAGATATAGTCTATGTTTGAACCGGGGCGAATACCATCATTTTGGTACCATTACTTTTGAAATCGGTTCGGTAGTTTCAGAGATTAACCTTGATACTCGCCAAAAGTGACGCCAACTTGGCACTATTACTGGTATTTTGTGAAATTCTCATAAGCTTCCATTGTAATCCAATAATTTATCTTCTAACCAACCATTAATGTTTAATTAATGGTGATTTCTGATTTTTTCCTATTTATAGATCCAATAACCTACCTACACACCAAATTTCAACTTCCTAAGTCACGTGGAAGTAGTCAAACATTTCTATGAGTGAGTGAGTGAGTCAGTGGTAAAAACAGTGGTTTTCAGGCGTCAATTTCTCGTCATCGGTAAAAGATTTTTTTTTTTTAATTTTAGATTCGGAAATTAGAAGATGGTCTTACACGACACAAAAAATTGCAAGTGTGTAGGTCAAATAGAATTTAAGTTATTGAGGGGTCAAAAGTGGTTCGAAATGGTTCGGGTAATATAACCCACGGCCGGTGTGTCGCCTTTTACTTTGTGAACTTGGCTGACACACTGCCGTGTGTCTAGATATTGAGAGAATGTATGTAGCGCACTGTTGCAATTACATAAACATTTCTAGAAATCCTAGTTTCCTGAAAAATTCTTCGTAACCTTACAGATTTTTTGATTTTCAGTGTAAATCAGTATCTGTTACATGATTTTCTGTTGTCGTTACATAGAAAGTTCTAGGAATTCCAGTTTCCTAGAAAACGTTTAGTAACTTTGCAGATTTTTTTTACAGTGCAAATGTTTATGCATACAATATGTCTGTAGCGTATATATGACGTTTAAGAAGCAAATATTGAGTATAAATTGAATTATGTATGAGCATTTGGAGTATATAAAGACATATACAAGAATTATATAAAACTTAGCCATGTCCTAGGCGAAATAGTTACTGCAACCTCATAATATTTAAAAATTGATTAGAATATTGATAAGAAGCTACAGAAATCTGTAAATTTACAAGATAATCTACTAAAATTATAGTTACCTAACTAAAATTTTATTTGTAGCCTGAGTTGCAATTACATAATATATTCTAGGCATCCCAAGCTTCCTAAAAAATTCTTACTAACATTACATATTTTTTGATTTTCAGAGGAAGTCTGTATCTGTTACATGAAATTTTGCTGTTACCGGTTCATTAAAAGTTCTAGGAATCCCAATTTTCTAGAAAAAGTTAAGTAATTTTACAGATATTTTTTTCACAGTATGCGAACATTTTCGCAAAAACAGAAAGAAATAAATCATTCATATGAACTCAACTGACTCAAGAGATTTTCAACGAGCTGTTCACCGTCTTCCTTTAATCAGTATGCTCATTCAATCTATATAATTGCATTCGAAAAGCTGTCGGATATACTTTTATTTGCTACACTGAAAAAAAAAATGTAAAGTTACTAAAAATGTCTTAGGAAACTGGAATTTCTAGAGCTTTTTATGTAACAATAGGAATAAAAATTCAAGTAATCGATTCAGTTACACAGATTTTTGCTGTTAGTGTTATTTAAAATATTCTAAGAATCCCAATTTCTTTGAAAAGGTTTAGTAACTTTAAAGATTTCTTTTTTTACAGTGTAGAAAATTTGAAAGTTAGTTAAACGTACCTAATTCCTTCGGGACGAGCGTCGCGTATACATCGCGTCGAAAGACTTACGGAATCCCTGATTATTCTCACAAGTTATTTTTTATTGTAAACTTTGCACAATTTGATTATAGCAATTCTGCGGTTCGGTTAGGCAAAAATTTCGTAAAAGAATAAAAACACTGTAAAGGGCGCTCATCCCAAAAAGTTAAGAAAAGAACACAAGATTTACACTTTTTATACACACTGAAAAATTTCTAAAACAAATGCATAAAAGTCAGTTATTCTCATAAAAACAATTAGAAGTGGTAAAAAAAACTCTGCTGTCAATATATTTTTATGTTCGTTACTTTTTGAAGCAATTTCGAGAGTCTGTTGTAAAAATATAAAACGTAAAAAATAATTAGCTTTCTACATCAGGAAACTTGTTTTTTCTATAATATTATTTTTATATAAGAGGAAACAGGACCTTTACATGCTATGAAAAGAAAAAATAAAGTCTCATTGGCAAAAGTTTAGTAAAAATTCAAGTAATCGATTCAGTTACACAAATTTTTGCTGTTAGTGTTATTTAAAATATTCTAAGAATCCCAATTTCTTTGAAAAGGTTTAGTAACTTTAAAGATTTCTTTTTTTACAGTGTAGAAAATTTGAAAGTTAGTTAAACGTACCTAATTCCTTCGGGACGAGCGTCGCGTATACATCGCGTCGAAAGACTTACGGAATCCCTGATTATTCTCACAAGTTATTTTTTATTGTAAACTTTGCACAATTTGATTATAGCAATTCTGCGGTTCGGTTAGGCAAAAATTTCGTAAAAGAATAAAAACACTGTAAAGGGCGCTCATCCCAAAAAGTTAAGAAAAGAACACAAGATTTACACTTTTTATACACACTGAAAAATTTCTAAAACAAATGCATAAAAGTCAGTTATTCTCATAAAAACAATTAGAAGTGGTAAAAAAAACTCTGCTCTCAATATATTTTTATGTTCGTTACTTTTTGAAGCAATTTCGAGAATCTGTTGTAAAAATATAAAACGTAAAAAATAATTAGCTTTCTACATCACGAAACTTGTTTTTTCTATAATATTATTTTTATATAAGAGGAAACAGGACCTTTACATGCTTTGAAAAGAAAAAATAAAGTCTCATTGGCAAAAGTTTAGTAAAAATAAAACAAATATTTTTCACAACTGTTACAGAAATAGATTAATTGCGTTTTCTAAATATAAAAATATTCTAAAAAAAATAGAGCATATAAAATAATTATCTGTTACATCTAACGCAATGATAAAATATCTCACTCTAATGAAATGCCTTTTTTCTTCTATTATATATTTATATTCAAAAACGCGTCCAAAATGTTTTGTTTTGTTTTTTACAAAACATTTTCCTTTAAAAAAAAACTCAGCAATGCATTGTCGTGGCTTTGTTTCGTATATATCAAAATTATTTGTATATATAAACATGGTTTCCACTCTCTATGGTGACCAATGGCTAATTCCTAAATCGTGAGTTATAGACATATAGTTCCAACTACAAAAACTTTATAAATGAGGTAAACATATATTTAAAAACTACTTGATTCGATATAAACATTTCTTTTAAAAAATACGATATTTAAAATTTTATAACGTCCCCCGATCGTATAAGTTATGCTATTCAGTAAATTATTCCTATAACACTGACAGGTAAAACAACAAAAGTCCCTTTATTCTATCATACAAAAAACTGGTGGAACCAGAGAGAAAAGTAGAGCTCGATTTTAAAAAAAATCTTACAGTAAAATTTGGGAAATATTTTCAATGTGCGTATAAAAGAAAGGGAATCAGGATGATCTGTAAAGCTTATGAAATAACCCAAATTTTTGTTAGCTGAAAATGAGGACAGAGCTGTACTGGTGCCTTATATTCAGAATTATGCTATTATCCACTCAAAATTATTACTGAGGAAAGCAGTCAATAGAATATATTGTTATCTTATCTGAAATCGGTTAAGCCCCGCAATGCTAAAAAAATATAAACCATGATGTGATAAGTAAAGTATAACATTAATATAATCAAGTTGTTGAGGAATTGATGTAGATAAGTATGTTTGAACACAAATATTTAGTATATGATTTAATCGTATCTATTCAAGGTTTTGAGTTTACTTGGAGCTTTGATCTTCCAGTTATCAAAACAGCTGGTATGGCATTGTGTTCACACTTTGTACAGAACGAACCGTTCTCATACCTTATTACATCAGCCTGTAACATATAGTTATGAACCCAAATTTTTAAACTGGTTATGGATGATTGAAACACGGAAAGAGTTAAAAATGCCTCTTTTTCCCGGATTGTTTTTAAAGCACCAGTAAAGCTCAGTCCTCATTTTCAGCTAACAAAAATTTGGGCTAGTTCATAAGCTTTACAGATCATCTGATTCCCTTTCTTTTATACGCACATTGAAAATATTTCCCAAATTTTATTGTAAGATTTTTTTTTAAATCGAGCTCTACTTTTCTCTCTGGTTCCACCAGTTTTTTGTATGATTTCATAGCTTTTTCAGATCCTTTCAGGAAATTTATCTATCATCTTCAACTACAAATCTAAACTATTATTAGTATTAGTTTAAAATTATTAGTAGGCATATTAGTTTGGCAAAATATTTGAAATGACGCCAAGTTGGCTTTAATTTTGGCGAGTAATTTTGGACGCCAGATTTGGCGATATATCGCCAAGTTGGCGAAAAACTTGGCGACATTTGGCGACAGAACCGCCTCCTTCCAGATGGTAGTCCCACTGCAGTTTCTCGATATCTAGGTAAATTTTCTTATGACGATAGGTATCAGCACAGATTTTCATCGCTTCATTTTCAAATAGTTTTTTTTATAAATATAGAAGAATTTTTTTTCCGTAATTATCCCTTTTTAATTGAAATATCTATACTGTAGTAACTGTTTTACTTCGAAAACACTCAAATAAAGGTGCGATGTTGTTTTAACGCATATTTAATTACAGTTTACATATATGTTTATGAAAAATATGCATTTTCTATTTCGAATGACGTCAATTTCAAAGGTTCAAAACTATCAGGAGAATCAGAATTTTTATTGATCTATAAAAAAAGAACACGTGTTATCGTTTCTTTTTTAAATTATTGAATTGTTTTTTAGTTGGTGGCAATTCGAAAGCAACAATTGAATTAGCAATTAAAAAGGAGAGATTTCTATGATGTTGAATTATGAAAGGAATAGCGTTATATAAATTTTAAATGGGTGCCATTCCCTTAATTTTTGATATATTTTTACCGGACTTTCGAAAGGCATATCCCTAAATTAAAAGCTTTCGAACACGCTATTACACGTCGTTGAATGTTTCCTGGTTCGGGTTATAATTGAATTGTTTCTCCTTTTTTGTTGTTTCACGAGCAAAAAGTGCCAAAACAGGGGTTCTGGATCTCCGAAACTAATCGGTGGATCTGGATGAATTTTTGTAAACTTTGAGATTTAGGGTAGGACACTTCCCCTTTTGAATTTCGTCGCGATCCGATGATTGGGTCCAAAGTTATTAAGAGGCAAACTTTGGACTTTAACATTAGAGATGCAGCTGAGCTCTACTATACAGCACTATCGTGCTGTATGATGATTAAAATTCTCCGAGTAATAGCAGTTTAAAGTTAAAGCATACATTTTGCTTTACATTTGACGTCATTTTCTTATAAATTTATGAAATAGAGTTTTACCGTGCAATGTTTGTTTGTTTCTAGAAATTAATTTCCAGATCGAACCAATTTGAAAAATAGAGGTGACAAAATGATTCTCACTTACTCTGCTCTAACATAAACTATATTCTAAATCAGTGTCACTACCCGAGAGCGTGGGCATAAGCAATAAATGTTACAAAATTGCAATTAGTACAATATTTATCAGAAAAAAACTTGACATTTGATATATTTGTTTGTTTTAGGATGTAATTGTTGGCTAAGAACTGTTTCTTTTTAAATATTTTTAAGAACTGTATCGAGTTTAGAACTGCGAAACTAATCTGCTGTAATAAATGCATCATAACGCGTTTCTGAAAATTTAATTTTTAAAAATTATGCATGATGGACTTTGCGGCCATCTTTCCATATTTTACACAACTTTTTAAGCATCCAAGTTTGTAAAAGAAAAGCGTAACATTTTTGCATTAAAAAATTTCGAACTTATGCATTAACTATGCATTCGATTGCTTTGAAACTTCTGCAAAATATGGAGAGATGGTCACCGAGCCCATAATGTATAATTAAAAAAAAATAAGTTTCAGAAATATGTTATGATGCATCTCGTAGAAGAAAAAAATTATTTCTATGATTATATTATTGTATGATTATATGATATATGAGGCCTTCGACTTCAAAGTTGTAATTGTTTTAATGGAAAATGTTAAATATGTACCATTATACATGTACAAACTTGGAAGTTTGATATTACACCATTTTTTATCTACAATTTTCTTTTTTCTTTCTTTCTTTTTTTCAACTTGGCTTATTTTTTCTTTCTTTTTTTAAATTATTATTTAAGATTTTTTTGTAAGTGCGTTTTTACTGGAGTACAGATTTTTCGCCAACAAGTTTTTTCAATAAATATTTCCGTTATGCTTGCTTATTGAGAAAAGATGTATAATTTTATGTACATTTCTATTATTTTATTATCTACAATTTTCTTTTTTCTTTCTTTCTTTTTTTCAACTTGGCTTATTTTTTTCTTTCTTTTTTTTAATTATTATTTAAGATTTTTTTGTAAGTGCGTTTTTACTGGAGTACAGATTTTTCGCCAACAAGTTTTTTCAATAAATATTTCCGGTATGCTTGCTTATTGAGAAAAGATGTATAATTTTATGTACATTTCTATTATTAACCGACTTCAAAGAGGAGGTTATGATTTCGGCCTGTATGTATTTGTTGTTCACTCATAACTTCTTTAAATATGAACCGATTTCGATAATTCTTTTTTTTGTTTGAAAGCATGAGATACCCATGTGGTCCCATTTTAATTTCATTTAATTCTGATGATTAGAACTTTTTTAAAAATAAAAACTTTAAAAATTCAGATTGTTTTTGAAGCAATCATCCAATTAAAAGCGTTCATTTTTCAGGGAATTATACACACATATGAGATTTTTTTTCTACAACATGCAAAATCTGGACTGAAAAAAAAGTCGGGATCCAGAAAGGCTTTGCGAAGTTTGCGAAAGCAGATTGACCAATAAGAAAATTTATTCCTGCATCGCCATTCCATCACTTTTATAGAATATCTCTGTTTTGACCAATAAAAACGCTCCATCATACAGCAAAAAAATCGTTTCCTATAAAGCGATGGAGTGACGATGATCAAATTTCTTACAGTGTGTGATAAATCTACAGCTATAGCAGGGCTACACTAGATACCGAGCTTGCTCATTCCTTATCACGACGTCACAAAAGGTGGCTGGCCGCTATCTGTGATTGGTAAAAACAGGGCTCAAAGTGACGCACCCATCGTTTTGTACCAATCACTGGACGTCATTCAGCCACCTTTTGTGACATCATGAAAGGAATGAGCAAGCCCGATATCTAGTGTTGCCTTGGCTATAGCCACATAATCACTCCACTGTTTGTATAGGATATCTCTACTCTGACCAATAAAAAATGCTCCATACATAATAAATTAACTGTTTTATATAAAAGCGGTGGAGTGATGATGCAGCTACAGCTTCAGATTTTAAATAGAGTGCCTTGTTAAAATAGCAGATATTTAGCAAAAATGCAGGTTTTTGATAGGACGATAACAAAAATGATGAGCAGTTTCTGATTTCGATAACAGCGCGAAATCTATTTGGATCCCGGTCAAGTTCTGTTATACACCAAACCGGAAGGTTCATAACGATACCAAAGGAAGTAGGTCGATAGTTTTTGATTTACATTTAAATAGCATATTTTTGTCTCCTTTTTTGAAGACGCAACCTTTTACTCCTATTTGATTCCAGTAAATGCTTCTTTGTCATGCGAAAGCGTGTTTTGTTGGTTACCCATTGCTTGTTTATTTTTCTTCTATAACTGCGCCATGTTAACTTAATACAGAAATACCAGCACACTGACTTATCTCCTCTCCACGGTAATCTTTAGTAAAAGGAGAAAGATTAGCTCGTATGATGAAGAGAAACCAGAGCATTATCTCCTCGATTTCTGCCCATTGTTCTGTTCCTGATGCCACCACAGAGTACGGACAGAGCCTCAACTCGGCTTGAAAAGAACGCCCTCAGTGGATCACTTAAAAACTAAACCATCGCGTTGGCGATTTTTATCCTCGTGATTTCTGTTTAACTGTAACCATATTCTGGCTTGGCACTTCTTGCTGAATCCTGATTTAATTATCTTTGCACACGTGCTTATTCTATTTGATCTTAGATTTCCGCGCTTATATTGATTCGTAATTATTACTGTTATTGTTCTTGAATTTTCAAGTTTACATTATTAGGTCGTCATGTTAAGAAGAGACACATGTATTGTGTGCAAGACGAATGCGTCAAAGTTATTTCATATTAAAATAATTCTTTCATAAATTTCAAAACAATAAGCAGCAAGCCGTCGCTGTATTTTTTTTCCCTTCTCATTTGTCGCCAAGGAAGCGATATTTCGCCAAATTAGCAACCTCTCTTATGTTATGATTGTAGTTTCAGAGTCATCCGCTCGTATCGCTACTGTCTATGCGTAATCCCATGTTAAACAAGTTGCCATTACAGTACATGAAAGTTGATTCTCTGTTCCGTACTCTGTGGATGCCACAGAATTTCTTTAAAGTACCCTAGTTGTATACAAGTTCAAATCATCAAACAAGCAGAAGCTTTATTTTTGATGCTATGAGCATGTTCAGCACAACTTACCGGTCACTTACAGAAGTGACCATTATTACCAACAGATTGTAGGGCAGTTCGAAATGATAATAGAGACGAATTGTGATGTCAACTACAATTCTGCAGGATAGTTTTCATTGGTGCCACAATTCGCTTTCGTACTGCCCTACAATCGGTCGGTAACATTGGTCATTTCGGTAAGTTGCACTGAACATGCCTTGTGTTACTCTCACAGAGATGCGAGGTCATTCCAAAGTAAGAAAACTTGACTCCACATGTCCTGACATCCACAAAACTTAAAAGATCACATCGATCATAACCGACACCAAAAGTAGCTATCGAAAACCTGAAAATCCATCTTTAAAGTACACTCATATACACTGTTAAAAATTTGACTCTTTTGCTGCATCGTCGCTCCATCGCTTATATAGAAAACGATTACTTCGGCCTATTATGAAACATTCTCAAGGGTCAAAAGTCTGATATTCTATAAAAGCGGGGGAGTGACGATGCAGCAAAAGGGTCAAATTTTTTACAGTGTAGGGAGACAACAGGGCGGCATACGAGCTATAAAAAATGATTGATTTATACAATTTTGAACAAATGGCAATCGCCAGTTATCTTCACGAGCCATTTATTATAGCCAAGCTAATGACTACACAGTTAAAAGTTTGAAAATTTTGTTGCATCGTCACTTCACCGCTTATATAAGATAAACCGCTTGTAAAAAATTTGACCCTTCTGCTGCATCATCACTTCATCGCTTTTACAAGAAATGATTACTTCACTGTTAAAAATTTGACCCTTTTGCTGCATCGGCACTCCACCGCTTTTTCAGAAAATGATTACTCCCACTGCCCCCTCTACAATGCCTTTTCACTGAGCAGACGACAAGCGTGAAACGTCATGAAGTGGAGGCGAAATCCCTAACCCTACTGGTTCCACAATCGCCACGAAGCTCAGAACGCGATCGTTGTCAGGGAAACCGCCTCCACTACGTCACAAGCGAGAAGGTATTGTAGAGGAGGCAGTGTTACTCCAGCCTATTATGGAGCATTCTCATGGGTCAAAAGAGAGATATTCTATAAAAATGTGGGAGTGATGATGCAGCAAAAGGGTAAAAATTTTTACATTGTTCGCTATATTACGGAGCATTCTCATTGGTCAAAACAGAGATATTCTATAAAAGCGATGGAGTGACAATGCATCAAAAGTTTCAAATTTTTAACAATGTACCACTCGTGTAAACTATAGCACCAAGAATATATAGTGCAGAAATCGGCTACCTCAGTAATACTTATAAAAGGTGCTTCCTTAAATATGCATTGATGCTGATGAAATCGAAATATAACAGTGACATCTTCGGTTTTTTCTAAAACTGCAAAACTTTTGTTAATCTAGGCAATGTATTAGGAAATCCCGCAGATGTTGCTGCGATCGATAGTCTAGATTTCAGTACCTTCGTTGCACATTTAAAGGATACAATTTTTTACCACTGTCTGCATAGCAGATTTCTACACTATATAGTCTAGACGTTGTAGTGTAAACGAACTTGGTCAGGCGAGTAACGCCACATTCTGGAATAGAAAATTCTTAGGCTTCCTTAGTTTAGGCAAATACGTCTCTCTAAATATAGGGTGTGTTCAGCGCAACTTACCAAAGTAACCAATGTTACCGACCGATTTTAGAGCAGTACGAAATCGAGCTGTGGCACCAATGAAAACTATCCTGCTGAATTGTAGCTGACGTCACACTTTGATTTGATTTTCATTTCGTACTTGTCTACAGTCGGTAAGTAACCGGTAAGTTGTGCTGAACACGCCCATAATGTGAGTATCGTACACTGTAAAAAATATGACCCTTTTGCTGCATCGTCACTCCATTGCTTTTATAGAAAAGATTTACTTCACCCTATTATGGAGCATTCTCATTGTCAAAAAGGATATATCCTATAAAAGCCCTGGAGTGACGATGCAGCAAATGGGTCATATTTTTTACAGTGTATGTCACAGCATTTATATAGAGGCACTGTACTTAAGGAAACATGTGATAGATAGCAGGGAAAGGAATACTGTAGAATTCTGAATCAATTTTTAAAATCCGTGAAGATTCAATTAAAAGATTACTTTGTATTCTGCGTTTCTTTTCTTCTCAAGATAATTTTACTAAAATATATCCTTGAATGTAGACTGTTATAAATGCAATTTACTTTTTAAAATCAACTATATAAATATTACATCCTAAAAAACCATATTTATAATGAAAATTAAATATTTATTAAAACTATTTATTTTTAATAAATAATTTTGGTGAATAATAATTTGTATTAGAAATTATTTATTTCATACATATATTGAATTTATATATTCATTCAACATCGATTGAAATTAGGCTAGTTATGTATTATTGTATTAACAACTAAAAAGAAGGAAATAAAATATGCTTTAAAAAAAAAATACTAACCAACTTCAAAAAAAAGCGCTAAAAAGAATAAAATAATTATTTAAAATTCTCTAATGACAAAATGTTATCGAATAACTAAAAATTTGAAATCATGTGTCGGCATAAAAATGATAAATTTAATATGTACAATCTAATATCCAACAAACATGGATTTTCGAGAGAATATTTTTTACAAGAGATGAATTTTTAGATTTATCATTTAATGTACGGATATATACATTTAAAAAGTAATCAATTACTTTTTGAAGTTCGGTGCAAAACTACTTTAATGATTTAAAAGATGATACAAAATCGGAAAAAATAATATATTTCTTCAGGAAATTCGTTGCTTAATCGTTATCAATGGAAGTAGTTTTGCACCGAACTTCAAAAAGTAATTGATTACTTTTTAAATGTATATATCCGTACATTAAATGATAAATCTAAAAATTCATCTCCTGTAAAAAATATTCTCTCGAAAATCCATGTTTGTTGGATATTAGATTGTACATATTAAATTTATCATTTTTATGCCGACACATGATTTCAAATTTTTAGTTATTCGATAGCATTTTGTCATTAGAGAATTTTAAATAATTATTTTATTCTTTTTAGCGCTTTTTTGAAGTTGGTTAGTATTTTTTTTTTTTAAAAAGCATATTTTATTAAATAAATAGAAAATATATTTTAATCAATAGTTCAGCTTTTGCAATACATAGTATGACTTGTTGAATTCGTACGTGTAGGGAAAAATTAATTTTGTTTGTCATACATAAAATATATCATACGTGTGGGTCACAAGTTTGAAATGTTTTTGTTTGATGAAAAATATCCATGCAGTAGACTTTTTGCAATAAATGCCATCCGCCAAAATTTCAAGTGTATTAACAGCAATTACAAATTGAAAAAACGATTAACCGAAAAGTTTATTTATTAAATAATTCTCAATTATCAACTTATCAAGCTGACAACTTATCAACTGACTGAAACTTATTAAACTATCCGTGACATTATCTACTTATATTTTTCAAAATTTGTATTATGACCTTTAAATTTAAACTTGTGAAAAAAAAAAAAACTAATTTTGCTGAATTTGGGTTATTGCAGATACAGAGAAAATATTTAATAGCTGATGACCGAATACATATAAAATTTTTAATCTTATCTAATGAAAGATAATCTAAAACGATTGTTTAATTACAAAAATTACAATTAAATTTCTTTCTTTAAATTTTCTCTTATTACCAGGTTAAAAATAAAATAAAAACAAATAATATATTTCGTCAGTCTTCATTACTTAATGAATCTTGTGAGAATAACCTGCAATTCTATTAAGTTACGGCATTCTATTACTTTGGGTTACTTCTTTTAATAAAGCTTTTGAAAATTGGATTATACAATAAGAAAACTAAATAACTTAAATTAAATTATGATATTTTTTCATGTGCAAAATTTTTTTCTTGAAATTCAAAAGAGATTAGAAATAAGACTATTCTCTATTTTAGCTTCAGAGTGCCCTTAATGAGAGCTGAGTGTTAAAAGGAAAAAAAAAAAAAAATTAAATTACATTTTAAAATAAGTTACTTTCAGATGGTTCTTGAACAGGAAATAAATTTATCTCGAAGGATTGCATTTACTGAAACCTAGGACATATCAATTAAAAGACATAAAAAAAAAAATTTTTACTATTTTGTTGAATCTAAATTAATGAAGTTCCAGTTGAAACACTGTTACAATTAACGATAGACCAAAACAGAATTTTGATAATCTTCCTAGCCGAAACCAAAAATGAAACTACCCCCAAAAATTTTAAAGTAATTAATACATACATAAATATATATATAATTAATAATTAAATATACATGTGGCTCAAGTAGGTTCTCTGTGCCTCTAATCAAAACTTATTTTCATATAAAATAAAACAGACTTAATTCATGAAAGACAAAGTTTTCAAAAATTGTATTATATAATAAGAAAATTAAAAAAATGGAATTCAATTATGGTATTTTTTTCATGCGAAAATCTTTTTTTTTTTTTTTCTTAAATTCAAAGTGATTAGAAATAATAGAATCTCTTTTCAGTTTTGCACTATTCTTAATTTTTAAAAAATACATAAATCGCATTATAAAAATGTAAGTTACTTTAAGTTGGTCTCTCTTAGAAAATGAACTTATCTCGAATGATTGCATTTTATGAAACCTAGGACATAGTGTTTTAAATATCATTTTAAAATAAAGAATACTGCCCAGTTAAACTGAAGGCATTGAGCTCACAGGCTACAAATACTAATTGCACATTAAAGCTTTATATTTTCAAGGGTTAATTCCGTTCGAAAAAAAAAATTAAGAAGGGGAAACAGCTCTCCCCTTTTCTCTTTTTTTATACTTAATCATTGAACCTCCTATACTATCAAAGACATGCTTTATCATATAAAAAATCTATATCCAAAATTCAGAGCAAATTAGATAATTCTTAATAAAAACCCATTTAGCATTTATATAATTTAAAAAGAGTTATCCCCCTCTTTTATACTTAACCATTAAACTTCCAAAACTATTCAGAGATTTGAACGAAATCTGAAAATTCTGCTTGAAAAACCCATTTATATAAATTAAGGGGGGGGGACATTAGAACCCCTGTTCCCCTTATTTATACTTATTCAATGAACACCTAATAACAGTCACGGAATCGCCTCATCAGAATGATCCTAATCTAAATTTTGAACGAAAATTAATTCTGCATGAAAATCCCATTTATATCAACTAACGGGGGGGGGCATTAGAGCCCCTGTTCCCCCTATTTATACTTATTCAATGAACACCTAATAACAGTCACGGAATCGCCTCATCAGAATGATCCTAATCTAAATTTTGAACGAAAACTTAATTCTGCATGAAAATCCCATTTATATCAACTAACGGGGGGGGGGCATTAGAACCCCTGTTCCCCCTATTTATACTTATTCAATGAACACCTAATAACAGTCACGAATCGCCTCATCAGAATGATCCTAATCTAAATTTTGAAAACTTAATTCTGCATTAAAATCCCATTTATATCAACTAACGGGGGGGGGGCATTAGAACCCCTGTTCCCCCTATTTATACTTATTCAATGAACAACTAATAACAGTCACTGAATCGCCTCATCAGAATGATCCTAATCTAAATTTTGAACGAAAACTTAATTCTGCATGAAAATCCCATTTATATCAACTAACGGGGGGGGGGGCATTAGAACCCCTGTTCCCCCTATTTATACTTATTCAATGAACACCTAATAACAGTCACGGAGTCGCCTCATCAGAATGATCCTAATCTAAATTTTGAAAACTTAATTCTGCATGAAAATCCCATTTATATCAACTAACGGGGGGGGGGGCATTAGAACCCCTGTTCCCCCTATTTATACTTAATCAATGAACACCTAATAACAGTCACGGAATCGCCTCATCAGAATGATCCTAATCTAAATTTTGAAAACTTAATTCTGCATGAAAATCCCATCTATATCAACTAACGGGGGGCATGAGCCCCCCGTTCCCCCTCTTATACATATCGAATGAACTCCAAAAACTAATCAGGGAAGCGCCTTGTCAGGATATACCTACATACAAAATTTCAAATGGATCGGATATTTTTATCATGAGTTATCGCGTTACGTACATACATACAGAACGGACGGGCACATAAGCTCTCAGGCTATGATAGCCTGTGAGCTAAAAAGAAATGTATAGTATTTTGTTGAGTATAAATGAAAGAGGCATTGTTACAATAACTAATATATGTTGTATTTATACAATTATTATAATAATGAAGCTAGAAACGTTAAATTGCAAACGGAGGAGTAAAGGGTTGAAGGGTTTTTTTTTTTAATCCTCATAACTTCTTAATTATAAAAGCTATCAAATCAATTTGAAGTTATTATTACTTGTAGAAAAAAAGGTCAAAAATTTACATTTAATAGATTTTTGATAAAATAAAACTGGGCTCAAGAGGTGAATCAAATAGGATATCAGGACTTTAAAAAAACCTAACTTCATAAAATCTCAATTTATCAAATCAAAT